>CM052670.1:53542698-53573577 GCA_028533165.1 Leontopithecus rosalia
GTTCTCGTTGTTCATCACCCACCTATGAGTGAGTATATACGGTGTTTCCTTTTCTGTTCTTGTGTCAATTTGCTGAGAATGATGTTCTCCAGATTCATCCATGTCCCTACTAAGGACACAAACTCATCCTTTTTGATTGCTGCATAATATTCCATGGTGTATATGTGCCACATTTTCCCAGTCCAGTCTATCATCGATGGGCATTTGGGATGGTTCTAGGTCTTTGCTATTGTAAACAGTGCTGCAATGAACATTCGTGTGCATGTGTCCTTATAGTAGAACGAGTTATAGTCCTTTGGATATATACCCAGTAATGGGATTGCCGGGACAAATGGCATTTCTATTTCTAAGGCCTTGAGTAATCTCCACACTGTCTTCCACAATGGTTGAACTAATTTACACTCCCACCAGCAGTGTAAAAGTGTTCCTATTTCTCCACATCCTCTCCAGCATCTGTTGTCTCCAGATTTATTAATGAACGCCATTCTAACTGGCGTGAGATGGTATCTCAATGTGGTTTTGATTTGCATGTCTCTAATGACCAGTGATGATGAGCATTTTTTCATATGTTTGTTGGCCTCTTGTATGTCTTCTTTTGTAAAGTATCTGTTCATATCCTTTGCACATTTTTGGGTGGGCTTGTTTGCTTTTTTCTTGTTTCTGTTTGAGTTCTTTGTAAATTCTGGATATCAGCCCTTTGTCAGATGGGTAAACTGCAAAAATGTTTTCCCATTCTTTTGCTTGCCGATTCACTCTAGTGACTGTTTCTTTTGCCGTGCAGAAGCTGCATGGTACTGGTATCAAAACAGAGATATAGACCAATGGAACATAACAGAGGCATCGAAGGCAACACAACATATCTACAACCACACAATCTTTGATAAACCTGACAAAAACAAGCAATGGGGAAAGGATTCACTGTTTAATAAATGGTGTTGGGAAAACTGGCTAGCCATGTGCAGAAAGCAGAAACTGGACCCCTTCCTGACACCTTACACTAAAATTAACCCCAGATGGATTAAGACTTAAACAGAAGACCTGGCACCATAAAAACCCTAGAAGAAAATCTAGGCAAAACCATTCAGGACATAGGAGTAGGCAAGGACTTCGTGACCAAAACACCAAAAGCACTGGCAACAAAAGCCAAAATAGACAAATGGGACCTAAACATAGAATTTTATTGAAAGGAACAGGCACTGTAAAATTGAAGCAGAGTTTTAGTGTTAGAACAAGAAGAATTTGGATATTGCTGAGGCTCACTGCAACCTCTGCCTCCTGGGTTCAAGTGATTCTCCTGCCTCAGCCTCCCGAGTAGCTGGGACTACAGGTGTGTGCCACCACACTAGGCTAATTTTTTTTTTGTATTTTTAGTAGAGATGGGGTTTTACTGTGCTAGCCAGGATGGCCTCGATGTGCTGACCTCGTGATCCACCCACCTCAGCCTCACAAAGTGCTGGGATTAGAGGAGGGAGCCACTATATCTGGCCCTCTTTGTCCACTTTTTAATGGGGTTGCTTTTTCCTTGTAAATGTGTTTAAGTTCCTTATAGATGCTGGAAATTGGACCTTTGTCAGATGCATAGCTTGCAAAAATTTCCTCCCATTCTGTAGGTTGTCTGTTTACTCTGCTGAGAGTTTCCTTTGCTATAAAGAAGCTTTTTTAGTTTAACAACATGACATTTGTCATTTTTTGCTATTGTTGCAACTGTGTTTGGTGTCTTCATCATAAAATATTTGCCTATTCTTATGTCCAGAATGGTATTGCCTAGGTTGTCTTCCAGAGTTTTTATAGGTCATGCCATATACACTCATGTTGGATTAAATACTTAAGTGTAAACCATCCCTGCATCGCTGGTATAAAACCCATTTGATCATGGTGGATTATCTTTTTGATATGTTGTTGGATTCAGTTAACTAACATATCGTTAAGGATTTTAGCATCTATGTTCATCAGGACTATTGGTCTGTAGTTTTCTTTTCTGGTTATGTCCTTTCCTGGTTTTGGTATTAGGGCTATTCATAGAATGGTTTAGGGGGGATCCCCTCTTTCTCTATCGCATTAAATGGTGTCAATAGGATTGGTATCAAGTCTTCTTTGAAAGTCTGGTAGAATTTCATCTGTGAATCTTTTTGGTCCTGGACTTTCTTGTTGTTGTTACCATTTCAATCTCGCTTCTTGTTACTGGGTCTGTTCATTTCTAATTCTTTCTGATTTAAGGTAGGAGGGTTGTATCTTCCCAGGAATTTATCCATCTCCTCTACTTTATGCATATAAAGGTGTTTATAGTAGCCTTGAATTATCTTTTGTATTTCTGAGTTGTCAGTTGGTTTGGATCCATTGCTGGTGAGCTAGTGTGATTTGGTGGGAGGGTACTAACAAACCTTGTTTTGTTATATTACCAGAATTGTTTTTCCGGTTTGTTCTCATTTGAGTAGGCTCTGTCAGATGGAAGATCTGGAACTCAAAGCTGCTGTTCAGATTCTTCTGTCCCATGGGACACTCCCTTGTAGTATTTTCTGTCTTTTCCTAAGGATGTGGCTTCCAGAAAACAGAACTGTAGTCATTGTTACTTCTCTTGTGGATCTAGCCACTCAGCATGGCTGTCAGGCTTTGGGATAATATTGGGTATTTTCTGCACAGAGTCCTGTGACATGGACTGTCTTCAGGTCTCATAGCCATGGATATCAGGCCCTGGTCTGATGGAGGTGGCAGAGGAATGAAATGGACTCTGTGAGGGTTCTTAGTTTTGATTGTTTAATGCACTATTTTGGTGCTGGTTGGCTTTCTGCAAGAAGGTGGTACTTTCTTTTTTCTTTTCTTTTTTTTAAATTTTACTTTAAGTTCTGGGGTACCTGTCCAGATTGTACAGGATTGTTACATAGGGGTACACATGCCATGGTGGTTTGCTGTATCCATCCTCCCATCATCTACATTAGGTATTTCTCTTAATGCTATACCTCCCCAATCCTCCTATCCCCCGCTATCCCTTCCCTAGCTCCTCAGCCCCCAAAAGGTCCCAGTGGGTGATATCCCCCTCCCTGTGTCCATGTGTTCTCATTGTTCAACACCCACGTATGAGTGAGAACATGTGGTGTTTGGTTTTCTGTTCTTGTGTCAGTTTGCTGAGAATGATAGTTTCCAGGTTCATCAATGTTCCTGCAAAAGACATGAACTCATTCTTTTTTATGGCTGCATAGCATTCCATGGTGTATATATGCCACATTTTCTTTATCCAGGCTATCATTGATTGGTATTTTGCTTGGTTCCAAGTCTTTGCTATTCTGAACAGTGCCGCAATAAACATACATGTGTATGTGTCTCTATGATAGAATGATTTATAATCTTTGGGTATATACCCAGTAAGTAGATTGCTGGGTAAAATGGTATTTGTATTTCTAGATCTTTGAGAAATCACCACACTGTCTTCCACAATGGTTGAACTAATTTACACTCCTAGCAACAGTGTAAAAGTGGCACTTTCTAGTGAGCATTAGCTGTGTTGGTGTAGGGAGGATTAGGTGGTAGGTGGGGCCCTAGAAGTCCCAAGATAACATGACCTTTGTGTTTCTCTACCACAGTGGATAGAAAAGGACCATCGGGTGGGGGCAGGGTTAGATGTTACTCCCCTTGGGCATTGGTTGCTGCTGTTGTGGGGATGGAGATATGGCTGCCTCTGCTGTGTCATGCAGGGTGTCAGGGAAGTGGGGGAAAGCTGGCAGTTAGAGGTCTCACCCAGCTCCCATGCAACCTTAAAAACCATCTCACTCCCACCATACCACCCACCAACAAACAACATCAAATTTGTTTCCAGGCAGTGGTGAGCAGAACTGAGAGCTTGCACCAGGCTACCAGCCTCCCAGCTAAGAAAGCAACCAGGACTTTATGCCTCCCTGCCTGTTGAGCCTCTGCACCATATTCATGCCCTCCCCCTAGTTCTGTCCAGGAGACTTTATGTTCAGTTGGAATTGTCACAAAGTTCAGTTGAAGATTTGCTTCTCCCAGTGGTCTTTTCTGAGTTCCTCTGACAGTCCTCTCTGAGGACCCCTGTAAGACAAGGCAGATGGTGTCCCAGGTGACCCATAAAGCTCGCAATTTTTTAGCTGCTGTCTTTATCACTGTATATCACTTGGCTCTCTAATTTGACTCAGATCATGGCAAGGTCAAATCCTTCCCCCATAATCTAGACCTTAAGGTTCCCCAGTGAGTGTGTGTGTTCAGGGATGAATGTTCCCCCTTTACAACTTTCGCTGCTTGGGCACTCACAGTATTTGAGTTGTCTCCTACATTCTGCAAGAGCAATATGCATCCTTCAGAGGATCTGTGAATATTCTTGGCTTTTTTGGTATATCTCTGTAGTAGTTCTGGAGCAAAGGTTTATGGCACAAGGCTCCACACCATGCTCTGTCCATCCAAGTGGTCGCTGCAATCTTGTCCTGTTTCCTATCCACCATTTTTTTCCCATATCAACCACCTTTGAAATAATTTTAAATGCCAGGAGTCATAAAAACGATTTAAGATTCATCTTAGAACAGAAAATTGTCTAGTCTTTTCGGAGAGAAAGTATTTTGGCCCTATTGTTTCCTGTTACTAGTGCAAATAAGCTATAACAAACCAGCATGGCTACCACTGAACTCTTCAAAACATTTGCCAAGTTGCTTTGGGAGTTTCCTTTTCTCACAATTTTACAACCCTTCCTAAATCTTTTACCCATTCCCAGGGAACTTCAGTTTAACCTGTATTAATCCATTTTCACACTGCTATAAATAAATACCTAAAACTGGGTGATTTATAAAGGAGAGGTTTAATTGACTCACAGTTCTACATAGCTGATGAAGGCCTCAGGAAATTTACAATTATGGCAGAAGGCAAAGGAGAAGCAAGTTCTTTCTTCACAAAGTGCCAGGAAAGAGAGAGAGAAAATGAGTGAAGGAGGAACCTCAAACACTTATAATACCATCAGGTCTCCTGAGAACTGACTTATTTTCGAGAACAGCAAGGGGGAAACTGGTTCATGATCCAGTCACCTCCCACCCGGCTTATCCCTCGACATGTAGGGATTATGGGCTTCTCCCTCTACATGTAGGGATCAAAATTTGAAATAAGATTTGGATAGGCCTACAGAGCCAAACCATGAAAACCTCTGTAGCCAAAAGGAGAAAGAGCATATCCCAGGAAGATAAGTTGGAATGTTGGCATGGTCTGGAATATTAGACTGGAAAAACACAGACACAGTCTGCTTCACCACTAAGGGGACTAAAGATATAAATGAAGTTTTTCCATATTTATTCACAATAATTCCTAGACAGCTGTGAGAATGGGTTGGCTTAACAGGTTAAAAAAGATGGACGTACACTCTTTTCTGTTGAGAACTATTGCATTTTCACAGACCAATAAATATGAACTCAGTAGATGTGGGACTATAACTAAATTTTATCACTGTCTACTTATGTGACCTTGGGGAAATCATTTGACTTCTAAAATATGAGGCTCTTGGTGTAAGGATAAAAACAAGTTGAAGAATATTAAAAAGAGATTGGCCAATATAAATTCCAGAGAAAGATTTCAGTCAGTGGTCAACTGCATGAAGAGTAGAATTCAAGCATTGACAGGAAACTTATAAGAAAATGGCGTTTCAGGGTTCAAGTAAAGCAGGTTGGAGTTCAGAACCAGCTCCAAATCCCAATATGAGTCTGTGAATCTAGCTGGAGCAGGGAAACTATAAAAGAGTATAGTCTAAGTACTGCCTGCCACTGTAAAACTTGATGAGGCATCTCTCTGATTAGCTTGCTTAGCCACATTTATGTGCATGTGCAGATCTGCAACAGTATTTTTCTAGTCTATTTGCCATAAAATTTTATATATTCATGCCCCTATAACACTCATCATATTGTATTATAATTTTTGTCTTTTGTTGTTAGTTTCTTTCACTAGACTATAAACTCTGAAGGGAGACCATGTTTTTGTTCATCATGGTGACTGTTACATTAGCGGTACTCACGGCATGTGTTTCAAAGTATTTAAGCAGAAATCTATGAGGGCCTGGATCAGGAAGCCAGAAGTAGCTGCACAGAAGAAAGAGCAAATGTAAAATACATTGAAATAATGCTTATGAAGACATTTAACAACAAATCCGATGATGTGAGAAACAGTGAGAGGAAACAAAAAGATGAGGAATTTTTGGAGTTTAGTGACTGGGAATGTGGTGATTCCTGTTATAAAAATTGATACATGTAGAAGAGTAGCAGTTTTGAAAGTGGAGAAGAAAATGATGAATTCAAGTTGGAATATGTTAAATGTAAGATGCCTGTGCAAAACTCAGGTGGATGTGTCTCTTATAAAGATATGTGATTCCAGAGCTGTGGTGAGGAGACTGCACTGAAAACAGACACTAGATGTTGAAGAGGGAGAAAATAAATACATATAGAATTACTGTTGGTTTTTTTCTTGGGTAACTTGGTTTTATAATGGTGCTTAAAATAGGCAGAACAGAAGGAGGAACAAATTTGAGAAGCAAATAAGTGAGTTTAGCAGGAATTTAGATAGTGTGTGTTCAGAATGCAGTTCTTTTAGGTCTCTGTGCTTGTCAACTTTACTAATCCAGGAGCTTCTGGAGGATGGGGAATGTGTTTTGCATTCAACAGCTTTTAAGCTTTTCATAATTCAAGAAACTTTGAGAGTAGTTTGTCTTGAGAGGTGTATCTGATTAATATTTAATTTATAGCGTTGTTTTCTGAGAAATTGCTAGCATCTGTTTCACATTATAAATCAATTGCTGAGAACAGGTAGTTAGTAGGATATTTAAACTTAAAAGCAAATATTGCTGTTGGTGAAGCTGTCTTAACATCTGCAGTATAGTCATGTGCACTTAACTGATTACTCAAAACTCTCTTAACCTTTTCCTTTTCCACTCTGCTCATAAAATGTGATGTGAGTGAGCTGGCAAAAAAAGAAAAAAAAACTATTTTCAAATAAGCCCATCATAGTCCAGAACACATCTGTTCCACCTAATTATTTGAACAATTCAATCCAAAGCATACATGTTCTCATTTTGTAAAACAGAGAAAATTGTCCTGCTAATTTTACCAGAAATAGCAAGGTATGCTAGTTATTTTTTATTTCTCACCATCCCACAGACAAATTATGTCTCCTTTTTTGCCCTGCTTATGTCCTTGAAATATGCCCTTTGTATTGCATAATTTATTATGTTTTACGGATTCCAAATGGGTTAGGTCAATGGAAAAGTGAGTTAGGAGGCAAAAAATGCAAGAGAAAAGAGAAGTCAAGGTATTTCTTTACTTAATTCATTTCCTGATTTGTTATCCTGTTTCTAGATGCAGTTGCATCTCTCCATGATGATTATTCTCATCAGGTCACCTCTCCTTTTCAGCTTCACCTCATCATGGGTTATAGTATTAGTATTTCTTTCTCTTGTTTTTTCATTCCTAGAGGTGTTCTCCCCATGTTGCTTGGGTGACTCAAAATTGGTTATCAGTCACTTTATACTCCTAAAATAATTTTTTCATTAATATTTCTTCACCACATGTGGGGCAAATTGTGTTTAGTTCCAGAACTCTGAATAATTTTAGAGATAGTTAATGCCATGATATTTGAGGTGACTCAAATTTAGATGAGTACATTGCAAGTATAGACTTGATGTTGCTCTCAAACAATGGAGAGAACTAGGAGAAAATAGGAGAAATTTTGGTCATTGGAAACTATGCTGGTTTTCCAAATAGGTAAATAATTTTTATGTGTGAGAGATTCTGTGGTCAAGGGCTGGACGATAAGACATTAGGCCATCTGTCAGATTTAAAAAAAGTCTTACAAAAGGTACACTATAAACATCCAGGTTTAGCTCCCATTTATTTTCTGTTATGAAAACGTTGCTTTCCATTCTGGCACTTGAACCCTAATTTTGCTGCAGGCACTGACAACAAAGGGATCTTCAGTAAAATAAACATATAGTTTGTCTTTAAAAACTATGAAAGTCAGAAAGCAGTACATGATATATTTAAAATGCTGAAGAAAAAATATGTAATTCACAAATTTTATATACAGCAAAACTGCCCTTCAAGAATGAAGAAGAAATTAAGACATTCCTAGATAATTAGAAACTGAGGAAATTCCTCAATAATAGATTCACTAAGAGAATGCCTTCAGAATGAAATCAAAGGTAACCTGGAGGCAAACAAATGGATATAAACAATATTAAAGGTAGCTATACAGTAGGTTTCCAAGATGGCTGAGTAGAGACAGCTCCAGAATGCAGTTCCCAGCAAGAGAGATGCAGAAGCTCTGTGGTCTCCACAGTTCCAAACGAGGTACCAGGTTCATCTTGTGGGTCTGGTTGGACAGTTGGTATAAACCAAAGAGGGCAAGTTGAGGCAGGGCAGGGCACTGCCCCATCGAGGTGGCATGTGCATCTGACCAGAGGATCAGGAGCTCTCCCTGTCCCAGATTTCTGTTTGGATACTGCACTTCACCCAAGCCTTCCACAACCCACAGAACAGGTGATCTTCACTGGACTGAAAAGACCCTGCAAGCTGCCTGAACAGGGCTGAGCAGCAACTCCAGCAGTGCCACAGTTGTTGGCAGAGATATAGGTTGAAGAACTGGCTGATGATGAGAAAGCCCATGGGACACAACTACCCACCCCCCAGAAAGAAAGGGAACTGAAAGCAGGGAATCAGGCAATATGGCTGGGAGGATCCCTCCCCAACAAAGCCTAGCAGGCTGAAGCCCTCTCACTTGAGAGTATCACAGCCAGCATATCAGTCAGAGCATGAGCAGGAACGATCCAGCTCAGCGGGGGAAAGGGCAGCCACCATTACAGAGACAGGCCTAATCATCTTGAGTAAACAAAAGACACAGGAAATCTACACAGCAGCTCCACTGAATCCATGGCAGCCCAAAAACACCTCTGCAGGCAGAAAAAGGACAGGCTGCCTCCCCAAGCAGCCACCTGAAATCAAAGATAGATAAATACAAGAAGATGGGAAGAAACCAGTGCAAAAAGGATGAAACCATCAAAGACCAGAATGCTTTGCCCCAACCAAGGGAACACAATTCCTCCACAGCAAGGGAACAAAACAGGATGGAGAACAAATTTGATGAATTCACAGAAGCAGGCTTCAGAAGGTGGGTAATAACAAACTTCTCTGAGCTAAAGAAACATGTTCTAACCCAATGCAAAGAAACTAAAAACCTTGAAAAAAGGTTAGAAAAAAATGCTAACTAGAATAACAAGATTAGAGAAGAACATTAATGACTTGATGGAGCTGAAAAACACAGCACAAGAACTTCATGAAGCATACACAAGTTTCAATAGCCAAATCTATCAAGCAGAAGAAAGGATATCAGAGATGGAAGATCAACTCAATGAAATAAAATGAGAAGGCAAGCAAAGAAAAAAAAAAGTGAAAAGAAATGAATAAAGCCTCCAAGAAATACAGGATTATGTGAAAAGACCTAATCAGTGCTTGATTGGTGTACCGGAAAATAACAAGGAGAATGAATCCAAGCTGGAAAACACTCTTCAGTATATTATCCAGGAGAACTTTCCCAACCTAACAAAGCAGGCCAACATTCAAATACAGAAAAAACAGAGAACACCACAAAAATACTCCTCAAGAAGATCAATCCCAAGGTACATGATCATCAGATTCACCAGGGTTGAAATGAAGGAAAACATGCAAAGGGCAGCCAGAGAGAAAGGTCGGGTCAACCACAAAGGGAATCCCATCAGATTCACAGGAATCCCTCGGCAGAAACCCTACAAGCCAGAGAGTGGGGCCAATATTCATCTACAGAACTCTCCACTCGAGATCCACAGAAGATACATTCTTGTCAGCACCACATCACACTTACTCTAAAATCGACCACATAATTGGAAGTAAATCACTCCTCAGCAATGCAAAAGAGTGGAAATTATAACAAACAGTCTCTAAGACCACAGTGCAATCAAGTTAGAACTCAGGATTAAGAAACTAACTCAAAACTGCAATTTCATGGAAACTGAACAACTGGCCCCTGAATGTCTATTGGATAACAATGCAATGAAGGCAGAAATAAATATATTCTCCAAAACCAATGAGAACAAAGACACAATGTACCAGAATCTCTGGGACATATTTAAAGCAGTGTCTAGAGGAAAGTTTATAGAATAAATGCCCACAAGAGAAACAAGAGAAGATCTAAAATTGACACCCTATCATCAAAATTGAAAGAGATAAAGGAGCAAGATCAAAAAAACTAAAAAACTACCAGAAGACAAAAAATAACTAAGATTAGAGCAGAACTGAAGGAGATAGAGATGCAAGAAACCCTTCAAATAATCAATAAATACAGTAGCTGGTTTGTTTTTTAATGATCAACAAAATAGACAGACCAATAGCCAGACTAATAAGAAAGAAAAGAGAGAAGAATCAAATAGATGCAATAAAAAATGATAAAGTGGATATCACCAGTGATTCCACAGAAATACACACTACCATCAGAAATTACTACAAGCAACTCTATGCACACAAACCAGTAAATCTTGAAGAAATGGATAAATTTCTGGACATTGCACTTTCCCAAGACTAAACCAGGAAGAAGTTGAAACCCTGAATAGACCAATAGCAAGGGCTGAAGTAGAGGCAGCAATTAATAGCCTACCAACCAAAAAAAGTCCAGATCCAGATGGCTTTACAGCTGAATTCTACCAGACGTACAAAGAGAAGCTGGTACCATTCCTTCTGAAAATATTGCAAACAGGCCGGGTGCGGTGGCTCAAGCCTGTAATCCCAGCACTTTGGGAGGCTGAGGTGGGTGGATCACGAGGTCAACAGATTGAGACCATCCTGGTCAAAATGGTAAAACCCCATCTCTACTAAAGATACAAAAAAATTAGCTGGACATGGTGGCGCATGCTTGTAATCCCAGCTACTTGGGAGGCTGAGGCAGGAGAATTGCCTGAACCCAGGAGGTGGAGGTTGTAGTGAGCCAAGATTGCGCCATTGCATTCCAGCCTGGGTAACAAGAGCGAAACTCCATCTCAAATATATATATTGCAAACAATACAAAAAGAGCGAATCCTCCCTAACTCATTTTATGAGACCAACATCATCTTGATACCAAAACGTGGCAGAGACACAATTAAAAAACAAAACTTTAGGCCAATATCCACGATGAATATTGACACAAAAATCTTTAGTAAAATACTGGCAAACCAAAAACAGTACATCAGAAAGCTTATTCATTAGGATCATGTAGGCTTCATCCTGGGGATGCAAGGCTGATTCAACATACACAAGTCTATAAACATAATCCACCACATAAACAGAACCAAAGACACAAAACACATGATTATCTCAATAGATTCAGAGAAGAACAGTCCTTTATGCTAAAAACCCTCAATAAACCAGGTATTGATGGAACATATCACAAAATAAGAAAAGCTATTTACAACAAACCCATAGCCAATATTGTACTGAACAGGCAAAACTGGAAGCATTCCCTTTTAAATCTGGCACTAGACAAATATGTACTCTCTCACCACTCCTATTCAACACAGTATTAGAAGTTCTAGCCAGAGCATTCAGGCAAGAAAAAGGAAATAAAGGGTATTCAATTAGGAAAGGAAGAAGTAAAATTTTCTCTATTTGCAGATGACATGATTGTATATTTAGACGACCCCATCATCTCAGCCCAAAATCTCCTGAAACTTATAAGCGACTTCAGCAAAGTCTCAGGATACAAAATTGTGCGGAAATTACAAGCACTCCTATACATCAATAACAGACTAACAGAGAGCCAAATCATAAACAAACTCCCATTCACAGTTGCTACAAAGAGAATAAAATACCTAGGAATACAACTAACAAAAGATGTAAAGGATATCTTCAAGGAGAACTACAAACCACTGCTTAAGGAAATACAAGAGGTCACAACAGATGGAAAAAACATTCCATGCTCATGGTTAGAAAGAATCAATATCATAAAAATGACAATACTGCCCAAAGTACTTTATAGATTCAATGCTATCCCCATCAAGCTACCAATGACTTTCCTCACAGAACTGAAAAGCACCACCTTAAACATTATATGGAACCAAAAAGAGAGCCTGCATAGCCAAGAAAATCCTAAGCAAAAAGAACAAAGCTAGAGGCATCATGCTGCCTGACTTGAAACTATACTACAAGGCTACAGTAATCAAAACAGCATGGTGCTGGTGCCAAAACAGAGACATAGAGCAATGAAACAGAATAGAGGCCTTGGAAACAACACCACACATCTACAACCATCTGATCTTTGACAAACCTGACAGAAATAAGCGATGGGGAAAGGATCCTCTGTTTAATAAATGGTATTGGGAAAACTGAATAGCAATGTGCAGAAAGCAGAAACTGGACCCCTTCCTGACATCTTACACTAAAATAAACTCCAGATGGATTAAAGATTTAAACACAAGACCTAATACCATAAAAACTCTAGAAGAAAATCTGGGCAATACATTCAGGACATAGGCATAAGAAAGGACTTCATGACTAAAACACCAAAAGCAATGGCAATAAAAGCCAAAATAGACATGTGGGATCTAATTAAACTAAAGAGCTTCTGTACAGCAAAAGAAACACTGATTAGAGTGAACTGGCAATAAACAGAATGGGAAAGAAAAATTTGCAATTTACCCATCTGACAGAGGGCTATTATCCCGAATCTACAAAGAACTAAAACATTTGCAAGAAAAAAAAAACAAACCCATTTAAAAGTGGGTGAAGGATATGAACAGACACTTTTCAAAACAAGACGTTTATGAGGCCATCAAACATGAAAAAATGCTCATCATCTCTGGTCATTAGAGAAATGCAAATCAAACCACATTGAGATATCATCTTGTGCCAGTTAGAATGGTGATCATTAATGGAGACAACAGATGTTGGAGAGGATGTGGAGAAATACTTTTACACTGTTGGTGGGAGTGTAAATTAGTTCAACGACTGTGAAGATAGTGTGGCGATTTCTCAAGGACCTAGAAATAGAAATTCCGTTTGGCCCAGAATCCCTTTACTGACTATATACCCAAAGGATTATAAGTCATTCTATTATAAAGACATATGCACACATATGTTCACTGTGGCACTGTTTACAATAGCAAAGACCTAGAAACAACCCAAATGCCCATCGATGATAGACTGGATAAAGAAAATGTGGTACATATACACCATGGAATACTAGGCAGTCATAAAAAATGATGAGTTCATGTCCTTTGTAGGAACATGGATGAATCTGTAAACCATTATTCTCAGAAAACTGACACAAGAACAGAAAACCAAACACTAAATGTCTCACTCATAGGTAGGTGTTGAACAATGAAGGGGAGCATCGCACACTGGTGTCAGTTGTGGGGGCTAGGAGATGGACAGCAGGGGGTGGGGAAGGATAATGTGGGGAGAAATGCCAGATATAGATGATGGGGGGATGGAGGCAGCAAACCATCTTGCCATGCATGAACCTATGGAACAAAGCTGCATGATCTGCACATATACCACAGAACCTAAAGTATAATTGTAAAAAAAAAGATAGCTATATAGGTAAATTTAGAAATAAAGTATTATTACCTTTTTGTTTTATAACTATCTTTTTTCTGTATGATTTAAATGAAAAATGCATATGAGAAGCCAGAGCAAGATGGCTTAATTAAACCCTCCAGTGATTGCCACCCTTTGTAGAAACAGCAAGTTAAAGAAGTATCCCCATAAGAAAGCACCTTCATAAGAAACAAAAATCAGGTGAGTAATCACAATACCTAAGGTTAATATTATATCAAGGAATGATGCACTGAAGAGAACAGGAATACATCTTGGATTTCCTACAACATTATTCCCCTCATCCCCCTGCAGTACCATGTGGTGTGGAGAATGAATCTATGTGCTTGGGAGAGAGAGAACAGTGATTTTAGATTTTGCACTGGAACTCAGTGCTGCCCTAACCTGGTAGAAGGCATCACAGGGCAGAATTCACTGATGGTCTTAGAGGGAGCATTTAGACCAGCCTGAGTCAGAGGGTAATCGCTGCAGGCTAAAATGTATTTGGAGTCTAAATAAATTCGAAACACAGTATAGGCCACAAAGCTTACAGTTTCTGAGCAAGTTTTAGTGCTGTGCTGGGCTTGGAGCTTATAAACATGGGATGCATGTGACCTAGTGAGACAACAGTTACAAGAGCTAAGGGAGTGCTTGAATCTCCCTCACCCAATTTCAGGCAGCACAGTTTGCAGTTCTGAGAGAGATTTCTTCCACTGGAGAAAAGAATTAAGATGACTTTGTCTTGCAACTTGTATACCAGCTCACACACAGTAAATTAAGCACCAAGCAGAGTCATTAAGCCCCCATTTCAGGTTCTAGCTCCCAGATGACATTTCTAGACCTACACTTGGCCAGAAGGAAACCTGCCACACTGAAGATAAAGATTCAGTCTTGGCAGAATTCATCACCTGATGACTAAAAAGCACATGATCCTTGAATAACCACCATTGGTAACTAAAAAGTAGTTTCCATGGGCCTTGGGCAAGACCCAATACCATACTAGCTGCAGATGTAATCTGTCACATTCCTAGCTGTGTTGGGCCATATGGAGTAACTACTTCTGCTTGAGGAAAGGCTAGGGAAGAGAAAAAAAAAAGAAAAAGAAAACTTTGGCTGACAACTTGAGTACCAGCTAAGCCACAGTAAAATAAATTATCAAGCAGACTCCTAAAGTCCTTGGTTCCAGGTATTAGTTCTTGGACTGCATTTCAGGAACCACCAAGGGCTGGAAAGGAACCCACTGACCTAAAGGGATAGAATCAGGTCTGTCAAGATTTTTCATCCACTGACTAAAGACAACTTGGGCCTTAAATAAACATCAGTGGTAGCCAGGCAGTAGTCACTAGTGGTCTGGGGCAGTGGTGGCAACAAGAAGAGACTTCTTCTGCTGAAGAATAAATAAAATAAATAAATAAATAAATAGGACTTTGTCTTGCAACTTGGGTACCAGAATAGGCACAGTAAAATAAAGTGCCAAGTGGATTCCTCAAGTCTCTAAATCCAGGCAGTAGCTCCCAGTTGGCATTCTTAGACCCAGCCTGGGCCATAATAAAACATGCTGACCTGAAGGTATAGAAAAGGGGCTGGTAGGATTTACAACTTGCTGATTAAAATGCCATTGCGTCAGGCAGTAGTCTCCACAGGACTTTGGTGAGACCCAGTACTGTGTGGGCATCATGTGTGACCCAGTTTAGACCCAGAGGTGGTAGCCAGAAACATGCTCACATTACTCTGCCTCAAACTCCAGGCATCTCAGCAGAAAGAGAGAGATTCCATACATTTGTGGGAAATCACAGAAGAGTACAAGACACTCTGACTGGTAACCCAGAGAATTCTCCAATATCTCACTCAAGACCACGAAGGTACTAGCTCTATGATTCTGCAAAGGTCACAATACAACTGGGCTTGGGGCGTACCCTAATGCAGATATGTCTGCAGTGACCAGAAACTTAGATCACAACACTCAATTTCTTTTGAATTTTGGAAAGCTTTCTGAAGAAGAATGAGTACAAATAAGCCAAGACTATGAAGATTAGAATAAATACCTCATTCTTCAATGCCCAGCCATCAACAAATATCCATAGCATCAAGACAATCTAGAAAAACATTATCTCAACAAATGAACTCAAAAGGCATGAGGTGCCAATTCCAGAGTGACAGGGATGTGTGAATTTTCAGACAGAGAATTCAAAATAGCTGTTTTGAGAACACTCAATCAAATTCAAGATACCCCAAAGATGGAATTTTGACTCATATCAGATAAGTGTACCTAATAAATTGATTTTTTTTAAAAAAGAAACACAAATTCTTGTGCTGAAAATTTTAACTGACATACTTAAAATGCATTGGAGTCTCTAAATAGCAGAATTTATCAAGCAAAAGAACAAATCTGTGAACTTGAAGACAGGCTATTTGAAAATATGTAGAGAAAATAAAAGAAAAATAAAAGGGAAGCAAACGTAAAAGATTTTTAAAATAGCCTCAAAATGGCAAATCTAAGAGTTATTGGCCTTCAAGAGGATGTAGAGAAATAAATAGGGGTAGAAAGTGTATTCATAGAGTTAACAACAGAGAACTACCTAAATCTAGAGAAGGATATCAATATTTCACTACTAAAAGCTTATAAGACACCAAGCAATATGAGTCAAAGAACACTACTTCAAGATACTTAATTATCAAATTACAAAAAAACAAATATAAAGAAAGAATTGTAAAAGCAGGAAGAGAAAAAAAGAAACTAATAATAAACAACAAAGCTTCAATGTATCTGACAGCAGATTTTTGTTGAAACCTTCTAGGGAAAAGAAACATATATATTTGAAGTATGAAAAAAATATATTTGAAGTATTATTCTAGTATAGTATATTCCACAAAACTATCCTTCAAACATGAAAGAGACATAAAGACTTTCCCCAACAAAAGTTATTTCATTGACACTAGACCTGTCCTGCAAAAATACTAATATCTGTTTGTTTTTTTCCCAAATGAAAAGACAAAATTTCCTGGTATCAGTAAGAACAGAAACACATACGTATTATTTTAATAATGTAATAATAGGGTGTAAACTACTCATAGCTTGAGTAGGAAAATAAAATAAAAACCTATCAAATATCTATCAATAATAACAATTTTTAAGATAACAATACTTAAGACAGTATAATAAAAAATTAATGGAAACAGTTATCCATTAAAAAGGCAGAGGATAAAGTAATAGTGTAGAGTTTTTATTAGTTTTATCTTTGCCTGTTGGTTTTTTTTTTTTCAATCAGAATTAGGTTGTCAGCGTAAAAGAATGAGTTTAAAGATATTATTTGCAGGACTCATGGTAACATCAAATCAAAAATCTTACAAACGATGCAAAAAGTGAAAAGCAAGAAATTTTAAAATATCACTAAGGAAAGCACTTTCACAAAAACAAAGATAAGAAGGAAGAAAATAAAACAGAACACTACAAAACAATAAAAAACAAATAACAAAATAGCAGAAATAAGCCCTTACCTATCAATAACAACATTGAGTGTAAGTGGACTAACTTTCCAAAAAAATACAATGGCTGAATTGATTTCTTTAAAAAAACACCCAATGATTTGCTGCCTATAAGATCCACACTTCACCTGTAAAGACACACATAGAGTAAAATAAGAAGAATTAAGAGGGATATTCTATGTCAAATATGTTGGAATTCACTCAGGGTGGTTGGCAAAATATTATGGAAAATATTTAGGGAAAGTTGTATATTAGTCTCAAACCTTTTGGAAGGCCAAAAGGTTTTATTGGGGCAGGCTGAAGGCAGCCAGCCAGTCCGTTATGTTAAGTTAGAGAGAAGATAGGGACCATAAAAGAGGTTTTTCCCAATTAAATTACCCCACATCCCTTTGTCTCTATTCTGTTTACTCATGTAAACTATGTGCCTCGGTGGGAGATCAAAGGGGAATTACCTGTTAATGGTATTTACTCTGGGTCCTGAACCTAAAGCTTTTATCATTCGTATAACCAGTCTTTTAATCATGTTAATTATCCACAAGTGTGTTAACTTAGGACCTCTGTTATGAATAAAAGTGTGTATGGACAGAGGGTCTTGGCCGATTGGTTGCATTCCACCCTCTGAAACCAGCCAATGGCCATCCCTAGCTCACTTGAATCACTATAATGGTGTAAGAGTGCATTCATTTATTCATCATTTAGTCAGGGTCTGCAGGCCAGACTTGCACAGGTGTTGGTTGACATCTCAGATGGTGACCCTGACCTGATACCTGACACAGCAGGTGGTCAAATGTGGAGCGAAGTGATGGGATCATAGCTGCAAAGAAGGAACAGGGGACCTCCCAAGTCGGGAAAGAAAAGAGAATCACACGGTCAGGTCAAGAAGTCAGTAAGTAATTGGTCCCCACCAAGAACTGCCAAACTCAGGGAGGCATTGTTTTAGGCTAGGAATTCTTTATGGGGCAGCAGTTATCAGTTCAACAGATAGAAGTACAGAACGTAATTCAAGCTGCCGTTTCCCAAAGCTCATGGTTCTTGGTAAAGAGCACCGTGGACGTAAAGCTCTGAGAACAAGTGTGGAGAAATCATGCACAAAGGCATCTAATGAATAGGAAAAGGGACAAAGGAAATACTACAGTTATAGAAATTTGTCTTAAGCAAGCAGCATTACAGAAGGAACTCTTAGCCTGCCCAGTCACTGATAATCTGCAAGGTAATCAGGTGTATGTTTATAAAAAGATAAGAAAAAAGGCATTGCAGGCCAGAGCTGCATGGCCAAGCAAAAGAAGGGAAAAAAGGGGACTAAGAGCTCCAGGAAGAAAGCTTCACCTAAGTCCAAGCCAGCAACTGCGGCCCAGATAGGGGGAGCAAGCAGTACAAGCGGAAAGAAGCAAGCAGCAAGCAGCAAGCAGCAAGCAGCAAGCAGCAAGCAGCAAGCAGCAAGCAGCAAGCAGCAAGCAGCAAGCAGCAAGCAGCAAGCAGCAAGCAGCAAGCAAGCAGCAGCTGAGCGGGGCCCGTGGACTGCCATCCAAGGACCTGCGCTGCTCTCCGCAGGTGTCCCACAGTGAAATTTCTTGTGTTCTTTGTATTCAAGAAATATTCCAAATTGTAATTCTCTGCTAAGAGTTAAGTAAAAATTTAAAATATTTAAGACCTTTTTCTGATATTAGCCACTATTTTTATCCCAACTCTACTTTTAACGTATCTCTTTTAAAATACAACTTAAATAAAACAGTAACCCCTGAAAGAAAAGAAATTACACCTAGCCCATATATTAGTAAGGAGCAATTAAAAGCCAGCCATCTAGCCTTGCTCCTCAGTAGAAAAGAATTTCCTAATTAACTAATAAGTTGCAAACCTGTTTTCTATCTTAAAAGGCAACACTACTAGCACAAGCCTTATTTACCTTTAATTTGTAAATTTAAATGATAAATTTCAATCAGCTATAAAAGAAGGCCCAGGAATTAAAGAGCAATTAAAAGTTAAACATATAAAATCACACAATATTCTTTAAAGAAAAAACTTTAAGCCAAATTAAATAATAACTGTTGAATTGAGAAGTGAAAATGTGGCCATTTCTCAGAAAATAAAAGAAATTTGTATGTGAGTGTGATAAAAACATATGCATAAAAGGCTAATTAGAAATAGTCTTTGCTCAGCCAGTAAGTTACTTTTTTCAAATCAGTTTTCCAGTTTAAAGTCTACAAACTTAGCCTCAAAACTCAATTGCAAGATTTAAGCTATTCTACCTGTGGTTTTAAGCACATGATTAAAGTATATGCTTTGATTCTCTGCTTCTGGAAATATTTTCAAATTTCCTCTTAAAACTTCATGTTACCAATTTCAACTTGCCATTTTAATGGATTATACAGTCAGTTGATAAGTTATAATCCTAATATCATGAAAATTCCTTTAAGGAAAGAGGAATTCAAAGCAGTATTGCAATTCTCAATACCTAATCTTTTAACACTGTTTGCTGATAGGTCAAGTAAACAAGGCAGAGGTGCAGTCTACTAGAGACCACGTAAGTCAATCACTCAATCTAAGTTTACTAGCAGTCAAAGAGCTGAGATTGCAGCCCTAATTCTGGCATTAAAATCTGCTCAGCCCATAAATATAGGAAGTAACTTGGTGTACTCGGTTTACCTACTACAAAACCTTAAAACAGCTTTAATTAAGTATAACCTCGAGCCCACCGCTCATTGCCTAGTCCATTAGCTTATGGCAATGAACAAGCAGACTTACAAGTGATAACATCACTGCTTAACCAAGACAGACAGGAGCAGAAAAATTAAGAGAGATAAATAGAAAGAAGAATATTATAGAAGGGAATTTATGCAAGTAGATAGTATAATTTTGTTTTGAAAGTCTAAGCAAGTTTTAAAACATTAATTGTAAAATAAATTCCATGTATAAACATATTGGTTAGGCTGGGCTCGGTGGCTCAAGTCTGTAATCCCAGCACTTTCGGAGGCCGCAAGGCAGATCACGAGGTCAAGAGATCGAGACCATCCTAGCCAACATGGTGAAACCCCATCTCTACTAAAAATACAAAAAAATTAGCTGGGCATGGTGGCATGTGCCTATAGTCCCAGCTACCCGGGAGGCTCAGGCAGGAGAACTGCTTGAACCCGGGAGGTGGAAGTTGCAGTGAGCAGAGATGGCACCATTGCACTTCAGCCTGGCGCCTGGAGATAGAGCGAGGCTGTCTCAAAAAAAAAAATTAATTAAAAGTTAAAGAAGTATCACCCAGTTTTCTGTGAACTAAGCATTAAAATAAAGCACAAGTTTTTCTTAAAGCACTATCCTACCCTTTTACAAGATTATAAAAGTCTCTTAGCACAAGCACAACTTCTTGAATTTCCAGTACACCAGCACCAATGAAGAGACTGTGTCCTCATCAAAGGATGGAAAGAAGAAAAAACTCCATCCTGGTCAGCATGGTGAAACCCCGTCTCTACTAAAAATACAAAAAATTAGCTGGGCATGGTGGTGCATGCCTGTAGTCCCAGCTACTAGGGAGTCTGAGGCAGGAGAATTGCCTGAACCCAGGAGGCGGAGGTTGCAGTGAGCCGAGATTGCGCCATTGCACTCCAGCCTGGGTAACAAGAGAGAAACTCCGTCTCAAAAAAAATAAAAAGAAAAAACTCGAGCCAGCCTAGGACACAAGTCCCAGATGTCACCTGTAGGATGCTGAAGAGGACAATGCAAAAGGCCAGGCAAATCTTGTAACTTAAACTAATACCCTCTTCACAGCTTCTAACAGTGAACTGCTTGACTAAAAGAAATTAACATACCCCCAGTGAAGTTCCTCAGTAATGGCATACAGTAAACTGAAATGCCAAGTAACACTACAGGTCAAACCCAAAATTCACAGTTACACTTACAGCCTTTATAGTCTCAGCCATAGTCATCCTGGCAACTGTCAGCATTGCAATGGAATCTATTACTGAGTTATTATGAACAACTGCTTTTGTAAATAATCTCTCTACAAAGGATGGAAAGGTGTGCAAAGTCATCTCTCCTGGTTAGACCCCCATTCTTGGGAGTCGCTTCTTAACTGGGAAATAATGTTGCTAATTGTACTCATAATTGTCCTATGTTATTTATTCATCCTAGGATGCAAAGCCAGAATAAAAGCAATGAACAGGTCGCCTGACAGACCCTTAGCTGAAAGAATCAGTGGCTGGCAGACAACAAAGCCTATTGTTGAAAACAAGAGGGGAGATGTTGGAATTCACTCAGGGTGGCTGGCAAAATATTATGGAAAATATTTAGGAAAAGTTATAGATAAGTCTCAAACCTTTTGGAAAGCTGACAGATTTTATTGGAGCAGGCCAAAGGGAGCCAGCCAGTCCATTATGTAAAGTTAGGGAGAAGAGAGGAACTATAAGAAGTTTTTCCCAGGTAAGTGTGTTTACCCCACATCCCTTTGTCTCTACCACATCCCTAGGTCTCTAACTTTTTACTCATATAAACTTTCTACCTCTCAGTGGGAGATCAAAGGGGAATTACCTGTTAATGGTGCTTCCTCTGGGTCTTGAACCTAAAGCTTTTATTATTCGTTTAACCAATCTTTTAACCATGTTAATTATCCACAAGTGTGTTAACTTAGAACCTCTGTTATGGGCCAGGCACGGTGGCTCAAGCCTGTAATCCCAGCACTTTGGGAGGCCGAGGCAGGTGGATCACGAGTTCAAGAGATTGAGACCATTCTGGCCAACATGGTGAAACCCCGTCTCTACTAAAAAAAAATACAAAAATTAGCTGGGCATGGTGGCATGAGCCTATAGTCCCAGCTACTTGGGAGGCTGAGGCAGGAGAATTGCTTGAACCCGGGAGGCAGAGGCTGCAGTGAGCCGACATTGTGCCACTGCACTCCAGCCTGGTGCCTGGTGACAAAATGAGACTCTGTCTCAAAAAAAAAAAAAAAAGAAACTCTGTTATGAATAAAAGTGTGGATTGACAGAGAGTCTTGGTCAGTTTGTTGCATTCTACCTTCTGAAACCAGCCAATGGCCATCCCTAGCCCACTTGAATCACTGTAATGGTGTTAGAGTGCATGTCATTGAGTCAGGGTCTGCAGGCCAGAATTCCACAGGTGATGAGCAACATCTCATCAATGAAAACCAAAAAGATCACAGGTAGCTATACTTATAATGAGATATAAGATATTTTATGACAAGAACTATTAAAAGAGACAACAAAGTCAATATATAATGATAAAGGAGTCAATTAAGAAAGAGGATATGACAATTGCAAATATGTGTGCACCAAACACTGGAGGACCCAAATATGTAAAGCAAATATTATTAGAGCTACAGAGACAGACCCTAATACATAATGGCGGGACACTTCAACACCACACTTTCAACACTGGACAGATCATTCAGAGAGAAAATTAGCAAAGAAACATCAAACTTAATCTGTGCTACAGATCAAATTTACCTAATAGATATTTTAAAAACATTTCATCCAATGTCTGGAGAATATATATTCTTCTCCTTAGCACATGAAATATTCTTAAGGATATACCATATGCTATCCACAAAACAAAACTTAAAAGTTAAAAAAAATTATATCAAGCATTTTCTCTAATCACAATGCAATAAAACAAGAAATAAACAACAAGAGAAATATCAGAAACTATAGAAACACATAGAAATTAAGAAATGTGCTATTGAATGACCAGTGAATCAATGACAAAATTCAAAATAAATTTAAAATATTTCTTGATAGAAATAAAAATGAAAACACAAATGCAAAGACTTATGGGATACAAGAAAAGCAGTACTAAGAGGAAAGTTTCCAGCAATAAGTGCCTACATCAAATAACTAGGAAAACTTCAAATAAAACTTCAAATAAAACTTCAAATCTTAAGGAACTAGAAAAAGCAATAGCAAACAAAACACCAAATTAGTAGACCAAAAGATATAATAAATATCAGAACAAAAAAATGAAAATGAAACAAAAAAAAGTAAAAGATTAAAAAAAAAGAGTTGGTTTTCGGCGAAAATAAACAAAATTTAGTCAGAATAAGAAAGAAAGAGAAGTTCCAAATAAATGAAATCAGAAATGAGAAAGGAGACATTACAACTGATACTGCAGAAATTCAAAGGATCATTGGTGACTACTCTGAGGAAAGATATGCTGGTAAATTGGAAAATTTAGAAGAAATAAATTTATGGATACATGCAACATACAACAATTGAGCCAAGAAGAAATCAAAACCCGAACAGACCAATAATGAGTAACAAGAAAAAGCTGTAATAAAATATCTCCCAGTAAAGTAAAGGTTGGGACCTGATGGATTTACTTCTGAATTTTACCAAACATTTAAAGAATAATTAACACAAATTTTACTCAAATAATTCTGAAAAATAGAGGAGGGGGGACTAGTTTCAAGTTTTTTCTATGAGGCCAGTATTACTCTGATTCTAAAACTAGACAAGACACATTAAAACAAACAAACAAAATAAAAAAAAAAAAACACCATGAAGGCCAATCTCTCTGATGAATGTTGATTCAAATGTCCTTAACAAAACAATAAAACCCAATAAAAACACTACTTTTTACAACCAGGTAGAATTTTCAGAGGGAAATAAAATTGGTTCAACATACACAAATCAATCAATGGAACAAAATAATATACCATGTGATTATTTCAATTGATGCTTGAAATGCATTTGATAAAATTCAACATTGTTTCACATAAAAACCCTCAAAAAACTGGGTATAACAGGAACATGTCTCAACATAATAAAAGTTATGGATGACAGAAATGCAGCTAGAGTTATAATCAGCAGGGAGGAACTGAAATCCTTTCCTCTAAGCTCTGGAACAAAACAAAAATGCCAGCATTTACCATTGCCATTCAACATAGTACTGGAAGAACCAGCTAGAGCAATCAGATGGTAGAAAGAAATAGAAAGCATCCAAACTGGAAAGGAAGAAGTCAAGTTATACTTGTTTGTGGATTATCAGATTTTATATTTGGAAAAAACCTAATGACTGCACACACACACACACACACACACACACACACACACACACACTATTGGAACAGATAAACAGATTCAATACAGTTGCAAGAATCAACATAAAATCAACAAAAAATAATAGCACTTTTGTATGACAACAATTCACCTGAAAAAGAAATACAGAATGTAACTCCATTTTACATAGCCACAAATAGAATTAAATACCTAGAAATTAACTTAATCATAGAAGTAAAATATTTCTATAATGAAAACTACATAACATTGATAAAAGAAATTGAAGAGGACACAAAGAAAAATGGAAAGATATTTTATGTTCATAGATTGGAAGAACCGATATTGTTAAAATGTCAATTCCAACCAGAGCAATATACAGATTCAATTTAATTTTTATCAGAATACCAACGGCATTCTTTATAAAATTAGAGTGAATCTAAAATTTACAAAAAGCCATAAAAGACCCAGAATAACCAAAAAGTGCCCTAAGCCAAACAAACAAAAAAAAAACTGGAGGAATCACATTACCTGTCATGAAATTATGTCACAGAGCTATAGTAATCCAAGCAACGTAGTACTGACATAAAAACCTTTATAGAGACATGGATGAATCTAGAAACCATCAATGTCAGCAAACTGACACAAGAACAGAAAGTCAAACACTGCATGTTTTCACTCATAGGTGAGTAATGAACAATGAGAGTACGGGCACAGGGCTGAGAACAACACTCACTGGGCTAGGTAGAGAGTGGAGAGGAGGGGAAAGGAGGGACAGTGCGGGGGGCATGGAGGATGGGGAGGGATAACACTGGGAGAAATGCCTGATGTAGGCAATGGAGGGGTGGGATGGAAACAGCAAACCACCATGGCATTTGTGTACCTATGCAACAATCTTGCTGGATGCTGGATGTGCACATGTACACCAGAACCCAAAATGCAATTAAAAAATTAATAAATTACAGAGATAAATATATTTCCCCCAAAAAAAAAGAAACAGACACATAGACCAATGGAACAGAATAGAGAACCCAGAAACAAATCCACACACCTGCACTGAACTTGAGGGAATGTGTTCTCTTTCCCAGTCCACGAGGAGGCGTAGCTTTAAGGGCAAGAATTTCCCAGCACCATGCCTCCCTCCCATCTGTCTTCATCTGGGTGACTTAGCAGTTTATGTTTGAATTTTCTGGTCACGGGAAGAAACTAAGAGTCAATCACCCCAGCGGAAGTTTAAAAAAACTCCTTTCCTTGGCCAGAGAAACTTGGGAAGGCGGGAATTTCTCCCAGGATAAATTCCTCTGCTCCCTCACCCACAGCGGATTTCCAGCTCTCTGGAATACTCTCACACATAGTGGAGGCTCTCTTTCCTCTCCTGGATTTCCCCTCTGGAGTCCCTTTCCACACTCCTCATGGAAGTTTTTCCTCTTTTCTTCTCCTTTATTTTTTTCTTTTCTCTACCTAAATAATATCAACTTTTTGCAATACTTCTTGGGTTCTGTATTTATGAGCTTAACACCCACCTGATGTTGTCTCTTCTCTCATTCCTGAGAGGGTGGAGATCAAGAACCTACAACGTTCTGTTGGGGGAGCTATGCCTCACCAGCACCCAAAAAAACCCAGTTACAAACTAATATCCAAAGAAATAGTGCCAAGAACATACACCGGGGGAAACACAGTCACTTTAAAAAAATGGTGCCGGGAACACTGGATATCCCTTTGCAGAATAATTAATAAAACAAGATCCCTATCTCTCACCATATACAAAAATCATATCCAAGTGAATAGAGTAAAATAAAAGAGTTGCTATTTCATGACAAAACATAATTATTTTTTCAAGACAAAACAGTCTTGAAACTAGTAATAGTCAAAAAAAGAAAAAGAGGGGCATTTTAAATGGTAAAGTGTTCAATTCAACAAAAGCCTTAACTATTCTAAATATATATGCACTAAACACAGGAGCACCCAAATTTGTAAATCAAGTCCTTATGGGCCTAAGAAGAGACTTAGATAACCACACAATAATAGTGGGAAACTTCAACATGCCAGTATTAGATCATTGAGGCTATATATATATATATATATATATATATATATATAAACATTCAACACCTGACATTTGACCAAATAGGTCTAACAGACATCTGAAGAACTCTCCACCTAAAAAGAAGAGAATATATATTCTTCTCACCTGCACATGGCACATACTCTCAAGTTGAACACAAAATCAGCCATAAAACCATTCTCAGAAAATTTTTCAAAAAGCAAAATCATATCATGCACACTCTTGGAGCACAACACAATAAAAATAGAAATCAATACTAAGAAAATCATTCAAAACAATAGAATTACATGGAAAATAAATAACATGCTTTTAAATGACATTAGGTTTAACAATTAAATTAAGGCAGAAATCCAGAAATTTTTTGAAACTAATTAGAACTAAGATACAACATACCAGAATCACCTGGACACAGCAAAAGCAGTGTTAAGAGTGTAGCTTGCAGCAATAAATGTCCACATCCAAAAGTTAGAAAGATTCAAATTAATAAACAACACACCTAGAAGAGCTAGATAGAGAAACAAGAGTAAACCAACCCCAAATCTAGCAGAAAGCAAATAATAGCAAAAATCACAGTTGAGATGAAGGAAGTTGCAACACAGATAACAAAACAAAATATCAGTGAATAAAGCAGATGGTTTTTTTGAAAGAATTAATAAGACCATTAGTTAGAACAAGGAAAAAAAAGATAAAAGATCAAAATAAACAAAATCTGAAATGGAAATGGAGGCATTACCACCAGCCTCACAGAAGTAAACAAAACACTCAGAGACTACTGTAAATACCTCCATGCACACAGGCTACAAAACATAAAAGAAATGGATACATTACTGGAAACATATAACCTCTCAAGATTGAACCAGGAAAAATTGAATCCCTGAACAGACTAATAATGCGTTCTGAAATTGAATCAAAAATGAAAAGCCTACTAACAAGTAAACCCCAAGACCATGTGGATTCACAAAGAAAACTACAAAATGGATTAAGAAAAACTAGTACCATTTGTACTGAAACTATTCCAAACAAATTTAACAGGAGGTCCTTCTTCTTAACTCATTCTGTGAGGTCAGCATCATCCTGATATCAAAACTTGTCAGAGACAAAAAGAGGGAGAGAGAGAGAGAGAGAGAAGAGAGAGAGAAACAGGCCAATATTCTGATGAACATAGGTACAAAAATCCCCAACAAATTATTAGCAAACTAAATCAGGCAGCATATAAAATGGCCAATCCAACAAGATCAGGTAGGCTTTATTTCTAGGATGCAATATTGATTCAAAATATACAAATCAAAAAATGTGATTAATCATATAAAGAACTAAAAACAAAAACCACATGATCATCTTAATTTATTCAGAAAAGGCTTTTGATAACATTCAAAATTCCATCATGTTAAATACCCTCAACAAACTAGGCATTGAAGATACCAAAAAATAGTAAGAGCCATCAATGACAAACACACATCATGCTGAATGGGCAAAAGCTTGAAGCATTCCCTTTGAGGACCAGAACAGGATAAGAATGCTCACTCTCATCACTCCTATTCAACATAGTACTGGAAGTCTTAGCCAGAGCAATCAAGCAAGAGAAAGAAATACAAAGCATCCAAATATAAAGAGAATAGTTTAAATGATCTCTGTTTGCAGATGATATGATTTTACACTTATAAAACCCCATAGTTTCTGTCAAAAGTTCCTGGATATAATAAACATCTTTATTAAATTTTCTGAATACAAAACCAATGTACGAAATTTGCTAGCTTTCTATTCATCAGCAAGAACCAAGCTGAGTGCAATCCCAAGAAAGGAATTTCATTCAAAATTGTGACTAAAAGAATAACGAGAAATACAGCTAAGCAGAAAGGTAAAATAAAAAAGTCTACAATGAAAATTATAATATACCGTTATAAGAAATAAGAGATGACACAGACAAATAGAAAAATATTATATTCTTATGGCTGGAAAGATTCAGTAGTGTTAAAATGGCAATACTGTTCATTAAAAGTTACAGGTTCAATGTTATTTCTATGAAATGACAAACGATGAATGACATTCTTCACAGAATTAGTAAAAAACTATTTTAAAATTCATATGTAATCAGGAGAGAGCCCAAATTGTCAAGAACATCTTAATGCAAAAAGAACAAAGCTGAAGGCATAATATTTTTCAACTTCAAACTATACTACAAGACTTCAGTAACCAAAAGAGCATAAAACCAAGACAAAAACAGTAACATAAATCAATGGAACAGAATAGAAAGTTGAGAAATAATGCTGCTCAACTATAACAATCTGATTTTTAATAAAGTCAGCAATAACAAACAATGGGGAAAGGACTTCCTATTCAGTTAATGGTGTTTTGGAAACTGGCTAGCCATATTTAGAAGACTGAATTAGAACTTCTTCCTTAAATCATATAGAAAATCAACTCAGGATGGATTAAAAACTTAGATGTAAATCCTAAAACTGTAAAAACCCTAGAATAAAATCTACCAAATATTACTCTAGAAATAGGCCCTAAAAAGATGCCAAAGGCAATTACAATAAAAGCAAATATTCACAAATGGGAACTAATTAAACTAAAGAGCATCTGCACAGCAAAAGAAATTATCAGAGTAAACAGACAACACACAGAATAGGAAAACATATTTGCAAACTATGCATATGACAAAGGTCTAACATCCAGAATCTATATTTATAAGTACACAAATTAACAAGCAAATAACAAATAACAGCATTAAAAAGTGGGCAAAGAGTATGAACAAGATGTTTCTCAAAAGAAGACATAAACATGGCCAATAAGCACATGTAAAAATGCTTAAAACCATTAATTATTAGGGTAATGCAAATCAAAACTAGAATGAGACACCATTTCACATCAGTCAAAATGGTAATTATTAAAAGATAAAAGAAAGAAACAGATACTGGTGAGGTTGCAGAGAAAAGAGAACACTTATGGTTTGCCAGAGGTGCTGGGGAAAAGGCTACAGGGAGAAGAAAATCTCCAGCTGAATTCTGTAACAATTTAAACTGATCCAGAATCCTCCGGGCCAGAACTAGGGAGAAGGAGTGAATCACATGTCCAGACTCCATAGGTGGGGTAGAAGGTAAGCCATACTTGCTTTCACAGCTGGGAGGCAGGTAGCCTAGGGAAAGTTTTCAGCCTTGCTAGGCCATTTCCTGGAAACCGACTAAGTGCTGTTGGTGGGGGTAGACAGTGGGAGTGAGACTGGCCCTTCAGATTGCATGGCAGCTGGGTGAGGCCTGTGACTGCTGGCTTTCTTCCACTTCCTGGACAACCTGCATGACAGCCTAGAGACCGTGATAATCCTAGGAAGATAACTCTATTGACCTTGAAACTTCATTTCCATCCCCCGAAGCATCTGCAGCAAGACCCATCCAAGGAGAGTACAGACACACCTAGCCCTGCCCCCACCCAATGGTCCTTCCCTATTTACCCTAGTAACTGAGTCAAAGGGCACATACTCTTAGGAGTTCTAGGACCCCACCCACTACCTGTTCCTACCTATATTACCACAGCTAATGCTCTCTAAGAAGTGCCACCTTCTGGCAGGAGGTCAACCAGCATAAAATAGTGCTTTAAACCATAGAGTTCATTTTAAACCCCTGGCACCTGCACCAGAACAGGTTCTGGTGTCCACAGCTGAAAGACTCACAGATGGTTCAGATCACAGGACTCTGCAGACACCCTCCAGTACCAGCCCAAAGCTTGGTAGACTAGATGGGTAGCTAGATCCAGAAAAGAAACAACAATCACTAGAGCTCAGCTCTCAGGAAGCCACATCCATAGGAAAAGGGGAGTGTACTACATCAAAGGAACACCACTTGGGGTGGGGTGGGACAGAAAAATCTGAACTACAGGCTTCAGCCTTAGACCTTCTCTCTGATAGAGCCTATTCTAATAAGAAGAAACCAGAAAACCAACTCTGGTAATATGGCAAAAAATGATTCTTTAACACCTCCCAAAAATCACACTAGCTCACCCAGCAATGGACACAAACCAAGAAGAAATCCCTGATTTACCTGAAAAAGTATTTGGGAGGTTAGCTATAAAGCTAATCAAGGAGGTACCAGAGAAAGATAAAGCTAAATATAAGGGAATTCCAAAAATTACACAAGAAGTAAAGGTAGAAATATTTAAGAAAATAACATAAATAAAAAACAATAAAAACCTCAGGAAACAATGAACACACTTTAGAAATGTAAAGTGCTTTGAAAAATCTCAGCAATAGAGTTGAACAAGTAGAAGAAAGAAATTCAGAGTTTGAAAATAAAGTGTTTGGGATTTTTTTTTGGCAGGGGAGGAAGGGAGGAAGGCAGGAAGGGAGGGAAGGAGGAAGGGAGGGAGGAAGGAAGGGATAAAGGAAGGAAGGAAGGAAGGGAGGAAGGGAGGGAGGGAGGGAGGGAAGGGAAGGAAGGGAAACAAGCAATGAGAGAGATATTGCCGACCTGGATCTAGAGGTTTACAAGTTGATTTCTTTCTTTTTTTGAGAGAAGGAAAGAAAGGAAAAAAAATGAGTAAAGGAGAGGAAGAAGGAGGAAGAGAAAGAGGGAGGGTGAATGGAAATATTGCTTTATTCTGAAAAAAAATGGGTATTAATAATGACCAATCAATGTTTCATTTAAACCTATGAGTAGGTGTGATGTGGTATTGACAAGAATGTATATTTTGTGTATTTGAAGTGGAGAGCTCTGTAAATATTGATTAAGTTTACTTGTTCCGGATCTGAGTTCGAGTCCTTGATATCTTTATTAAT
>CM052670.1:53573677-53604096 GCA_028533165.1 Leontopithecus rosalia
AGTTGCATCTCCTGCTTTTTATTTATTTATTTATTTTTGCTCTCCCTATGGTTGGTAAATCTTTCTCGAAACGGGTCGGGATGTAACATGCCGTTGGGTTTTGGCTGTGTCTTTTGAATGGGGGATTTAGTCGATTTAAATTTAGGGTTACTGCCATTTGTTGTTAACTGGCTGTTTTATCCATTCGTTGATGTAAATTCTTCTTTATGTTGGTGCTCTTTACTTTTTGGTATATTTTTAGAAAGGCTAATACTGCTTGTTTCTTTCTACGTGTAATGCTTCTTTCAGAAGCTCTTATAAAGCAGTACTGGTGTTAATATAATCTCTGAGTTCTTGCTTGTTCATAAAAGATTTTATTTTTCCTTCAGTTGTGAAGCTTAGTTTGGCTGGATATGAAATTCTGGGCTGAAGTTTCTGTTTTTTGAGGATGAAAAACAAAGTACTTGTATTAACCCAATCCAACAACAACAACAATAATAATAAACATGAAAAAAAAACACATTTTAGGAAATAATTTAGGAAAACTTTCCTGACCTTGCTAGAGATCTAAACGTCCAAATACAAGAAGCACAAAGAACACATGGGAAATTTATAGCAAAAAGATCATTGCCCAGGCACATTGTCATTAGGTTATCTAAAGTTAAGATGAAGCAAAGAATCTTAAGATGTGTGAGACAAAAGCACCAGGTAACCCATTTAAAAAAAAAAAGAAAAACAGATTAACAGCACGTTTCTAAACTGAAATCCTACAATCTATAAGGAATTGGGGCCCTATCTTTAGCCTTCTCAAACAAAACAATTATCAGCCAAGAATTGTGTATTTAGTTAAACTAATCTTCATAGATAAAAAAATACAGTCTTTTTCAGACAAACAAATGCTGAGAGAATTCACAATTACCAAGCCATCACCACAAGATCTGCAAAAAGCAAAAACAAAAACAACCAAAAAAATCTCTAAGTCTTGAAAAAAAAATCCTAAAAACACATCAAAAGAGAACCTATTTAAAACGTAAATCTCACAGAACCTATAAAAGAAAAATACAGTTTAAAAAACAAAAGCAAGAAACAAAAACACAAATAAAAACAAACAAGACATACAAGTAAGAAATAGCATGATGTATAATGGTACCTCACCCCTCAATACTACCATTGAATGAGAATGGCCTAAATTCTTCACTTAAAAGATACAGAATTGCAGAATGGATAAAAATTCACCAACCATCTGCAGCCTTAAAGAGACTCAGCTAATTCATAAGGACTTGCACAAACTTAAAGTAAAGGGGTGGAAAAAAGACAGTTCAGGCAAATGGACACTAAAAGTGATTAGGAGTAGCTTTCTTATGCCAAACAAAACAAACTTTAAAGCAACAGAAATTTAAAAAGACAAAGAGGGACATTATATAATGGTAAAAAGCCTTGTCCAACAGAAAAAATATCACAATTCTAAAGATATATGCACCTAACACTGGAACTACAAAATGTATAAGACAATTACTAATAGACCTAAGAAATAAGACTACAGCAACACAATAATAGTTGGACACTTTAATAACCCATTGATGGGACTAGACAAGTCATCAAAACAGATAGTCAACAAAGAAACAATAAACTTAAACTATCCCCTGGAACAGATGGACTTAACAAATATATACAGACCAGTCAATCAATCAACTGCAGAAAATAAGTTCTATTAAACAGTGCATGTAATTTTCTCCAAGAAAGACCATGTAATAGGCCACAGAACAAGCCCAAATAAATTTTAGAAAATTGAAATTATATCAAGCACTCTCTCAGGCCACAGCAGAATAAAACTGGAAATCAACTCCAAAATGAACCTTCAAAACCATTCAAATATATAGAAATAAAATTGCCAGGTGCAGTGGCTCACCCCTGTAATCCTAGCACCTTGGGAGGCCAAGATGGGTGGATCACCTGAGGTCAGGAGTACAAGACCAGCCTGGCCATCATTGTGAAACCCCATCTTTATAGATAAAATTTTAAAAAATTAGAAAAAACTAACCTGCTTCTGAATAATCACTGGGTCAAAAATGAAATTAAGATAGAAACTAACAAATGCTTCAAACTGAACAACAATAGTGACACAACCTATCAAAACCTCTAGGACACAGCAAAGGTGGTGCTAAAAGGAAAATTTATTGCCCCAAATACCCACATCAAAAAGTCTAAAAGAGTACAAACAATCTAAGGTCACACCCCAAAGAACTAGAGAAACAAGAACAAACCAAACCCAAACCAAGCAGTAGAAAGAAAATAACCAAGATCAAAACGGAACTAAATGAAATTGAAACAAAAACAACACACAGGACAAATGAAACAAAAACTTGTTCTTTGAAAACATAAACAAAATGCATAGACCATTAATAAGATTAACCAAGAAGAGAAAAAATCCAAATAAACTCAATAAGAAATGAAATGGGAGATATTACAACTGCCATCACAGAAATACAAAAGATAATTCCAGGCTCCTAAAAACACCTTTCTGTGCATAAACTAGAAAACCTAAAAGAGATGAATGAATTACTGAAAAGATAACAATGCTTCTAGCTTAAACCAGGCATGAAGGGTTAAATACCCTGAACAGACCAATAACAAGCAGTGATATTGAAAGAGTAATTTAATGATTACAAAAAAAAGTCCAGTAACATATGGATTCACAGCAGAATTCTACCAGACTGCCAAAGAAGAGTTGGTGCCAATTCTATTGACACTATTCCACAACATAGAGAAAGAGGAAACTCTCTCTTAATCATTCTATGAAGCCATTATCACCCTGATAACAAAACCAGGAAAGGTTATAACCAAAAAAGAAAACTACAGACCGATACCCCTGATGAACATAGACTACAATTCTTAATGAAACACTAGCTAAATAAATCCAACAACATATATAAAAGACAATCCACCATGATCAAATGGGTTTCATACGAGAAATACAGGGATGGTTTAAAATGTGCAAGTCAATAAATGTGATACACTAAATAAGCAGAATTCAAAACAAAAACCATATGATCCTCTCAATACATGCACAACAAGCATTAGACAACATCTAGCATCCCTTTATAATTAAAACTCAGCAAAATTGGCACACAAGGAGCATACCTTAATATAATACAAGGCATTTATGACAAACCCACAGCCAACATAATACTGAATGTTGAAAAATTGAAAGCACTTTCTCTGAGAACTGGAACAATGCAAGGATACCCACTCTCACCACTCCTTCTTAGCATAGTACTGGAAGTCCTAGTCAGAGCATTCAGACAAGAGAAAGAAATAAAGGGCATCGAAATTGGTAAAGAGAAACTCAAACTGTCACTATTTGCTGATGATATGAATATTTACCTAGAAAACCCTAAAGATTCCTCAAGAAAGCTCCTAGAACTGACAAAAAAAATTCAGCAAAGTTTCTGGATACAAAATTAATGTACACAAATTAATGTACACAAAATTAATATACACAAACTCAACCCCTTTTACAATAGCTGCAAAATATATATATATATATATATATATATATACACTTAGGGTTATACCTAACAAAAAAGGTTAAAGACCTCTACAGGGAAAACTACAAAACACTGCCGAAAGTAATCGTAGATGACACAAACAAATGGAAACACATCTCATGTTCATGGATTGGGTATGTTGTACTGGCCCAAGCATAGAAAGTCAACACCAAGACAAAAGTATGCCAAATTGCAGGGTCTTTATTGCCAGCGGCCACGGAGGACTCGAGTCTCTCCAACCCGTGGCCCCAAAAGGAGGATGTCAAGACCTTTTATACCAGTACAACCACCTCAGAAGTGAGGGTGAGGGGCGGGAGTGGGGGTGAGAGGCTTCAGACATTCCGAGGGCTAGTAGATTATGTAAATCACCTCCTGGGCGGAGATGAGAGTGAGGGGCTCCAGACACTTTAAGGGCCAGGGGACTTTTGACATTCTGATTGTTACTTAAGCAGTTCACAAAAGTTAAGATAAGCATTTGTTTACACATTGCCTGAGTAGGGTGGAAATCACAGACCTTAATTACTTATTACAAGTTGCAGGGGCCAAGATGGCGAGGGTTTAGACTGCTTGCCTGTCACATTAGGGGTTATAGAGAGCAGTTTCAACAGAAAGCCGAGGTATGGTTGAGGTATGCAGTTTTATGGGGCTTTTACCATGTCACAGGTAGAATCAATATTGTGAGAATTATTATACTGCCAAAAGCAATCTAAAAATGTATTGCAATTCCCATCAAAATACTGCCCTCATTATTCACATAATTGAAAAGAGCAATTCTAAAATTCATATGGAACTTAAAAGAGGCTATATAGCCAAAGCAAGACTAAGCAAAAAGAACAAATCTGGAGATATCACATTGCCTGATACCAAACTATAGTATAAGGCCATAATCACCAAAACAGGATGGTTCTAATATAAAAATAGGCACATACACCAGTGGAACAAAACAGAGAATGCAGAAATAAACCCAAATACTTAGAGCCAACTGATCTTTGACAAAGCAAACAAAAACATAAAGTAGGGAAATGACATCCTTTTCAACAAATGGTGCTGAGATAATTGGCTAACCACATGTGGAGGAATAATACTGGATTCTCATCTCTCACCTTATACAAAAATCAACTCAAAATGCATTAAGGACTTGAATCTAAGACCTGAAACTCAAAATTCCAGAAGATAATATTGGAAAAACTCTTCCAGATATTGGCAGGCAAGGATTTTATGACCAAGAACCCAAAACCAAACGCAATAAAAACAAAGATAAATAGCTGGGATTTAATTAAACTAAAGTGCTTTTACATGGCAAAAGAAACAGAAGGGTAAACAGACTACCTGCAGAGTGGGAAAAGTTCTTCACAATGTATACATCTGATAAAGAACTAATATCCAGAATCTACAACAAATTCAAAGAAATCAACAAGAAAAAAAATAAACCCATTAAACAGTGGGCTAAGCACATAAACATAATTCTCAAAACAAGATACACAAGTTGCCAAAAAGCATGAAAAAATGCTCAACATCACTAGTGATCATGGAAATGGCCAAAAGACTGCCTTTCAAGTTTATTAGGACACCCAGAGCACTTTAGCTTGAGGTAGCGAGGTTTGAGGTAGCTCAAGTACTGACAGCTGGGATCTGCATTTCCCCTCTGTGTAGGGCTGGTTTAAATGCTCACTCTGATAGCAGGCCTCAGCTGAGTTTAGCTCAGTTTTTCTTTCTGTTTTAAGAGGACAGCACTGAGTCAATATCTCAACATTTCTGTGCTCTTCTTCCCATCGGTGTCCAAAGAGGCTCTCTGCACCAAGCTGCAGCTGCAGGGGTCAGGGAGGAGTGGTTTTATTGGTTCAAAACTAATTTTTTTCTTTTCAGTGCTTCTGTCAGTGCTAGAAAGTCAAAAGCAGGGACTGCAAGTACTCACCTGACTTTGGTTCTTATGAAGGTTCTTCGCTTCTGTAGCTATTTGCTAAACTAGTATCCTTGTGGTTGGGACAATAGGTGCAGCCTTCTTTTCCACCATCTTGTTTTACCTCTACCATCCTTTTCTTTCACTTAAAAATTTTATTTTGTTAATTGTAAATTCATATATGGTTGTTAAAAAGCATAGAGATCTCTCATACCATTAGTCCAGTATCTTCCAGTGGTAACATTCTGAAAAACAATACTGTAATATTAAAACCAAGATATTGAAACTGATGCAATCCATCAACCTTATTCAGATTTCACCAGTCTCACTTGTACTAATTTGCATGTGTGCATTTTAAGTTCCATATAAATTTATCACAAGTGTGTATTCAGGTAAACAATACCAGAATCAGCACAGAGAACATTTCTTTCCCTATAATTTTCCCTCATTTTGATTCTTTTATAGCCATACTCACTCTCTTACCACTCTATTTTAATCCCTGAGAGTTACTAATATGCTTCATTTTGTAATTCTCTGGAGGTTCATCAAAGTGGTTATATTAGTCAGGGTTCTCTAGAGGGACAAAACAATTAGAATAAATGTATTTACAAAGGGGAGTTTATTAAGGAGTACTGACTCACACGATCACAAAGTGAGGACTTACAATAGACTGTCTGCCATCTGAGGGGCAAGGAAGACAGTCCAAGTAACAAAGCTGAAGAACTTGGGAGTCTGATGTTCCAGGGCAGGAAGCATCCAGCATGGGAGAACACTAAGTCAGTCTAGTCTTTCCACGCTCTTCTGCCTTTTATTCTGGCCATGCTGGCAGCTGATTAGATTGTGCCCATTCAGCTGGAGGGTGGATTTCCCTTTTCTCATCCACTTATTGAAATATTAATCTCTTTGGCACCACTCTCACAGACACACTCATGAACCAGCATGAGTTTATCTTTATCTTTATCTTTATATCCTTCAATCTTTATATCCTTCAAACTTTATCTTTATATCCTTCAATCAAATCAAGTTGACACTCAGTATTAACCATCACGAGTTAACCCTTTGTCAACTTGAACCCAAACGCATCTCCTGAAGTCATACAATATATTCAAATAACAACAATAAATAGGGCATAATTACATCTAACATAAGACAGCTACCCTTCATACAACCAGAAATGCACCAATACCCAACCCAAATGCTATAACATAAAGTTAACAACACTTAAATGCTGATATAAAGTCCATATATCTTATGTGACATGATAAAGGAAAAAAGAAAGAAAATATAAATATTTTATTATTACAAGTGTATGTATGCACAAACATGTTCTTCACAAAATAAGAGGGAAATACGACAATTACAGTCCTTGTTTCTGCAACTGGTCACGTGGTCATAGCTGCTATTGATGACTACATTCTTCTATATCTTATTCGGTATTTCCTTTGCCTTCTCCAAGCACCTCAGCAGGTCATGGTTTCTTACTTGATGGAGTAACCCAAACCTTCATTCCTAAAGGGCCTGGGACATTTGTAGTCCTACCTTGATTGGGCTTTTGTAGTTTCTTATTGACTTTAACCACAGGGCATGGTAATACTAACAGACACTCTAAGAGAGCTCCTGTATTCCATGCATACACTCTTTCTTACCTCCATTGTGGAGTAGTACACTGACTTCATCTCGATAGTCCAGGTCAATCACCCCAGCCAACACTGTAACTCCCTTCTTAGCTTCTTGACTTAGAGGTAGGAGGAACCCAAAGTGGTAAGGTGGCAATCTTAACTTGCAGTATAATAAAATTATTGTTCTGTCTCCTTGTGGCAGTGCACCTCCTTCTGGAACTAAAACCTCTGGTCCATAGAACATAATGTCATGGGAATGAGGGACAAAAATTTTGTTGTTGGGTAACTAGGGGTGGTTGAGAGTGGTGCCACTTCCACTTCCACACCTTGATTCCTGGACCCATGAATCCTGGTTATAGAAGAAACAGTATCATATAATGAATACTGATTCAGAGCATACACAACCTTCTGGAGAACTTTGTCCCAGCCCTATAAAGCATTGTCACCTACTTGGCATTGTAATTGTGACTTCAAAAGACCATTCCACCATTCTGTTAATCCAGCTGCTTCAGGATGATGGAAAACATGGTGAGACCAGTAAATTCAATGAACATGAACCCACTGCTGCACTTATTTAGCTGTAAAATGAGTACCTTGGTGAGAGGCAATGCTATGTGGAATACCACGAAGATGGATAAGGCATTCTGTGAGTTTATATATGGTAGTCTTGGCAAAAGCATTGCATGTAGGATAGACAAACCCATATCCAGAGTAAATGTCTGTTCTGGTGAGGACAAACCGCTATCCTTTCCATGATGGAAAAATCCAATATGATCAATTTGCCACCAAGTAGTTAGCTGATCATCCTGAGGTATAGTGCTATATCGAGGGCTCTGTGTTGGTCTCCACTGCTGGCGAATTGGGCACTCAGAGGTGGCTGTAGCCAGGCCATCCTTCAGGAGTGGAAGTTTTTGTTGCTGAGCCTGTACATAACCTCCATTCCTGTCAATATTACTTTGTTCATGGGCCCATTGAGCGACTACAGGTGTGGCTGGAAAAAGATGCTGAGTGACGTCCACAGAACAGGTCATTCTATCCACTTTATTAAAATCCTCTTCAGCTATGGTCACCTTTTGGTGAACAGATAGTTTTTGACCTCTCAGAGAGGTTCATCCACATACCTCTTCCCTAAATTTATTTGTCCCAAAATTTTCACCAATTTTTCAATTATGCTTCTTCCATGTCCCTGACAATCCAGCCAAACAACTGGCTACAGCACATAAATAAGTATATTACCACACATGTGGCCATTTCTTCTTCCAAGCAAAGTGCACAACTAGGTGCTCTGTTCAAGGTTCTGCCCATGGGAAGATTTCTCTTCACCATTGTCCTCCAGGAATGTCCATGAAAGGGGCTGCAGTGTTGTAGATGTCAACTTTCAGGTGGTGCCTGCATATCAAGCAGAGCCATCTCTAAGGTGAAGAGCTATAAATATACCAGGTTCTTGTCTTCACTTCCTCTGTCAATTGATCATAAGGAACCCTCTGTGAGTCCACTTGCGCAGGCTCGGGGAGAAAAGGGAAGGTTGCAGGAATGAGGACCGTGGTTATTTGAGCCACATCCTCATGTAACTTACTTGTGCCCTCAGGACATGCTTGAGCATGATCACATATATACCACTTCTATTTGATGATGGAATGCTGCTGTGTATGCCCTCCTTTATGGCTAGATGGAACAGAGGGCACCCAGTTAATGATAGGCAGTTCAGGTTGCATGCTGACTTGATAACCCATAGTCAAACGTTCAGTTTCCACAAAAGCCCAGTAACAGGCCCAGGGCTGTTTTTCAAAAGGACAGTAGTTATCTGCAGAAGATGGCAGGGCCTTGCTCCAAAAATCCTAGAAAACTCTGTTTTGATTCCCCTATAGGGACTTGCCAAAGGCCCCAAATAGCATACCTATCTGCTACTGACACCTCAAGCATCACTGGACCTGCTGGGTCATATAGCTCAAGTGGCAGTACAGCTTACACAGCAGCCTGAACTTGTGGCAGAACCTTCTCCTGTTCTGGATTTCCCTGAGAACTGACAGCCTTTTGGGTCACTTAATAAATGGATTATAATAACACATGCAGATAAAAAAGAGTGTCGTCTCCAAAATCCAAATAAGCCCACTAGTCATTGTGCCTCTTTCTTGGTTGTAGGAAGGGCCAAATGCAGCAACTTGTTTTTTACATTAGAAGGCCCCACACCTGGGACCCCTAGAAATTTTACTGAGTTAGAAGATCCGTGAATAAATTTGACTATGGATTTATTTTCCATCCTTTGGCATGCAAATGTATCACCAATAAGTTTAATGTGTTTGCTACTTCTCACTCAATAGATAAAATGAGCATAATGTCATCAATGCAATCGACCAGTGTGATATCTAGTGGAAGACAAAAATGATCAAGTCCTCTCCAAAAAATATTGTGACCCAAAGCCAGAGGCTTAATATACTCCTAAGGTAAGATTATAAAGATATATTTCTGGCCTTGTCAGATGAAGGCAAATTGCTTCTGTTGAACCTTAGGAATAGGAATGAAGAAAAATGCATTTGCCAGGTCAACAGCAGCACACCAGGTACCAGAAGATGTGTTAATTTGCTCAAGCAATTAAACCACATCTAGTACAGCAGCTGCAATTGGAGTCACCACTTGGTTAAGCTTACATTTATCCACTGTCGTTCTCCAAGATACATCTATCTTCTGCACAGTCCAATTAGGGGACTTGAATGGGGATGTAGAAATCACCACCTCTGTGTTTTTCAAGTTCTTGGTGGCAATGACCTCCTCAGTCCCTCCAGGGATGCAATACTGTTTTGAATTCCTATATTTTTCTAGGTAGTGGCCGCTCTAATCGCTTCCATCTGGCATTTCCCACCATAATTGTGCTCATTCTATTAGTCAGGGAGTTAATGCGGGGATTCTGCCACCTGCTAGGTATGTCTATGCCAATTATGCAGGATAGCAGTAAGGAAATGACCACGAGATGAATCCGGGGACCCACTGGACCCACGGTAAGTCAAACCTGAGCTAGAGCTCCCTTAACTACCTGAATTTCTTAAGCCCCTACTTTAACTGGAGGACTGCAATGACCTTTTGTGTTCCCTGGAATCAAGTTTAGCTCAGAAGCGGTTTCCAGTAGTCCCAGAAATGTCTGATTATTTTCATTTTCCAAATGCACAATTATTCTGATAAAAGACTGGAGGTCTTCTTAGGGAAGGTTGAGAGAAACAGTAACAGCATAAATTGTTGGAAGTGTAGTGTGTTCCTTCCTTAAGAGAAACTGGCCCCTGACATTCAAGCGGTTCTGGATCTATAAACTGGTTCAAGTCTAAAAACTGAATGAGGGGCCATGTTTCTCTGTTTTTATAATTCAAATTAGTCTTTTGTCCACTTAACCTGGAAGATTTCTGCTCATATAAATTATGTAAGAGTGCAGTAGCCTTTCTTTCAGTTTCACTTCTAGAAGCATCATGATTAAAGAGCCAATACCACAGCTCTACATGAGTCAGACTATTGTAATAGCTGCTTTACCTCTGCTGTCTATTATGGTACCTACTCCCACCTTGCCTTTGATGGTTGAGTTCTACCACTTGGCCCCTGCCACCTTGGGATCCCATTACTTCCATAGCATTTAAGTTTTGTAGTTGAGTGACTGCTGTTGCCACTATAACATTTAGCATATAGGGAAGAGCCATCACAGAGCTCTTCAAGGATGCAGGTGCTATCTTCACAAATCTAATTTAGAAAGTATTGGTCAAGGGTATATCTTCTGGACCCTCCCAGCTGGGATGAGTAGGTATGAAATGACTGATCCACACTAGAATTTCAATCTCCCTAAGCCTTTTGCTTTATAAGATGGAATTTCCCTGCACAAGCTCTCTGTTTGCTTGCTGCCATTCATGTAAGATGTGGCTTGCTCCTGCTTGCCTTCCACCATGATTTTGAGGCCTTTCTACTCACGTGGAATTCTAAGTCCATTAAATCTTTCTTTCTCTCTCTCTCTCTCTCTCTCTCTCTCTCTCTTTCTCTCCAGACTGCCCAGTCTTGGCTATGTCTTTATCAGCAGTGTGAAAACAAACTAATACAGGGATGTTGCCACCACTGAAAATAAGGAAGCAGTTTCCTCTGTAAAAATAAGGCTCATCAGAGTTTACAAGCTCATATTCCTAGCTTCATCAGGGTCCTTACACACATCCCTATTCCAAGTTGCAGGGTCCCATTTTTTTTTTTTCAGTGAATGTCCTCACTGTAATAGTAGACAGCTGGTGAGGCTGTGCATGCACCTTTTTTTGCAGGTCAGCCAGCCTGTGTTTCATTTTTCACAATTTCAACTCTTTCTCTACAGAAAAATAAGACTCTCACTCAGGGCAATCTTAGCAGACTTGAGGCTCAGTATGTGATTCTGGGGCTGGAAAACAGAATATCTGAGTTTATTATATTCCTTGGTTCTTTACATATGGTCAAAGGTATTATGTATAGAGTCATTAAACTTTTACCTCTCATGAGCAGTGAATCAGGAGTATCAAATTTATTTATTTTGCATAACTATCTGGACATTTTATGCCAAGGACTGTTAGTGTTTCTCATACTGTTAGAACTGAGTACTTAGCATTTTTGAGTCTAATCGTATTAAGCAGCCAACTCCAGAAAACCCAGAAACCAAAAATGAACCCCTTTATTAATATTTTGTTCCTCTATAATCACTCCTGGTACCAAAATCTGTATTATTCAGGGTTATCCAGAGAGACAAAACTATTAGAATAGATGTATATATAAAGAGGAGTTTATTAAGGGTGTTGATTCACATGATCACAAGGTAAAGACCCACATTAGGCCATCTGAAAGCTGAGGAGCAAGGAAGCCAGTTTGAGTCTCAAAAGTTCAAATGCGGAGAAGCCAACAGTGCATTCTTCAGTCTGTGGTCAAAGGTCCAAGAGTCGAAAAGCTGAAGAACTTGAAGTCTGATGTCTGGAAACAAGAAGGATGCAGTGCCAGAGAAAGATATAGACCAGAACTAAGACAGTCTAGTCTTTCCAACTTCCTCTGCCTGCTTTTATTCTAGCCACAGTGGCAGCTGATTAGATTGTGCCCATCCAGATTGAGGGTGGATATGTCTCCCAGTTCATTGACTCAAGTGTTAATCTCCTGTGGATACATCCTCACAAGACACATACAAAACAAATACTTTGCATATTTTAATCTAATCAAGTTGATGCTAAATATTAACCATCACACTGTGTTGTAATAAGTCTGGCAGCTACCTAAAGTCAACTTTGTTTAATTTGGCACTCACTCGGCCAAAGTAATGACAGATATACCTCAAAACATTATAAGGTAGGTGGAAAACCTGAAGATCTCTGGAAAAAAGATTTTAGTAAAACATACAATAAATTGCTTAATGCCTGAGAGAAAAAGAAAGAAATATAGTTCATTTGGATAATAAGATGTTTTAAAAGCACCTCATGGCATTGCTGGTATAATGTTGAGCATAATTTTCTTCCAAAAGCAGACCATGTTTACTGGGGATTTGAAAATAATTAAGTGCTGTGATCAAGTGGGATTTTTCTCAGAAATGCAAAGTGATTCAACATACAGAAACTATTCAATGAAACACACTACATTAAGAAAACATATAAGCCAGGTATGTTGGTTCATGCCTGTAATTCTAGCACTTTAGTATCCCAAAGCAGGAGGATCCCTTGAGCTCAGGAGTTTGAGACCAGCATACACAACACAGGAAGAACTTGTTAGAAAGAAAGAAAAAGAAAGAAAGAAAGAAAAAAGAAAGAAAGAATGCAAAAACATGCTGTAACATCTTAATTGATCTCCAAAGGACTGAAAAAGTCTTACATCTTTTCATAATAAAAACAGGCAAAAAATAGAAATGGATGACATATTTCTCTACATAATAAAGGGCATTTATGAAAAACTCACAGGTAACATTATACTCAATGATGAAAGACCAAAATGTATCTATCCTGCCAACATCAAGAATGAGACAAAAGACTGGGTATGGTGGCTCACATCTGAAATCCCAGCACTTTGGGAGGCTGAGGCAGGTGTATCACTTGAGGCCAGGAGTTAGAGACCAGCCTTGACAACATGAACACCCTGTCTCTACTAAAAATACAATAAATAGCCAGGCATGGTGGTATGTCCCTGTAATTCCAGCTTCTCAGGAAGCTGAGGCAGGGGAACCCCTTGAACCCAGGAGGTGGAAGTTGCAGCAAACTAGGATCACACTCCTGCACTTCAGTCTGGGCAACAGAGGGAGACTTCATCTAGAAAAAATAAATGGGACAATGACACAAAGGTGTTCACTTTTACCACTGCTATTAAACATTGTACAGAAACTTCTAACCAAAGCAGTTAGACAAGTAAAATAAATGAAAGGCATCTACATTGAATCAGGTAATACTATTTCTGTTAGCAGATGGTAAAATTCTACATGTTGAAAGTACCAAAGAATTCATAAGAAAGCTACTACAGCTGCTAAACAAATTCAGAAAATTTGTGGGACACAAGTTAAATGCAAGAAAAATAAATTGTGTTTCTATTTGCCCCAATAAACAATTAAAAAGTAAATAAAAAAGCAAATTGATTAAAAAATAACATCTAAAAGAATAAAATGTACAAAGAAAATTTTAACTAAAAAGGTAAAAGTTTTTAACATTGTAAATGATAAAACTTTACTTCAAGAAATTAAAGACCTAAATAAATGAAAAAAAAATTTATGTTCATGTGCTGGAAGATTTAATAATATTAAGATTTCAATATTATCCTAAGTTATCCTTATTAAAATCCAATAAAATCCCTATTAAAATTCTAACAGTCTTGTTTGAAAAGATGTAAAAGCCAGTTCTCAATTTTACATGTAATTGCAAAAGATCCCAATTAGTAAAATAAACCTTGTAACAGAAAAACAAAATTGTATGTTCCTCCTTTCAAAACTTACAAGTCTTCAGTAATTAAAACAGGATGGTACTGACACAAAAATAGAAATATAGACTAATAAAATAGAATTGTTGCCTTTGGGTGAACTCTTCTGTAGATGTCTGTTAGGTTCATTTGGTCAAATGTCAAGCTGAAGTCTCAAGTATCGTTGTTAGTTTTATGCCTCAATAGTCTGTCTAATAATTTTAGTGGGGTGTTGAAGTTTCCCGATATTATTGTGAGGTTATTTAAGTCTCTTCATAGGTCTCTAAAAACTTGTTTTATGAATCTGTGTGTCCACTGTTGGCTGAATATAGATAGACAGGATAATCAAGTCTTCCTGTTGAATTGAACTCTTTATCCTTATGTGATTCCCTTCTTTTCCCTTTTTGATCATTATTGGTTTAAAGTTTGCTTTATCTAAGGAATGAGATTATGTTTTTTTGTAAAAACATGGATAAAACTGGAAGCCATTATCCTCAGCAAACTAATGCAAAAACAGAAAATCAAGCACCACACTTCTGCAACACCCAATTTTTCCATGTAACAAACCTGCACATATGCCCCCTGAATAAAAGTTGACATAAAAAATAAAATAATAAAAACACTAAATGTTCTATAGCAAGAGGTAGCAAAGTTTTTCTGTAAATTAGTCAATAGTAAGCTATTTAGGCTTTTTAGGCCAAATTACTGCTGAAACCATCTCTTAGTCTATTCAGGCTACAATAACAGAAGACCAAAAACTGGGTAGCTTACTACAACAGAAATATATTTTTCATAGCTCTGGTGGCTGGGAAGTCCAATGTCAACATGCTGACATATAAAATTTCTAGTAAGGGTCTGCTTCCTGGTTCATAAACAGCTATCTTCTCACTGTGTTCTAACATGGAAGATAAGGTGAGGGAGTTCTTTGGGTTCCCTTACAGGAAGTCATTAATATCATGTAAGTAATATGTAAATGAGTGTACATGGCTGTGTTCCAATAAAACTTTACGTGTGAACTATAAAAAAGTTAATTAAAATAATAAATAATAATAATACAAAATTGTGAGTTCAGAAATAAACTCATACACCTATGGCCAGTGATTTTCAACAAAAGTTCAAAGTCCATTCAATTGTGAGGGTGTAAAACTCTAAAAAGCTTCCAAGTCAGGAAAGCTGAAGTTGGAATTGTGATAGAATTGATGAGAAGGGGAGTAGCAGGGGAAAAGAGGTTGGGAATGAGGCAGCAGATCAATTGTATTAAATGAATGGGGAGGTGGTTTGAAGCTAACTTTTCTCTCTGCAAACCTTGCATGACTTGTCTTTCTTTTTGATTTCCAGTAACAAAATCCTTGTTGATTTAAGAGGCAGTCACCACAAAAGCCATCAGTCAGTTTCACACCTAGCATTGTTAAACTTTCTCTCAGAATCCCTGCTGTTCAACAAATCCTTTGTAAATCTCAGGGATGTCAGGCCAATTAGCCTGCTGCAAAGCTATCATTTCTACTGACTTATTACCTATATATTCTGTCGTGAAAGAATGGTAACCAGACTACAATAGAATTGACTATACTTACCGTAAAGTAGACTTTAAATCAAAAACTGTCATTAGATAAAGATTATATAACAAAAGTGTCAATTCATCAAGAAAGGTATAATTGTCTATATATATGCACACATGTATATATACATATAGATATGTATACACACAAATATACTCCAAAATTGAAATGCATAAATACATAAAGCAAATATTAGCCGATGTAAAGGAATAAAAAGTAATACAATAATAGTACCTCAATATCTTATTTTTATCAATGGTAAAATTGTCCAAACAGGAAATTAATAAGGAAACAATAGAAATTAAAACTTACAGACCAAATAAACCTTATAGACATGTACATAATTTTTTATCTAATATCAGAAAAAATATATGCTTCTCAAGAGCACATAGAGTATTTTCCAGAATAGATCACATTTTAGGACACAAAACAAGTCTTTTTTTTAAAAAAAATATTTTTTGAGACAGAGTCTTGCTCTGTTGCCAGGCACCAGGCTGGAGTGCAATGGAATGATCTCTGCTCACTTGAACCCAGAATTGCCTGGGTTCAAGCAATTCTCCTGCCTCAGCCACCTGAGTAGCTGGGACTACAGGCACATGTCACCACATTCAACTAAATTTTTTGTATTTTTAGTAGAGATGGGGTTTCACCATGTTGGCCAGAATGGTCTTGATCTCTTAATCTCATGGTCCACCCACCTCGGCCTCCCAAAATGCTGGGATCACAGGTGTGAGCCACCGCACTTGGCCAACAATTATTTTTTTTTAATTTTTGAGATGGAGTTTCACTCTTGTTACCCAGGCTGAAGTGCAATGACATGATCTCGGCTCACCGCAACCTCTGCCTCCTGGGTTCAAGCAATTCTCCTGCCTCAGCCTCCTGAGTATCTGGGACTACAGGTATGCACCACCATGCCCAGCTATTTTTTGTATTTTTAGTAGAGACGGGGTTTCACCATGTTGACCCGGATGGTCTTGATCTCTTGACCTCGAGATTCACCTGTCTCGGACTCCCAAAGTGCTTGGATTATAGGTGTGAGCCACTGGGCCTGGCCAAGTCTTAATAAATGTAAGAACATCAAAATTATTGCTTTCAGATACCACACACTTCCTCACACACCATGAAAATGAAAGCTCTTTCTCCACACAGTTAACCTCCTCTAATACTATCTTTCTCCTTCTCTTATTTAAACCCTGTGTTTTTTCCAATTAATCTCTCAATTCCTATAAAATCGTATACAAGCAATAATCAATCAGACAATACGACAAATGCTCCTTCTAACAACCCCACAATATTACCCCTTTCCCCAAAATCTCCCAGCAGTCTAAATTCTTTCCCATTTTTAGGTTTGCACCCCACCCCCAATCCCACTGGAAGAATCCTTGAGAAGCTTCACCCCCACCCCCTGAAATCTATTATCACCCCCTCTTCTCTAATTCTTTCTCTCCATATATAAAAAGACAGGTATGTCAGGTCTTCATATGCAAGCCTGGAGCCTGAAAGTGTGAACTCCTGCTTGCCTTGGCTGAAGTTTTCCAACCCCTGCCTGCATTCACCATTGTCCCTAATCACCCAGAGGAGCTTCCTGGACAAGCCCCTTACCCAACCCTGCCATCTTAACTGTTCTTATGATAGTGTAAATACCTCTCACCCAACCCCACCACTGTAACCTGCTTTTTTATATAGAGAGAAAGAATTAGAGAAGAGGGCATGATAACGGGTTTTAGGGGGTGGGGTGAAGTTTCTCAAGGCTTCTTTGACTGGGATTGGTGGTGGGGAGGAAACCTAAAAGTGGGAAAGAATTTAGACTGCTGGGAGATTTTGGGGAAAGAGATAATATTGTGGTGTTATTAGAAGAAGCATTTGTCATATTACCTGGTTGGTTATTGCTTGTATACAATTTTGTCGGAATTGAGAGATTAATTGGAAAAGCACAAGGTTTAAATAAGAGAAGGAGAAAGATAGTATTAGAAGAGGGTAACTGTAGAGGGAGAGCTTTTGTTTTCATGGTGTATGAAGAAACGTGTGGTATTTATAAGCAACCACTCACTTTTTTTAACAAGATTGGTTATGAGCAGAGAACGGGAGCCAGATTAAGAGTGAAATATTAGCTGTAATTGCCTGGAGGAAAAGTGTAAACCGGCAACTTAAACAAAAGCAGGGCGTGTACAAGTCAATGAGTACAGTGAATCTGAACACAGTTAGACAGAAAATCATAGAAACAGAGACTTTTTGAGGTGTGGTTTAAGTAGTAGGGGCAACTACATAAAACTGGAGAAGGCAAGGGACTGAAAGTAAGTATGTGAGGTGTAAAGAAGAAACTTTGGAGGTTATGAGAGCTGAGGAGGGTAAGTGGGGCATAGCCTGTGATTTTGAGGGATTTTAAGAGTATCAGGGTGGGAGTTGCTGCTGTGCGTAGTCATGAGGGCCAGCCCAGGACCGTGAGGTTAAGTTGTTTGGATAAAAAGGCCACAGGCCATGGGCCTGGCTCCTGTGTAAGAATCCTGACTGCACAGCCCTGGATTTTAGCAGTATGTAATGAAAAGGATTGAGACAAGTTGGGGAGAGCTAGGCAGGGAGCAGTTTTTAGAGCTGTCTTTAAGGAGCCAAACGAGGAGTGAGGAAAGGCTTTAGGATTAATAGGGTTGGATAAGTTTCCTTTAGTGAGTTTATACAATGGCTTAGTTAGAATAGCAAAACCTGGTATCCAGAGGTGAAAGTGGCCAACTACACCCAGGAAGGAGAGAAGCTATTGTTTGGTGGATGAGGTTGGAGTTTGAAAATTAACCTTATACAGTTGGCAGGGGTAGCGTGTGTATACTGGCGAAAGATTATAACAGATGGGGAAGAAATTTGGGCTTTGAAAGGGGATACATAATATCCCTTTGAGTATAGATGCTGAAGAAGCAGGAGGGTGAATTAAAAGGCCATGTTGCAATAGACGGGTGAAAACAGGCTTTACTTTTAAAGCCTGCTGTGGGATGGGGTACTGGAGCTGGACAAGTTAAGGATGGTTAGGTTTTAAGGGGATGATAAGCGGTGAGTGACTTGTAACAACAGACGGGAAGTTGGTGTTCCACACCCTAGGGTTAAGGTAGGGGAACACAAGGGGAGCTATTGAGGGAGGTATGGGTTTAGGAAAGAAGGCAGCAATGAGATGTGGCTGTAGCTCAGGAATAGTTAAGGAGGCAGACAATTTTGCTAGAATATTTTGGCCTAACAGGGAAACTGGAAAAGTAGGGATGATTAAGAAAGAATGTGAAAAGTATTGCTGGCCTAATTGACACCAGACATGGGGAGTTTTGAGAGTCCTTGAGGCCTTGCTGTTAATTCCCACAACAGTTATGGAGGCCAAGGAGACAGGTCCTTGAAAAGAAGGCAGCATGGAGTGGGTGGCCTCCATGTCGATTAAGAAGGGGATGGACTTACCCTTCACCATAAGAGTTACCCAAAATTTAACATCTGTGATGGTTCAGGGGGATTCTGAGATGCTAAGTCAGCATTAGTCTTTAGCTGCCAAGCAGAGGATTGGAGCTTCAGGAGCTCTGGGAACAGTGACATGAGTCAGACAGTTGACTTTCTGTGGGGTACCACACAGGCTAGGCAGGGCTTAGGAGAAATTTCAGGCTGCAGGCATTTCTTGGCCCAGTGGCCAGGTTTCTGACACTTGAAGCAAGGTCCAGGAGGGGCAGCTAGACGTGCTGCAGTCTGGACGCTTTGAAGTCTTTGTGAGCTGGTGGTGTGGCTGGGGTTTGTCTTATGGAAGAGGCAAGCATCTGTAGTTTTGAGATGTGCTGCTGCCAGGCAGATTTTTTTCCTATTATTTTACACCTTGAATGTAAAGTTGCTTAATTCCTGTTGTTGGGTTTGAGGGCCAGATTTTAGTTTTTGTACCTTTTTGTAATGTTGGGGTTGATTGGGTAATAAAATGCATATTCAGCATTTTTTAGGGTTGAGAGTAGAAGGATGACATTTAAGTTGCTCCAGGTAAGATTATAGGATTGGGTTAAGTATTGGAGGATTTGATGAAAAGGAGCCTAACTAGTGGCCAATTTAGAAAGGTTGGATAAAGGGAAAGGAATGTGCACCCTAACTATGCCTTTGGCTCCACCCACCTCTTGAGGAGGGAATTGTTGGGCAGGAGCAGAGGAGGTAGCCCTGGGACTCAACTGTAAGCTGGGCCATGTATGAGGTGGGGAAGTGACAGGAGGGGCATAAGGAGGTGGGTTGTGGGCAAAGGAAGAGGAGGGAGGCTCTGGGGGGGGTAAGTTCCATATTAGGGCCTGGTTCAGACAGGTGGGGAGGAGAAAGGTTGGAAGAGTTGATGGACGAGGAAGATTTTAGCTTACCAGCAGAAGGAAGGGCAGATGGAAGAGAAGAGAAGAGAAGGAGTAGAGATTAATGAGGGATTGGTGTGTAAAAAAATGCCTGGACATAGAGAATTTCAGACCATTTGCCCATATTGTGACAAAAATGGTCACATTTTTTGTAAAATATAGAGGTTGAAAGTGCCATTTTTGGGCCAATTGGTGCCATTGTTTAACCTTTATTGTGGTCATGCAGTGTTACAGAAGAAGATGAGATCTTTGGATTTTAGGTCAGGAGACGGTTGAAGAGGTTTGAGGTTTTTTTAGAACACAGGCCAGTGGAAAAGAGGGAGGGATAGAGTACAGATGATTGTCCATGGTTTTGGAAAGGCAGCAGAGACAAGGAAAATGGACATGCAACCCAGCCACTCAAAATGTGTCCCTAGTTGATCCTGGGTTGAACATCATCATTGGTGGGTGGTCAAAGAGTTTCCTCTACATTGATCTGCCACCAATATCAGCCATGAGCCTGGTGGGCAGGGGACTACGGTGAACATCTTTACAATAGTCAAACCCCTGGGGAAACTGGGTCCCCAGATCCGTGATCTACGTAGGAGTTTCTGGTCATGAACCTCACAGAAGAACCTGGTTTACCTGATTTTTCTTGTTTTTGCAGTGGAAAAAGGATGAAACTGAAAGGGGGAGGAAGTGGAAAGGAAAAGACAAAAGGATAAGAAAGCAAGAAAGAGAGACTGCTTACCAAAATAGCTGGTGGTGTGTATCAGTGGGCTGGTCTGATGACCCCTGGTTGTGGAGGGAGCACAAGAACAGGGATGGGGTTTGGTGTCCTGTAGGAGTTTCCCTGTCCCGGGTTTCAGCACCAAATGTTGAAAAATGAGCACTTTGAATGAAGAGACCTTCCAAATAAGCTTTGTGTTTATTCAACTGGGTGCAAGTGGGCTAAGGCCACAAAGGGCATTAGCAAAGGGCAATGGGATAAGAGTTGGTTTTATAGGTTCGGTACTTTTTTAGGGGGTGTGGGTGTTGAAGAGTAAGTTCAGTTACAGTGGTGGGGTTGGGTGAGAGGTATTTACATTATCATAAAAACAGTTAAGATGGCAGGGTTGGGTGAGAGGTATTTATATTATCATAAGAGCAATTAAGATGGCAGGGTTGGGTGAGGGGCTTGTCCAGGGAAGCTCAGCTGAGCGATTAGGGACGATGACAAACTCAGGCAGTGGGTGGGAGCCTTCAGCCTAGGCAAGCAGAATTTCAGACTTTCAGGCTCCAGGCTTGCATATGGAGACCTGAGAATTATACTAAGTCCTTTTTTCTGGCAAGAACAAAATGGACTTAGATATCAATAAGAGAAAGAAACTGAAAATTTACATATAACAAGGAAACTAAAGAACATTCTTAAACCACCGGGCAAAAAAAAACCAAAAGAATTTTAAAAATATCTTATAGTAAACAAAAATGAAACCACAACTCAGCAAAATTTGTGCGATGTAGTAAAAAACAGTACAAAGATGAAAGTTAATATCAATAAATGTCTACAATAAAAAGAAGAAAATGATCTGAAATGGAAGACATCACATTATACCTCGAAGAACTAATAAAAGGAAAAACCAAACTTATAGTTAGCAAAATAAAAGACATAATAAAAATGAGAGGCTGGGCATGGTGGCTCATGCCTGTAATTCCAACACTTTGGGAGGCTGAGGTGGGCAGATCACCTGAGGTCAGGAGTTCAAAACCAGCATGACCAACCTGGAGAAACCCATCTGTACTCAAAATACAAAAAATTAGCTAGCTGTGGTGGTGGATCTCTGCAATCTGAGCTATGTGGGAGGCTGAGGCAGGAGAATCTCTTGAATCCAGAAGGCAGAGGTTGTGGTGAGCTGAGATCACACCATTGCACTCCAGCCTGGGCAACAAGAGCAAAACTCTGTCTCAAAATAAAATAAAATAAAATGTTTTTTAAAATAAAAATAATAAAAATGAGAGCATAAGTAAATAAAATAGAGAAGAAAAAAACTATAGAAAAATCAACAAAACAAAAATTTGATTTCTTGAAAAAAATTAACATAATCTTAGGTAGACTAAAGAGAGAGAGAGACAGAAAGAGAATTCATGTAAGTATAATTGGAAATGAAAAAGAAGACATTAAAACAAATGCCTCAGAAATAAAAACGGTCATATGGGAATATTGTGAACAACTATTTACAAACTAGATAACCTACAGGAAGTAGATAAATTTCTAGAAATATAAACCCTGCAAATATTTAATATAGAAAACTACAGAAAGCCTGAAGAGAAGCAATAATAATAAATGTTCAAGAAAAATTCCATAAACAAATGGATTTATGGCTGAATTCTATCAATCATTTAAGAACAATTAATCTTTCATAAAGTAGCCATCTTAAGAGAGAATAAATCTGAATTTATATAGCTAAAAGAATTTACTACAAGAATTTTATAATACAATCAAAAGTATTAAGAGCAGAATAGATCAACCTGAGAAAAGAATGTCAGAGCTCTTAGAAATCAACTCAGTCAAACAAAAATCAAGAAGAAAGTAATTTTTAAAAATAAAACTTCCAAAAATGTAAAATTACATTAAAAAAATCTACAACTCATTGGCATTCCCGAAAGATAAGAAAAGATGATAAGCAACTTGCAAAAGATATTTGAAAATACTACCCATGAAAATATTTCTAATTTCAATAGAGATTGACATGCAAATTCAAGAGATACAGAGGAATTCAGCTGGACACTGTACAATACAACCAACCCCAAAGCACATAGTCATTGGATTGATCAGTCAATACAAAAGAAAAAACCTTAAAGGCAGTTGGAGAAAATCTATCAGGCTAGCAGCAGATTTCTCAGCAGAAACCTTACAAACCAGGAAAGATTGGGGACCTATTTTCAGTATCATTAATGAAAATAAATTTCAATAAAGAATTTTATATCTGGTCAAACTAAGCTTCATCAGTGAAAGAGAAATACAATTCTTCTCAGATAAGTATATGCTGAGGAAATTTATTTCAACAATACTAGTATTACCAGATGTTCTCAATAGAATATTCACCATAAAATCAAAAGAACAACTGCTACCACAAAATATGCTTAAGCACAGAGCCCACATGCCCTATAAAACAACCACACAATCAGGTCTACATAACAACCTAGTAATGACACAATGACAGGATTATAATCTCATATGTTTATACTAAACCCAAATATAAATGGGCTAAACACTCCATCTAAAAAGAAAAATACAGATGCAGGATGAATAAAAAGACAAGACCCAACCATCTGTCTTCAAGAAATCTATACTACATATAATGGCTCAAAGAAATGGATGGGGTAAAAATCTAACTTGCAAGCAGAAAACAAAAAAGAGGAGTTGCTATTCTTATATTGGATAAAACAGATTTTAAATTAACAAAAAATAAGGAAAATGAAGAAGAGCATTACATAATAATAAAAGGTAAAATTCAACAAGAAGAGTTGACTATCCTAAACATATATGCTACCAACACTGGAGCACTCAGATTCAAAAAACAAGTATATCTTGGCCTACAAAAAGGCTTAGACAACTACACAACAGTAGTGGGAGATTTCAACACACCACTGACAGTGTTAGACAGATTATCAAAGCAGAAAAAAACAAAAATAAATACTGGATTTAAACTCAGCACTTCACCAATTAGACACAAACATCTACAGAATATCAAACCCAACAACCACAAAATATACATTCTTCTCACCTGCCCACATAATATATTCTTAGACCAACCATATACTTTGTCATAAATAGACTAAGCATTGAATGAATAAAACACGGAAGTTAAATTCAGCATACTTCAACATAAGAGCCATCTATGACAAATTTACAGCCAACATCATAATGAATAGGCAAAAGCTGAAACCATTCCCCTCGAGAACTAAAACAAGACAAAGATGGCCACTCTCAGCACTTCTATTCAACATAGTACTGGAAGCCCTAGTCAGATCAATCAAGAAAGAGAAAAATAAAAGGCATTCAAATAAAAAAAAGAAGTCAAACTACGTCTTCCCTGATGATATGACTATCTCTAGAAAACCCTAAACACTGCCATAAAGCTCCTAGAACTGATAAATGGTTTCATTAAAGCTTCAGGAAAAAAATGAATTGTACAAAAATCAGTATACACCAATAACATCCAAGCTAAGAGTTAAATCAAGAAGAGAATCCCATTTATAGCAGCCACAAATAAAAAATATATAACACCTAGGAATACAGATAACTAGGAAAGTAAAAGATCTCTACAAGGAGAAATATGAAACACAGCTTAAGGAAAACAGAAATGACATAAATAAATGAAAAAAAATTCAATGCCCATGTATTGGAATAATCAGTATCATTAAAATGGCTCTACTGTCTAAAGCAATTTATGGATTCAAAACTATTCGTATCAAACTACTAATGTCATCCTTCACAGACTTAGAAAAAAAGGTTCTAAAATGTAGATGAATCACAGAAAGAGCCTGAATAGACAAAGTAATCCTAAGCAAAAGAGAAAGGAGGAAGAAGGAAAGAAGAAAAGAAAGAAAGAAAGAGAAAGAGAAAGAAAGAAAGAAAGGAAGGAAGAAAGAGAAAGGAAGGAAGGAAGAAAAGAAAAAAGAAAGAGGAAAGAAGGAAGGAAGGAAGGAAAGGGAAGAAAGGAAGAAAAGAAGGAAGAAATAATTACACCACCCGAATTCAAATTATCCTTTAAGGATTCAGTAACCAAAACAGCATGGTGCTGGTAGAACAGCAGTCACTTAGACTAATGAAAGAGAATAGAAACCTCAGAAATACACCTGCACACCCACAAGGCCAACAAAAACAAACAGTGGGGATGGAATTCCTATGCAATAAATGCTACTGGGATAACTTGCTAGCATATACAGAAGAATGAAACTATATACTTACCTTTCACCATATACAAAAATTAACTTAAGGTAATACATTAAAGATTTACATTTACAACCTCAAACCACAAATATCCTAAAAGAAAACCTAGGTTTTCACACAGCAAAAGGAACTATGAATGGAGTAAACGGACAACCTACAGAATGGGAGAAAATATTTGCAAACTGTGCATGTGACAAAGGTCTAATATCCAGAATCTCTAAGGAACTTAAGCAAATCAACAAGCAAAAAATAAATAATCCCATTAAAAAGTGAGCAAAAGACATGACCAAACACTTCTCAAAAGAAGGCATACAAGTGACCAGCCAACATATTTAAAAAAATGGTTCACATTGCTAATCATTAGAGATATGAATATCAAAACCACAATAAGATAACATCTCATACTAGTAAGAACGGCTACAATTAAAAAGAAAAAACAACAGATGCTAGTGAGGCTTTGGAGAAAAGGGAACATTTATACACTCTTGGTAGAAAAGTAAATTAGTTCAATCACAATGGAAAGCAGTTTAAAGATTTCTCAAAGAACTTAGAACTACCATTTGACCCAACAATTCTATTGCTGGCTATATATCCAAAGGAAAATGACCCATCCTACTAAACTGACACATGCACTTGTATGTTCATCCATTTACTGTTCATATTAGCAAAGACATGGAATCAACCTTGGTGCTCATAAATGGTGGATTAACCAAGAAAATATTGTACACATACACCATGGGATATTACACAGTCATGTATTAGAATGAAATAGTGTCATTTGAAGCAACATAGATGTAGCTGAAGGCCATAATCCTAAGTGAATTAATGCAGAAACAGAAAACCAAATATAACATGTTCTCACTTATAAATGGGAGCTAATCATTGAGGACATGTACACATACGCATGGGAAAAAAAGCCAGGTTTGTTACATAGGTATACACGTGCTATGGTGGTTTGCTGCATCCACCCCCCTTGTTATCTACATTAGTTATTTCTCCTAATATTAGCCTTCTTCAATCCCCCCACACCCTGTTATCCCTCTCCTATCTCCCTTATGCCCTGAGAAACCCTGGTATATGATGTTCCCTTCCCTGTGTCCATGTGTTCTCATTGTTCAACACCCACTTATGAGTTAGAACATGTGGTTTTTGGTTTTCTGTTCTTGTGTCAGTTTGCTGAGAATGATGGTTTTTAGCTTCATCCAAAGGACATGAACTCATCCTTTTTTATGGCTGCATAGTATTCCATGGTGTATATATGCCACATTTTCTTTATCCAGTCTATCACTGATGCTCATTTGGGTTGGTTTCAAGTCATCACTATTGCAAACAGTGACACAATGAACACGTGTGCTTGTGTCTTTATAATTGAATGTTTTATAATCTTTAGACATATACCCAGTAATCGGATTGCTGGGTCAAATGGTATTTCTAGTTATAGATCCTTGAGGAATCTCCACACTGTCTTCCACAATGGTTGAACTAATTTACACTCCCACCTGTTGGAGTGTAAAAGTGTTCTTATTTCTCCACATCCTCTCCAACATCTGTTGTCACCTGATTTTTTTTAATAATCACCATTCTAACTGGCATGAGATGGTATCTCAATGTGGTTATGATTTGCATTTCTCTAATGACAAGTGATCATGAACTTTTTTAATATGTTTGTTGGCTGCCTAAATATCTTCTTTTGAGAAGTGTCTATTCATATCCTTTGCCCACTTTTGGATGAGGTTGTTTTTTCTTGTAAATTTGTTTAAGTTCTTTGTAGATTCTCATTATTAGCTCTTTGTCAGATGGGTAGATTGAAAATTTTTTTTCCCATTCTGTTGGTTGCCAGTTCACTCTAATAGTAGTTTATTTGCTGTGCAGAAACTCTTTAGTTTAATTAGATCCCATTTGTCTATTTTGGCTTTTGTTGCCATTGCTTTTAATATTTTAGTCATGAAGTCCTTGCACATGCCTATGTTCTGAATTGTATTGCCTAGATTTTCTTCTAGGGTTTTTATGGTGTTAGGTCTTATGTTTAAATCTTTAATCTATCTGGTGTTAACTTTTGTATAAAGTATAAGGAAGGGGTCCAGTTTCAGCTTTCTGGACATGGCTAGCCAGTTTTCTCAACACCATTTATTAAACAGGGAATTCTTTCCTCATTGCTTGTTTTTGTCAGGTTTGGCAAAGATCAGATGATTGTAGATGTGTGGCATTTCTTCCAAGTCCTCTGTTCTGTTCCATTGGTCTATATTTCTATTTTGGTGCCGATACCAGCTGTTTTGATTGCTATAACCTTGTAGTATAGTGTGAAGTCAGGTAGCATGATATCTCCAGCCTTGTTTTTTTTGCTTAGGATTGTCTTGGCTATGTGGGCTCTTTTTTGGTCCCATACGAAGTTTAATGTGTTTTTTTCCAGTGCTGTGAAGAAGGGAAATGGTAGCTTGATGGGGATAGCATTGACTCTATAAATTACTTTAGACGGTATGATCATTTTCACGATATTGATTCTTCCTAACCGCGAGCATGAAATATTTTTCCATCTGTTTGTGTCCTCTCTTATCTCCTTGAGCAGTGGTTTGTAGTTCTCCTAGAAGAGGTCCTTCACATCCCTTGTTAGTTGTATTTCTAGGTATTTCATTCACTTTGTAGCATGATTTGATCTCTGTCTGTTATTGATGTATAGGAATGCATGTAAGTTTTGCATATTGAATTCTGAGTCCTGCTACTTTATTGAAGTTGCTTATCAGCTTAAGAAGATTTTAGGCTGAGATGATGAGGTCTTCTAAACATACAATCATGTCGTCTGCAAATAGAAACAATTTGACTTCCCTTTCTTAATCGAATACCCTTTATTTCTTTTACTTGCCTGATTACTCTGGCCAGAACTTCCAATACTGTGTTGAATACAAGTGGTGAGAGAGGGCACTCCTGTCTTGTGCCTGTATTCAGAGGGAATGCTTCCAGTTTTGTCCATTTAGTATGATATTGGCTGTGGGTTTGTCATAGATAGCTTTTATTATTTTGAGATACCTTCCATCAACACCTAGTTTATTGAGAGTTTTTAGCATAAAGGGCTGTTGAATTTTGTCAAAGACCTTCTCTACATCTATTGAGATAATCATGTGATTTTTGTTTTTGGTTCTGTTTATGTGATTGATTATGTTTATAGTTTTGTGTATGTTGAAACAGACTTGCATCCCAGGGATGAAGCCTACTTGATCCTGATGGATAAGCTTTTTGATGTGCTATTGGATTCTATTTGCCAGTATTGTATTGAAGATTTTTGCATCAATATTCATCATAGATATTGGCCTGAAATTTTCTTGGTTGTTGTGTCTCTGCCAGGTTTTGGTATCAGGATGATGTTGGTCTCACAAAATGAGTTAGGGAAGATTCCCTCTTTTTGTATTTTTTTTGAATAGTTTCAGAAGAAAAGGTAACAGCACCTATTTTTACCTCTGGTAGAATTTGGCTGTGAACCCATCTGGTCCTGGACTTTTTTTGATTGGTAGGCTATTAATTGCTTCCTCAACTTCAGACCTTCTTATTGGTCTATTCAGGGATTCAACTTCTTCCTGGTTAGTCTCAGGAGGGTGTAAGTGTCCAGGAATTTATACATTTATTATTGGTTGACTGGTTTATGTACATAGAGTTGTTTGTAGTAATCTCTGATGGTAGTTTGTTTTTATGTGGATTTGGTGGTGACATTCCCTGAAGAGTCTTTACTCTTTATCTAATTTGCCTAATTTACCTAATATCTGATTTGTGTCTTTTAATTTGGGGCCTTTAGCCCATTTACATTTAAGGTTAATATTGTTATGTGTGAATTTGTTCCTGTCATTTTGATGCTAGCTGGTTGTTTTGCTCATTAGTTGATGCAGTTTCTTCATAGTATTGATGGTATTTACAATTTGGTATGCTTTTGCAGTGGCTGGTACTGGTTGTTTCTTTCCATGTTTAGTGATTTCTTCAGAAGCTTTGTAGTCAGGCCTGGTGGTGACAAAATCTCTCATCAGTTGCTTGATGTAAAGAATATTATTTCTCCTTCACTTCTAAAGCCTAGTTTGGCTGGATATAAAATTCTGGATTGAAAGTTCTTTTATTTAAGGATATTGAATATTGGCCCCCACTCTCTTCTGGCTTGTAGGGTTTCTGCTAAGAGATCTGCTGGGCTTCCCTTTGTGGGTAACTGACCTTTCTCTCTAGCTATCTTTAGCATTTTTTTTTTCATTTGAAACCTGACAATTATGTGAATCTGATAATTATGTGCCTTGGAGTTGCTCTTCTTGAGGAATATCTTTACGGCATTCTCAGTATTTCCTGAATTTGTATGTTGGCCTGCTTTGCTAGGTTGGGGAAGTTCTCCTGGCTAATATCCTGAAAAGTGTTGTCCCCCATCCTCTTCAGGTATATTGACCAAGCATAGATTAGGTCTTTTCACATAATCCCATATTTATTGGAAGCTTTGTTCATTTCTTTTCATTCTTTTTTCTCTAATATTGCCTTCTTTATATTTCATTCAATTGATATTTAATCTCTGATATTCTTTCTTCTGCTTGATTGATTTGGCTATTGAAACCTGAGTATGCTTCACAAAGTTCTCCTGCTGTGTTTTTCAGATCCATCAAGTTGTTTATGTTCTTCTCTACACTGGTTTTTCTAGTTAGCATTTCTTCTAACCATTTTTTAAGGTTCTTAGTTTCCTTGCACTCGGTTAGAACACGTTCCTTTAGCTTGGAGAAGTTTGTTATTACCTACCTTATGAAACCTGTTTCTGCAAATTCATTAAACTCATTCTTTATACAGTTTTGTTTCCTTGCTAGTGAGGAGATGTAATCCCTTGAAGGGAAAGAGGCATTCTGTTTTTTGGTGATTGCAGCCTTTTGTTCTGGTTTCTTCCCATCTTCATGAATTTATCTACCTTTAGTCTTTGAAGTTGGTGACTTTTGAATTGGGTCTCCAAGTGGACACCCTTTCTGTTGATGTTGAAGATATTTCTTTCTCTTTTTTAGTTTTCATTCAAGCAGTCAGGCCTCTCTGCTGAAGGACTGCTAGAGGTCCACTTTAGACCCTACTTGCCTAAAAATCACCCATGGGGCCTGCAGAACAGCAAATATTGCTGCCTGTTCCTTCCTCTAGTAGCTTTGTCCCAGAAGGATGCCTGCCAGATGTCAGCCAGAGCTTTCTTATATAAGGTTTCTATTGGATAAACAGGGGTTAGGGAGCCACTTTAGCAGGCAGACTATTCCTTATAAGAGCTCAAGTACTGTGTTGGGAGCTCCATTTGTCCCTTCAGAGATGCTGCACAGGGACATTTAACTCTGCTGAAGCAGGACCGACACTGCCCCTTTTCCCAGGTGCTCTATCCCAAGAAGGTAGGGGCTTTATTTATAAGTCCCTGGCAGGCTTCTGCCTCTTTTCAGAGATGCCCTGCCAAGCAAGAAAAGTATCTAATCACAGTCTGCCTGTAAAGGTTTGATGGAGCTTCCGTGGGCTCAGCCCAGTTTTCTAGGCAACTTTGTTTACACAGGCAAGTTTAGAATTGCCTACTGAGCCCTAGTAATGGTAGACATGCACTCCCCCACCGAGCTCAAAAGCACCAGGTCACGCTCGGACTGCTGTCCTGTCTGCAAGAATTTCAAGCCAGTGGATCTTAGCTTGCTGA
>CM052670.1:53604196-53617423 GCA_028533165.1 Leontopithecus rosalia
ATTCTCCTGCCTCAGCCTCCCGAGTAGCTGGGATTACAGGCACGCGCCACCGGGCCCAGCTAATTTTTTGTATCTTTAGTAGAGACGGGGTTTCACTATGTTGACCAGGATGGTCTCGATCTGTTGACCTCGTGATCCACCCGCCTCGGCCTCCCAAAGTGCTGGGATTACAGGCTTGAGCCACCGCGCCCGGCAAGCTTGCTGATTTTTATGACAGTGGGACCCGCTGAGCAAGATCACTTGAGTGGTTCTGTCTCTTTGGCATTTCAGATGCCACTGGGGTACAGGAAGATAAAATAACTACTGTGGCTACTGCAGCCACCCAGTTTTGTGCTGCAAACCTGGGGCTCCGGGGTTTTAGGCACCAGAGGGAATCTCCTGGTCTGCAGGTTTTGAAGACCGTGGGAAAAGCATGGTATCTGAGCCAGAGCGCTAGGGTGTCTGGAAAAGTCCCTAATGGCTTCCCTTGGCTAGGTGAGGGAATTCTTGGCCCCTTGTGCTTCCTGGGTGAGGCATCACCACACCCTGCTTTGGTTTGCCCTCCTTGAGCTACTCCAATTCTAACCATTCCCAATGAGATGAACCTGGTACCTTGGTTGGAAATGTGAAGATCACTTTCCTTTTGGATTGCTCTCACTGGGAACTGCGGATGGAAGCTATTCCTATTCAACCATCTTGGTGAAAGTCCTTCCCACTCTTGCTATTTCTAAGCAACATAGTGTTTAAAGTAATAACAGGAGACATCAGGAAAAAAATCAATCAACATATGAAAGGCATTTAAATCCAAAAGAATTAACATTATTGCTATTTGCAGATGACATTATTATGCTTACAGAAAAATTATTAAACATAATAAATGAATTTAGTAACATAACAAGACACAATATTTACAAACAAAAATTAGTTTTATTTCCTACAGAAATAATAATATATTTGAAAAAGGCATCAAGAAAAAAACCCATTTATTAAAAAAAATATACTGAGAAATGAATTTAACCGAGGAGATAAAAGAGCTATACCTTGAAAACCATAAAACGTTTATAAAATAAACTAAGAAGATACACATAAGTTTAAGAAAATGTTCATTCAAGAAATGGATGAATTAATATTTTTAAATGCTTACACTATTCAAAGTGATACAGAGATTTAATGCAATTGTTTTCAAAATTTCAATTTCATTTGTCCACAGATATAAACACAATCCTACGATGAGTGTTTAATTAATATTAAAACAGATTTTTTTTCTTTTCTGTGGTTTTGCATTTTGGATGCAGAATTGAGTTACTTAATACTTTTCAGTATTTAAGGCACATTGCCATAATCAGCTCTGGTGTTAATTTATATTTTGTTTATGTCTCCCCAATTTTTCTGATTCCATTGCCCATCTAACTCCAAACAGCTTTTATAAGATATTTGATGTGTACGTATTCCTTATGTTTATTCTTGTAAAATATGCATTCGAACTTTGTGGGTTAATATTTTTAACTAAGGAGTTAATACAGTAGGCTGCACAATTTTCAAGTCTGCAGTTCAGTACATTTTTACACTTGTATAAATCCATGTAACTAGGACGTAGATCAAGATATAGAACATTCCCAGTACTCCAAACAAATTCTTTATGCCTTCTAAAATCACTGAGCATCTAGCAACTTCTAGGCACTTTGCATGTGTTTTATGAACCTTCTATCATTGAGGTCTAATATTATTGTGAAGCAGTTGCAATTTTATTATTAAGCTTAAAAGCTAATATTAATAGCTGTCATTTATATAGATGAGAAAATTGAGCCAGAGAGAAACTAAATTATTTACCCAAAGTCACATTGTTTTATCCTATTAAAGACAGATTAAAATATAGGAGGAGAGAATGTTGGAAAGACACTATGAAAGAACAAGATGGTGGAGAGGGAAGAGAGATTAAAAAAAAGACCAAGAAAGAGAGTGGCAGAGGAAGAGACTGAAACAATAAGAAAAAGAAAGGGAGAGTGTGAGAGACTAGCAGAAATAAAATTCATTCAGGGTTATGCACACATAGAAAAAGAGATAACGTGCCCTTGGCTGAGGTTCATTTTCAAACAAGCCTTGAGTTCACAGATTTGCTTCATGGTTTTACCTAAGGAAATTTACAAATGACATCATTAATGGAGTAAAGTAGACTTTGTTTCCCTCAATATTTTAAAGAGCAAAGAGAGAAAGTACAACTCCTGAAAAAGTAGAAATCCCAAGTGATTGAGAGGAAGATGAGACAGAGGGGAGGAGAGAAACTAAAAAATGTAAAACCAAGCACAGGAGTCAAGACAGAAATAAAAAAGAAGATAAGGAAAAAAAGAGAAAAAAGGACATAGATGATAGGGACATTTTCTCTGAGTTCAAAATAATTTTGTAGCCCCTTTCTGCATGAATATTTTAAGAAGTAGCAGTTCTAACACTTGTCTTCAGGTTGCTGGATCAACTTACACACATGGAGTAATCAGAAAGCAATTAAAGTCTAGATTCAGGCAGCGCCTCTGTTGCTGCTTAGGAAACTGGCCAAGCCCATTTTACAATATGTCTGTGGTAGTCTCAAACTACAGATTGAGGAATGTTGAAAAAATGTGACTCAATGCAAACTTCCCAGAGTATCTCTGAGGCAATGAAATTTAGTAACAAGAGCATCAAGAGTGGGTACTTCAGCTTTCACCTCACCTGACGGCCTTAGGCAAGCCATGCACCTTTCAGTTTTTTTATCTGTAAAGTGAAAATCATGAACCTTTAGAGGAACCAACAAACAAATAGAAAAGTGTTTTACAAATAAAAACTCTTTTAAAAAAGTAAGAAATTATTCTTACTTCTAAATTTTTAATTCATTCATTTAAAAAATTAATTTTATTTGACAGTTGTTTTTGTTTCCCATGAGGTAAAATGTGATGGGATTGGAGCAAAAGTGGCAGAGATAGGCTTTATGAACGTATTTCTTTAATTCTGAACCCCCAAATGTACCCTAGGGCTCTGGCCCATCCAAACTTATAGCAGCCTCCAATCCCTGATAATGACAACTAAATTACCTGATGGGGTAGTTCTAACTTTCTGATCCTTTAGAGAGGGTAAGAAAGCATTGAAATTTTTAATTTAATTTTTATTTCTTCATGAGAATTGTGCAAGAGAAACAATTTTCAAGTAATCCGAATTTAATACAGTAGGTAAAAGAAGGAAATTGCTAGCCCTGGTGTGGAGCACAGAGGCAAGAAACTTCAAACTCTTCAGGTAATATGGCTGTGATTTAGTATAGTTCTGAATAACACTCATTTTCTTCCATAGCGGATTAGTCACTTTTTGTTGATCCTGACCTTGTAATCTTGCTTTGAACGCAATAAAAAGGGCCAAAACACTTTTAAACCTCATAACTTCCCAAAAGAAGAAAACAAAAAGAATAATGTAAATACTGATGAATAATTAATACAAAAAGAAGTGTGAACAAAAAGATATTGGCAACAAAGTGAGAATTAATCTGAAAAGAGATAAGTTTCTCAGAAAAAGGGGGTTGCCAGGAGACAGATGTCTAAAATGCCTTTGCCTACAGCCCCCTTTTGTCTCAACCCCTTCAGGAAAGACATTGAACATGTTGGATCAGCCTATTTCCAAGAGTTGACTGCTACCAGCAATAGTCAGAATCTTAAGGTTGAGAGGAGGCATAAATCTCAGTCTGTGCTGTGGAAGCACAGCACTGTTTTTAGTTTTTTGGGCCTTAGTAGTCATATTCTTAATGAGTGAATGACGAAACTAAGACTTAGTGCTTCCCAAGATAAGTAGAATTACCTATATAGAAATTAAGGCTTTCTTAAATTCAGACTGAGTTTATTCTTGCTAAAGCATATCGCGTCTGAATGTCTTCTGCATGTGACTACAAGACAAGGTAAAAAGGACAGGAATACTCAAATTAGATGTCTTCAATCTAGAAGTAGTTATGTTAAAAAGTTTGTTCATCAATGAGAACACATGGACACAAGGAGGGGAACATCACACACTGGGAAATGTTGGAGGGCGAAGGGCTAAGGGAGGGATAGCATTAGGAGAAGTACCTAATGTAGATGATGGGGATGCAGCAAACCACCATGGCACATGGATACCTATGTAACAAACTTGCATGTTCTGCACATGTTCCCCAGAATTTAAAGTACAATAAAAAAAGTTTGTTCATTCATGCATTTATTCTTTTTTATAATATTTGTTGTTTATTTGTTTATTTTAGCAAACACTCAAGTAGCATTTACTATGATCCACTTATTGTGTTGTAAAAATATTCTTGTTTGGTGAATACATCCAGTTAGTCAAATACTATGCTATATCTTTTGTGTCTACAAAGATGATTAACATGGTTTCTTCCCTTAAAAGGAGAAAATAGTGAGAAAGAATAGATGTTGGTTTTTGTAACTATAACATAGGAGATAAAATATGATCCTAAGCATAAAAGAAGAAAATCCCAAATTCTCTAACAGAACCCACTCATTTTCTGGGGAAGCTTCACAGAGGAGAAGGTGTTTAAGCTTAGCTAAGAGAGTTACTAAAATTTAGTCATGTTAACACTGGTGAGAGGGCATTTCACACACACAAAAAAAGTGTGAACAAAAAGCTCTTGGCAGGCAAGTATAGATTATTCAGAGAAACAATGAGTAATTCTGTTAAAGTAGTTGAAGATTTTGAAGTGAGAACACGGTGAGAAAATGAGATTGGAAAATTTACCTGGGAACACGCCGGCCAAAGAAAAATAGAATGTTAATATCTTAGTTTGGTATTTCCCAGAATCATACACTAAAATGCAAGTAGTTTATTTAGAAAGTGATTCCAGGTAGCACGGGTAGAAAAATAGGAAAGTAAGAGAAGGAAAGAAAGCCTGTCAAAGGTGTATTATCCTGTGAGTTATCACTGAGGACACGTGGAGCTTAACCTCACTGGATAATTTTGGGAGGTTATTTATAGCATGTATCTATGAGTTACCCACTGTAATGATAAGGAAGCTAGCATATTTATCCACCAGTTTCTATCAGTCATTAGTTGAGGGTGGCAGCAACAGCAGGTGTTAATTTTGGGGCACATTCTGCATATCATGTGTGTGGCTAAAATGAGATATGTGGCAAGAGAAAGCATATTTACTTCTCAGCACAAAACTGCATGTCCAAGATGAAAACCACAACCCCTGTAGCCAGCTAGCTGTCTCATAGAAATTGGAGGAGGGCTGCGGAGACCCCTGTATCAGACACCATCATGTGCCGAGTATTTTTCATTTTAAAGATATGAATTCTGAAGCTCAGGGAGATGATGAAACCAGTCCCAGATTATACAAGCAGTCAGTGGGAGAGATAACACTAATCTTAGTTCCCCTTGCTTCCTGGGCTAGTACATTGAGCTTCCCACAGTAGAGTATGATGGACCATGACTCAGGGTGAAGTGCTGAAACTTGCTTCCTGTGGCGAGGAATAAACAGTTGCGATTTTTAGACGCAACTATTTTGACTGTTTGTTATCAAACATTCTCAATACCCTCAACTCCACTATCTGAAAATAATGCTTCATGTTTGTTTTGCTTCTTAAATATGACTTTTTCCATAAGATGGTTTTAAAAAATTATTAAGGCCCAAGATATGACTGGAATCAAAGTTATAAATTCATTTACTTGTTCATTCATTTCAGAACAGCTTTAATGAGATAAAATTTATAAATTATAAAATACACCCAATGAGATTGTACAATAAAATGATTCTCTGTATTTTCACAGAATTGTGCAACCATCACCACAAACAGTTTTTAAACACTTTTATCACATATAAAAAGAAATGCCATAATGCTAAGTGGAACTTCCCTATTTGTACACCGATAACCTATCCTATCCCCCCCCACTCCCAGTCACTTATCTACTTTCTGTCTCTAGATAGTTGCTTATATAACATATTTTAAAATATCCCTCCTATCTAACAGTAATTATATATCCTTTGGCCAAAATCTTCACATTCCTCACTTTCTTCTCCATAGCTACTGTGAGTTGTGTCTTAATAATTGAGAGAAAGACATTAGGACTTCCTTGGGATGCAGAAGTGAAGTAACAGAAGGTATTTGAGTTGCATCTATAGAGATATTAAATTTCGAACTTGGAAAGGAACTTAGAACGTTTTTAAATTGTTATATTTCAAAGATAAACTAAAGCCACATAAATTTACTTTCATGTTCAAGATAGATACTAGCAAGAAAGCTCTAAAGTCACTAAACTAGTTTGCAACAGTCAGACATTATGAGACGTGGATCCCACTGCCTCGAAAGTTTGACCTGCAGACCCTGACTTAACGACAGGTGAATTAATTCACTCTCACACCATTACAGTGTTGCAAGTGGGCTAGGGCTGGCCATCAGCTGCTTTCAGAGAATGAAATGCAACCAATTGACTTAGATTCCCTGTTCATCCACACATTTATTCATAACAGAGGTTCTAAGTTAACACACTTGTGGATTATTAACATAGTTAAGAGAATGGTTTTATGACTGACAAAAGCTTTAGGTTTTCATGCCCACAGTAAATGCTATTAACAGGTAATTCCCCTTTGATCTTCCTGGGAGAGGCCACCCAGCACAAAATTAGCATGAGTAAATAGAGTGGAGACAAATGGGTGTGGGGTAAGGCCTTTGATCATCTCTATTTTTCCCTAACTTAATGGACTGACCTGCTGCTGCCTTCAGCCTGCCCCAATAAAACATTTTGGCCTTCCCAAAGGTTTGAGACTAATTTATAACTTTCCCTAATATATCTTTAACATTTTGCCAACCACCCCGAGTGAATCTCAACATTTCCCCATTTGTTTTGTTATTAAAATTAGGCTCTGTTGTTTGCTGTTTACTGACGCTTTTAGCTATGGGTCTGTCAGGCGAGGTGGTTCTTGCTTTTATTTTCGCTTTGCATTCTAGGATTGACAAATAATATAAGACAATTATGAGTACAATTGGCAACAGTTTTTTCCAGTTAAAGAGTGACTCCCAGGAATGGGGTTTTGACCAGGAGCGATGATCTTGCACACCTTTCTATAATTTTGGCCGGATTATTTACAAAAGCAGCTGTTTGTACTGCTTCAGTAATAGATGCCACTGAAATGCTGGCTGTAGCCAGGATGACTATGACTGAGAATATAAAGGTCATAAGTGTAAGTATGATTCTTTTTTATTTGACCTGTAGTGTTACTAGGCATCTTAGTTTACTGTATGCCATTACTGAGGAACTTTACTGGGGTATGTTAATTTCTTTTAATCAAGCAGTTGTGTGTTAGAAGCTGTGAAGTGGGTGTTAGTTCAAATTATGGGGCAGAAAATGCAAATTAGAAGATAAACTTGATAGAGTGTAGCAAATACAGTTTACAGGCAAAGTGAAAGAATAAAAAGTAAACAAATCCTAAACAGGATATGCTTAGCCTTCTGCGTTGTCCTCTTCAGTATTCTTCAGGTGATGTCTGGGGCTTGTGTGGTCTGAGGAAGCTGCATTGTCCTGCAGGGTTCCTCTCAGGCAGGCTTGAGTTTTCTCTTTTCCATCCTTTGATGAGGACAGTCTTTTGGCTGGTGCTGATGTACTGGAAATTCTAGTAATTGTGCCTGTGTTAAAAGACCTTTTATAATCTTTGCAAAAGAACAGATTAGTGCTTTAAGAAAAACTTGTTGCCATTTTACAGAAAAAGTGGATGATACTTCTTTAACTTTTAACCAATATGTCCACACACAGAATTTCTTATACAATTAATGTTTTAAAACTTGCTTAAAATTTAAAGCAAAATTTATACAATCTACTTGCATAAATTTCCTTCAATAACATTTTTCACAACTTCCACTGACAAATTTGGACATGTCTAAAACTTCTTTTGTCTTATAACCTTCCTTCCTAAGGGTACATTCTTGAAGCTTACTTAATATTTTGTCCCTTACTTCTTACTTTATCTCTTCTTAATCTCTATCTTTCCTAGTCTTTCTTTATTTGCCTTCCTTAACTTTTTCTCTTTCTTTTACTGATTCTTTCTGTTTCTCTTTCTGATCTATCTGTTGTGGTCTGTTTTGGTCAAGCAGTGATGTCATTACTAGTAAGTCTGATTGTCCTTTGCCATAAGCTAATAGGCTGGTTAGTGAGTGGTGGGCTCAAGATTAGACTTAATTAAAGCCGTTTTAAGATCTTGTAGTAGATAAACTGAGTAAACCAAGTTACTGACTATATTTATGGGCTGAGTGGAAAAGTATTTAATGCCAGAATGAGTGCTCCAATTTCAGCTCTCTGACTTCTAGTAAACTTAGATTAGGTGATTGAGTATGTGGTTTTTGCCAGACTACAGCTTTTCTTGTTTACCTGACCTATTAGTAAACAGTGTCAAAGCATTAGATATGGAGAATTGCAATACTGCTTTGAATTGTTTTTCCTTAAAGAAATCTTAATGATATTAGGATTATAACTTAACAATCAATGGTATAATTCATTAACATGGCAAGCTGAGATTGGTAACATGAAGTTTTTTAAGAGGAGTTTTGAAAATATTTTTAGAAACAGAGAATTAAACAATACACATTAGCTATGTGCTTAAAGCCACAGGTGGAATAACTTAAATATTGCAATTGAGTTTTCAGGCTAAATTTATGGACTTTATATTAGCAAACTGTTCTGAAAACAGTTGCTTACTAACTGAACAAAGACTAACTTTAATCAGCCTTTCATGCATATGTTTTCACCACACTTACATATAAATTTCTTTTACTTTCTGAGAATGGGCATATTTTTACTTCTTAACAAATATCACTTAACTTGGCTTAAAGTTTTTCTTTATAGGGTAAAGTGTGATTATATAGGCTTAGCTTTTAATTGCTTTTCAACTAATTAGTGTGCCTTTTTTTATAGCTGATTAAAATGTATCATCTAAATTTACAAAATTAAGTGTAAATTAGGCTTGTGCTAATCCTGTTACCTATTAGAAGTTTGGCAACTTCTCAGTTAATTAGGAAATTATTTTTTTCTGAGGAGCAAGCTATACGGCTGGCTTTTAATTGCTCCTTACTAATTTATGGGCTAGCTGTAATTTCTCTCCCTTCTGTGGTTACTGTTTCACTTAAGTTAAATTTTAAAAGACCTATGTTAAAGGTAGAGGTGGAATAGTGGCTAATGTTAGAAAAAAGATCTTACAAATCCTTAAATTATACTTAAATCTTAGCAGATAATTACAATTTGGGATGTAGCTTCTATACAAAGAACACACAAAATTTCACAGTGGGATACCTTCAGAGAGTAGCGCCCATGTCTCTGGACAGAAGCTGGGCTGGCCCCACCCAGCTGATCCTAGCTGCTTACTGCTTTCCATTTGTGCTGCTTGTGGCCTCCACCCAGGGGTAGCTGCAGGCCTTGGGCGGAGCTTTCCTGCTAGAGCTTCTTTACATTTTTTTTTTTTTTTGCTTGGCCGCGCGGCTCTGACTTGTAAGGTCTTTTTTCTTATTTTATTTAATTTTTAATTTTTTATAAACATATACCTGATTGCCTTTCTGATCATCAATTACTGGGCAGGTGAAGAGTTTCTCCTGTAATGCTGCTTGCTTAAGACAAGTTTCTATACCTGTAGTGTTTCCTTTGTCCCTTTTCCTGTTTATTAGATGCTTCTGTGCATGATTCCTCCCCGCTTGTTCCCAGAGCTTTACGTCCAGCATGCTCTTTACTGAGAACCATAGGCCTTGGGAAACAGCAGCTTGTATTATGTGTCTTAATGGGCCCTGATACTGTTTCTATTGTGCTGATAACTGCTGTTTCATGATGGATTTCTAGCCTGAAACAATGCTTCCCAGAGCTTGCTAATTTCTAATGGGTACAAATGACTTACTAATTTCTTGACTTGACCACGGTCCTCTTTACTCTCTGGTCTTGGTGGGGGTGGTGGGGTCTGCTGTTCCTTTTCTTCACAGTGATGATCACATTGGTTCACTCCATGTTTGAGAGCCTGCTGTGACAGTATCATGTCGCCGTTCCTCACACAGGGCACCACTTGTGCCCTCAATCACTTCGGGGTCACCACTTCCATGGGTCCCATCACCATGGAAGTCTGACCTGCAGACCCTGACTTAACGACGGATGAACTAATTCACTCTCACACCATTACAGTGTTTTAAGTGGGCTAGGGCTGGCCATCAGCTGCTTTCAGAGGATGAAATGCAACCAATCAACCTAGATTCCATGTTCATCCACACATTTATTCATAACAGAGGTTCTAAGTTAACACACTTGTGGATCATTAACAAGGTTAAGAGCATGGTTTTATGACTGACAAAACTTTAGGTTTCCATGCCCACACTAAATGCTATTAACTGGTAATTCCCCTTTGATCTTCCTGGGAGAGGCCACCCAGCACAAAATTAGCATGAGTAAATAGAGTGGAGAAGAATGGGTGTGGGGTAAGGCCTTTGATCATCTTTATTTCTCCCTAACTTAATGGACTGACCTGCTGCCTTCAGCCTGCCCCAATAAAACATTTTGGCCTTCCAAAAGGTTTGAGACTAATCTGTAACTCTTCCTAATATGTCTTTAATATTTTCTGTAATATTTTGCCAACCACCCTGAGTGAATCTCAACAATGCACAATTTAAACGCTGATGGGAATTACAAAGATTCTGGTCCCATTCTTTGCTGAACATATCTATTAATGGTTGATAAATTTCTGCTTCCACAACTCAGAGAAGGGGTGGGTGCTGAGTACTCTCTGAGGGAGTTCATTTTATTAATAATTAATCCTATTAGAAAGTTGTTACTTGTATTAAGCTAAAATATGTTTCACCGTGGGTCTTTACTGGTTCTCACTGTTTCTCTGGAAGTCACACAGAACACCATCTGTTCCTTCTGCTATATGATACCACACTCGAGATGTAGAAACAGAAACTGTTTTATGAGTTTTCTCTAGGCCAAACTGTTCTAGCTCCTTGTATCTTTCCCCATGAAATATGAACTCCAGCCCTTTCCCTACCCTCTTTAATATTCTCTGGACACATTGCATGGTGTCTGTAGCTTTCTTAATGTATAGGGCCCAGAGATAAATGTAAATGAGTTTTCACCAACTGAACAGCTACATAAGTTTTGGGATCAACCACTCCACTGATGACTCATTATGTTATTCTTTTGAATAATGTTATCTCCAGGTTATCTGAGAAGCAACTATGCTAGAGCCAAAAGAAACCTTAGCAATCAGCAAGTTAAGCGCCCTAATTTTACAGATTGATGATGAAAGTTCTAAAATCAGTCACACTGCAGATTAAGCCACAGAACAGAATTATGCAACAAGTCACTCCAGATCCTTTTATAGTAATTCAGGATATTTTAATGCCACCTCCTTTCAGAAGCCTCCACCCACTTTTTCTCTGCCACACTCTCTGGTTGTTTCTATAGCATCCTGTGCACATTTCTAGAAAAGCATCTTTCACGCATAAGAAGAGTCCATTTACCTCAGTTGGATCTCTCCTACTACTATGTATTTTTAAGAAATAGAGACCTCAATATAATTTTCTATGAATACATATCATGTCAGGGTTAATGGCATAGGTTTCAAATAAGTGTCCAGGATGTATTTTGTTAAATTCAACCTCTCTATCAAAGACAGAAGATCCCCAGGGAATGGAGACTAGAGCAGGAAGTAATATATTTAACAATGACAGTAGGGGTAGGAAAAGCTCACTAGTCCCTCATTTGCCTTAGAACTCGATCACCTCTGCCTTCTGAAGCACTATAGTAACTGCTTAAGTAAAACACATCGGGGGCTGTAGTATGTGTATATGTATACAGATACATGTGTGTGTGTTTGCATGTATGCACACACACATATTTGAGGGGTGTTTTCTATAACCCACAACTCTGGTGTTTTAATTTTACAGTTGTAGACACATTACTTTCAGCAGGTCAAATAAAAATGAATAGACTTGAAAGTACTAACTCACACTGATCAAAATCAAAGGTAATCAGTTAATATACCTGAAGCCACTTTATTTATTCATACTGATAAATACAGCAACCAAGCCATACAGAATATGCACATTGACAGCTCAGCTTTGTCTGTCCCTCATTGGACTGTTTGCTAGAAAAACTACATTATTTTTGAAAGCTTTTTTTGTGAATAAATATAATTTTTAAGTTGCAAGAGTTTTTAGAGACTGCTTAACTGTTGGAATTCGACCTGCTGGGGTGGCTGGCAAAATATTATGGAAATGTTAGGGAAAGTTATAGATTATAGTCTCCAATCTTTTGGAAGGCCAAAAGGTTTTATCGGGACACATTGAAGACAGGCAGTCCATTAAGTTAGGGAGAAGATAGGGACAGATAAGAGGCTTTCGTAGTTCAGGCCTTTTTACCAAACACAATACTCTGTTTACTAATATAAACTGTGCTGGATGGCCCTCTTAGGGGGAGATCAAAGGGAAATTACCCATTAGTAATGTTTACTCTGGGCCCAGAACCTAAAGCTTTTATCATTTGTAAAACCACTTTTTTAACAATGTTAATTATCCACAAATGTGTTAACTTAGAACCTCTGTTGTAAAATCTGATCAAATAAATGTGTTAATAAACAGGGAATCTTGGTCGATTGGTTGCATTTCACCCTCTGAAAGCAGCCAATGACCATCCCTAACCCACTTGAATCACTGTAATGGTGTGAGAGTGCGTTTATTCATCTGTTGTTGAGTCAGGGTCTGCAGGACAGACTTCCGCAGGTGGTGGTCAACTTCTTACTTATCAACTTGTATACAATATCTGAATTTTTCTTTCTATATCCTTTGAAAGGGGTGGCCAGCTTTGCTTAAATATCTTGAGAGATGTCTAGCTTCTCCCACCCTGCTAAAGCAGTCTATTCTATTCATTGACAGCTTAATAATCATTAAGTTCTTCACTGTGTTGAGCCAACTCTGTCTCTCTGTGTCTTCTATTTATGAATTTTGGTTCTTCTCTCTGGCACTCTCACCCCTTCCACTCTAAAATAGGTCTTGAGAGATCTTAGGGAACAAGACTATGGTCTATGAGGTTTATCTTCTTTAGTAACATGGTGGTCCTGGTTTCTCAGAGCTTCTGCTTTTGTATTTTTTTTTTTAAATTTTTATTGCATTTTAGGTTTTGGGGTACAGGTGCAGAACATGCAAGATAGTTGCATAGGTACACACGTGGCAGTGTGTTTTGCTGCCTTCTGCCCCCTCACCCATATTTGGCATTTCTCCCCATGCCATC
>CM052670.1:53617923-53635511 GCA_028533165.1 Leontopithecus rosalia
ATGTCAGTCTGATCAGTCCTTTTTGAGGTGATTCTTTGGGTATATGGGGGTCAGGGAGCTGTTTGAGGTGACGATCTGTACTTTATAGGAACTCAAGTGCTGTTCTGTGAGCTCCGTTGTTCATTCAGTGTTGGTAGGCAAGTACATTTAAGTCTGTTGTGGCAGAACTCATGAAACCGGTTTTTTTCCTCAGATGCTCTGTCTCGGGGAGTTAGGGCTTTATTTGTGAGTATCCGTTGTGCTGTCCTGCCCAGCTAGGAGGCAGTCTAGTCACTATTTGGCTGCCGAGGCTCCGCCCTGCTGGCGTGAGGTTCGCCCTTTTCCTGTGTGCTCTGTCCTGCTGTTTTGGGCTCCGCCCTACTGACGTAGGCTCCGCCCTGCTGATGTGGGCTCTGCCCTGTAGGTGGAGTCTCTCTGTTATTGTAGGTTGCCTTGGCAATGGCTGACTGTGTCAGCAGTGGGCGGGTACCTCAGTAGGGGCCGAAGCTCTGGGCAATGGTGGACGCCCCTCCCCCACGGAGCTGCACAGCCATGTGTTCTGCTCTTCCCGCAGTGGAACTCTCAACCCCCAGCACTCCGAATCGACTTATTGCTTGTCCCTGTGGGGGTGGGACCTGTGGAGCCTGCTCACTTGGCTCCCTGCCTCCGAGCCTTTTTGCTTTTTTTTTTCTTTTTAAGTTGTAGGGTTGATTCTCTCCCAGGTGCCTCAGTCGCTGTCCGAAAGGACACTGGGATCTGTGTGGTTTCCCGTGCAGCCACCCGCTGCGCTGGTTCACAATTCACCTCCCAGAAATCTCCTGGTCTAGTTCACCGTCCCAAACCCGTTCAGTCAGATGAACATAGCAATCTGCCCTCCCAAGTCTCAAGTTGCCGGTTTAACAGGGCGCCCAGCCCCGTGTGTTTTGTGCGCCGGCCGCTGCGGCGGCGCTGGCTGCCTGGCCGCGCCAGCGGAGAGAGCTGCGCTTGAGTCCTGCGTGCCTTTTACACCTGGGCTTTTCCCCCGCTCTGTGGGCTATAAGGATCAGTCTGAAAATGTAGTGTTTGCTTACCCTCTGCGTCTTGACTGAGAGCTGCAGTGGTGAGTTGCTTCTAGAGCGCCATCTTCCTCCTCTCCTCTTTTGGTTTTCATTTTCAGTGATTTTTTTTCAGTTCATTCACTTTTGTTCTGTTTCCTTACCGATTAAGTGAGTCTCTTTTAGACAACAGATAGTTGGGTTTTGATTATTTATTCATTCATTCCCTCTTTGTCTTTTGATCCAATAATCTAATATGTTTTCATTCCAGGTAATTTTTGATAAATGAGAACTTACTACTAACATTTTGTTGTTTTCTAGTTGTTTTTTAGATTATTTGTTTCTTTCTTGCTGTCTTATTTTATAGTTAATAATTTTCTCTAGTGGTATGTTTTGGTTTCTTTCTTTTAAGATTTTTGTGTATCTATACTAGGTTTTTGCTTTGTAGTTACCTTGAGACTTAAAAATATTTTGTAATTATAATAGGTTATTTTAATCTGATAACAATTTGACTTTGATTACAAACCTCTATAATTTTACTCCAAATGATCACCATTTAAATTTTTAATTGCTACAATTAACATATTTTAATATTGTGTATCCATTAACAAATTTTTGTGGCTCTTATTAATTTTTAAAGTTTTTCTTATTTTTTTTTTTGAGACGAAGTTTCACTGTTGTTACCCAGACTGGAGTGCAATGGCATGATCTCGGCTCAACACAATCTCCACCTCCTGGGTTCAAGCAATTCTCCTGCTTCAGCCTCCCAAGTAGTTGGGACTACAGGCGCACACCACCATGCCCAGCTAATTTTTGTATATTTAGTAGAGACAGGGTTTCACCTTGTTGACCAGGATGGTCTCGATCTCTTGACCTCGTGATCCATCCACCTCAGCCTCCCAAAGTGCTGGGATTATAGGCGTGAGCCACTGCGCCCAGCCAAAAGTTTTTCTTTTAAACAATGTTAAAGATATAAGTGATTTACACACCGCTATTACAGTATTGAACTATTCTCAACTTGAGGAGACAATGAAGAGTATGGGTAAGATAGTCTTGAATTGCCAATGGCATTTCCCCCTACCATTCTTACAGAAACTGTGTGACAGAAATTTGTACACTTGGCAGAGGGAGAGGGCAGTTATTGTGAAATTTTGCATTGACCTCCGTCTGACATTTCACAGCAGAAAGCAAAACTGAGCTGAACTCACTTAAGGCCCACCAATAGAGGGAGCATTCAGACTAGCCCTAGCCAGAGAATTATCCAACTCAGTGGTCAGAATGTAAGTTCCAGCAAGCATAACCACTGTGGACTAAAGTATTCCGGGGCCCTAAATAATCTTGAAATAAAATCTAGGTCACAAGGACTGCAAGCCCACATGCTGAGCTAGATTCAAGCCAGTGGATATGGTGACATGTGACTTACCAAGAAACTAGTCAGGGCAGCTAAGAAGCGTTTCTGCCACTTCTCTCCCAACCTCAGGCAGCACAGCTTGCATCTCCAAAAGACACCCCTTCCTTCTGCTTAATGAGCAGAGAGGGAAGAGTAAAGAGAATTTTTTACTTGCATCTTGGATTCCAGGTAAGCCACAGTAGAATACAGCAGTGGTCAGAGTTGTGAGACCCTCCCATTCCATGTCCTAGTTCCCAGATAACATTTCTAGCAACATTGGGCCAGAAGAAAACCCACTGCCTTGAAGAGAAAAACCCAGTCACAGCAGTACTCATCACCTTGTGAGACTCTGATAAGTGCTGGCTTCAAATGAAACCCAACACATTCCCAGATGTGTGGCTACAATGAAATACCCCTTCTGCTTGATAAATGCATAGGGAAAATAAAAGGGGACTTTGACTTGTACCTTAGGTGCTACTTTGATGACAGTAGGGTAGAGCAAAAAATTTGTTCTTGCAGTCCTTGATTCCCAGGTTTTGGTTCTTAAATAGCATTTCTAGACCTGTCCTGAACCACAGGGGAGAGCACTGCCCTGAAGAGTAAGTTTCAAACCTGGCAGAATTTACCACAATCTGGCTGAAATGCCACTGAACTTAATGTGGACATTGGTAGTGGCCTGGTAGCACTGGATGTATGGTGGTGATGGCCCAGGGGTGAGGCTCCTATGACTGTAGAAAAGGGAAGGAACTGTGAGAAACACTGTGACCCATGGTTTGAGGGCCAGAGCTCAGACACACTAGAATAGAACACTAGGTAAGACTTCTAAGGTTTTGGATTCCAGGCCCAGACTCCTGGATGGCATCTCTGGAACCATCTGGGGCTTCAGGAAACTTGACACCCTGAAAAAGAGAACACAAGCCTAGCTGATTTTGCCACTTGCTGATTGTAGAACCCTAAAGCTTTGAACAACCATAGGTGGTAGCCAGGTAGTGATTACACTGAGCATTGGGCAAGGCCAAGTGCTGTTGTGGCTTAAGATCTGAGTTTCCATGGTGATGGCCACAGAGGTTCTTGTGTCACCACACCCACCATCCCAGGCAGCTCAACACAGAGAGAGACTTCATTTGTTTGGGAGGAAAGAAAACAAAAAAGAGAATATAAGTATTTGCTTGGTAATCCAGAGAATCCTAAAATAACTTATTCAAGAACATCAAGGTGTTACCTCTATGAGTGTATAAAAATCACCACATTACTTGGCTTGGGGTACCTTCTAATGCAGATACAGATTATATTAGAACACCCAAGTTCAGCAAGTACCTGGACAGTCTTCCCAAAATGAATAAGTAAAAACAAGCTGAGAGTATAAAGACTGCAATAAATACCTAACTCTTAAATGCTCATATACTGACAAACATCAAAAAGCATCAAGACCATCCAGGAAAATATGACCTCACCAAGTAAATCAGGAACTGAGAATCAATCCTAGAGAAATAGATACTTGTAACTTTTTAGACAGAAAACAAAATATGAGAGCTGGTAAGATGGGCAAATAGGAATAGCTCTGGTCTGCAGCTCCCACGCAGGTGATTTCTACATTTTCAACTGTGGTTCCCAGTTCATTTTATTGGGACTGGTTAGAGAGTGGGTGCAACCCATGGAGGATAACTAGAAGCAGAAAGGGGCATTGCATTATCCAGGAAGTGCGAAGGGCCAGGGAACTTCATCCCCTAGCTAAGGGAAGCCATTAGGGACTGTGTCATAAGGAACTGTGCTATCTGGCCCAGATACTACACTTTTTTCCTTTTTTTTTTTAACCCACAGACCAGGAGATTCCCTCATGTGCCTACACCACCAGGGCCCTGGGTTTGAAGCACAAGACTGGCGGCTATTCGAGCAAACACAAAGCTAGCTGCAGGAGTTGTTTTCACTCCCCTGGAAAGGAGGCTGAAGCCAGGGAACCAAGTGGTCTAACTCAGCAGGTCTTGCTCCCACAGAGACTAGCAAGCTAAGAACTATTGGCTTGAAATTCTCGCTGCCAGCACAGTAGTCTGAAGTCGACCTGGGATGATCAAATTTGGTGGGTAGAGAAGCATCTGCCATTTCTGAGTCTTCAATAGAAAGTTTTTCCCTCACGGTGTTAACTTGTAAGCATGGCAAAGTGCCTGGGGCCAGACAGCCTCTCTAAATTCCTCCTCACAGGGCATCACTGAAAGAAAGGCAGCAGCCCCAGTTAGGGGCTTATAGATAAAACTTTCGTCTCCTTGGGACAGAGCACCTGGGGGAAGGGGTGACTATGGGTGCAGCTTCAGCAGACTTAAACCTTCCTGCCTGCCAGCTCTGAAGAAAGCAGCTGATCTCCCAGCACAGGACTTGAGCTCTGTTAAGAGACAGACTGCCTCCTCAAGTAGATCCCTAACCCTTGTGCCTCCTCAGTGGGAGACAACTGCCAGCATGGTTTGACAGACATCTCCTACAGGAGAGCTCTGGCTGGCATCAGGTGAGTGCCCCTCTGGGACTAAGCTTCCAGAGGAAAGAGCAGGCAGCAATCTTTGTTGTTTTGCAGACTCTGCTGGTGATACCCAGGTAAACAGGGTCTGGGGTGGACCTCCAGCAAACTCCAGCAGACCTGCAGAAGAGAAGCCTGACTGTTAGAAAACTAACAACTTAAACTGTTAGAAAACTTAACAAACTAAAAGCAATAATATCAATATCAACAAAAAGGATGCCCACAGAAAAACCATATCCAAAGGCCATCAGCATCAAATATGAAAAATAGATAAATCCACAAAGATAAGGAAAAATAAGTGAAAAAATTCTTTAAATTCCAAAAACCATAGTGCCTCTTCTCCTCCATATGATCGCAACTCCTCCCCAGTTAGGGAAGAAAACAGAACACAGAATGAGTTTTTTACTGAAGTAAAATGATTAATTTACTGAAGTAGTTCTCAGAAGGTGGATAATAACAAACTCTTCTAAGCTAAAGAAACATTTTCTAACCCAATGCAAGGAAGTTAAGAACCTTAATAAAAGGTTACAGGAAGTCTTAACTAGAATAAGCAGTTTAGAGAAGAACATAAATAACCTGATGGAGCTGAAAAACACAGCACGAAAACTTTGTGATGCATACGCAAGTATGAATAGCTGAATCAATCAAGCAGAAGAAAGGATAACTGAGATTGAAGATAAACTTAATGAAATAAAGCATGAAGACAAGATTAGAGAAAAAATAATGAAAAGAAAAAACAAAGCCTCTAGATGTATGGGACTATGTGAAAAGATCAAACCTATGATTGATTGGTGTACCTGAAAGTAACAGGGAGAATAAAACCAAGTTAGAAAACACACTTCAGGATATTATCCAGGAGAACAGCCCCAACCTACCAAGACAGGCCAGCATTCAAATTCAAAACGTACACAGTACACCACTAAGATAAGACTCGAGAAAAACAACCCAAGACACATCATCGTCAGATTCTCCAAAATTGAAATAACAATAAAAATGTTAAGAGCAGCCAGAGACGAAGGCCAGGTTACTCACAAAGGGACGCACATTAGACCAACAGTGGATCTCTCTGCAGAAACCCCACAAGCCAGAATAGAGTGGGTGCTAATATGCAATATTCTTAAAGAAAACAATTTTTAATCCAGAAATTTGTATTCAACCAAACTAAACTTCACAAGTGAAAGAGAAATATAATCTTTTACAGACAAGCAAATGCTAAAAGATTTTGTCACCACCAGGCCTGCCTTAAAAGAGTTTCTGAAAAAAAGTAATCAATATGGAAAGGAAAAACCAGTAACTGCCACTGCAAAAACATACTAAAATAAAAGACCAATGACACTATGAATAAACTGAACCAACTAATGTGCAATATAAACAGCTAGCATCATGATGACAGGATCGAATTCATACATAACAATATTAACTTTAAATGTAAATGAGCTAAATGCCTCAATTAAAAGACACAGACTGGAATATTGGATAAAGAATCAAGACAAATCAGCATGCTGTGTTCAGGCGACCCATCTCACATGCAATGACACACATAGGCTCAAAATAAAGAGATGGAGAAATCTTTACCAAGCAAATGGAAAGAAAAAAAAAAGCAGGGGTTGCAATCTTAGTCTCTGATAAATGATAAAACTGGCTTTAAACCAAAAAGAATAAAAAATAACAAAGAAGGGCATTCCCTTATGAGAAAAGGGATCAATTCAACAAGAAGAGCTAATTATCCTAAATACATATGCACCCAATACAGGAGCACCCAAATTTATAAAGTGAGTTCTTAGAGACCTATAAAGACACTTATGCTCCCACACAGTAATAGTGAGAGACTTTAATACCCCATTATCAATATAAAACAGATCAATGAGACAGAAAATTAACAAGGATGTTCAGGACTCAAACTCAGCTCTGGACCAAGCAGGCCTAGAAGACATCTACAGAGCTTTCTACCTCAAATCAAAAGAATATACATTCACCTCAGCACCACATAGCACTTACTCTAAAATCGACCACATAATTGAAAGTAAAATATTTCTCAGCAAATGCAAAAGAATGGAAATCATAACAAACAGTCTCTCACACCACAGTGCAATCAACTTATGAATCAGGATTAAGAAACTCACTCAAAACTGCACAACCACATAAAAATTGAACAACCTTCTCCCAAAAAACTACTGAGTAAATAATGAAATTAAAGCAGAAATAAAAAAGTTCTTTGAAAGCAATAAGAACAAAGACACAACATATCAGAATCTCTAATACACAGCTAAAGCAGTGTTAAGAGGAAAACTTATAGCACTAAATACCCATATCAGAAGGCAGGAAATATCTAAAATCAACACCCTAACATCACACCTAAAAAAACTAAAGAAGCAACAGTCAACAAATTTAAAAGCTAGCAAGAGACAAAAAATTACTATGATGAAAGAAGAATTGAAGGAGATAGAGACACAAAAATCTTTCGAAAAGATCAGTGAATCCAGGAGCTGGTTTTTTGAAAGGATTAACAAAATAGATAGATCACTAACTAGTCTAATAAAGAAGAATGATAGAAGAATAGAATAGACACAATAAAATATGATAAAGGGGATATAACCACTCATCCCACAGAAATACAAACTACTATCAGAGAATACTGTAAAAACCTCTATACAAGTAAGCTAGAAAATTTTTTAAAAAATTGATAAATTTCTGCACACATACACCCTCCCGAGACTAAACCAGGAAGAAGGTGCATCCCTGAATAGACCAATAACAAGTTCTGAAATTGAAGCAGTGATAAATAGCTTAGCAACCAAAAAATGCCCAAGACCAGATGGATTCACAGTCCAATTCTACCAGAGGTACAAAGATAAGCTGTTATCATTTCTTCTGAAACTATTCCAAACAGTGTAAAAAGAGAGACTTCTCCTTAACTCATTTTATGAATCCATGGTTATCCTAATAAAAAAACCTGGCAGAGACAAAAAAAAAATTAGGTCAATATCCCTGATAAGCATCGATGCAAAAATGTTCTGTAAAATACTGGCAAATTGAATCCAGCAGCACATTAAAAGACTTATTCACCACAGTCAAATTGGCTTCATCCCTGTGATGCAAGGCTGGTTCAACATATGCAAATCAATTAATGTACTCTATCACACTAACAGAATCAATGACAAAAACCACATAATTATCTCAATAGATGCAGAAAGGCTTTCAATATAATTCAACACTTCTTAAAGCTAAAAACTCTCAATGAACAAGGCACTGATGGAACATGTTTTAAAGTAATAAGAGCTATTTATGACAAACACATAGCCAATATCATACTGGATAGGTAAAAGCTGGAAGCATTCCCTTTGAAAACTGGCACAAAACCAAGGATGACCTCTCTCACCACTCCTATTCAACATAGAATTGGAAGTTTTGGCCAGGGCAATAAGGCAAGAGCAAGAAATAAAAGACATTCAAATAGAAAAAGAGCGAGTCAAATTATTTCTGTTTGCAGATAACAAGATTGCATATTTAGAACACCCCATTGTATTGCCCCCAAATGGCTTAAGCTGATAAGCAACTTCAGCAAAATCTCAGGATACAAAATCAATGTGCAAAAATTGCAAGCATTTCTATACACCAATAATAGACAGAGAGCCAAATCATGAGTGAAATCTCATTAACAATTGCCACAAAGAGAATAAAATACCTAGGAATAAAACTTATAAGTGATGTGAAGAATCTTTTCAAGGAGAACTACAAACCCCTACTCAAGAAAATAAGAGGACACAAACAAATGGAAAAACATTTCATGCTCATGGTTAGAAAGAATCAATATCATAAAAATCTCAATACTGCCCAAAGTAATTTATAGATTCAATGCTATTCCTATCAAGCTATCATTGACTTTCTGCACAGAATCAGAAAAACTCTGCTTAAAATTTTATATGAAACCAAAAAAGAGCCCATATAGCCAAGACAAACCTAAGCAAAAAGACCAAAGCTGGAGGCATCATGCTACCTGACTTCAAACTACTACAAGGTGAAAGAAACCAAAAGAACATGGTACTGGTACCAAAACGGATATATAGAACAATGGAACAGAACAGAAACCTCAGAAATAACACCACACATCTACAACCAACTGATCTTTGACAAACCTGACAAAAACAGGCAACGGGGAAAGGATTCCCTATTTAATAAATGGTACTGGCTAGCCATATGCAGAAAACTGAAACTGGAACCCTTCTTTACCCTTTAGACAAAAATTAACTCAAGATGGATTAAAGACTTAAATGTAAAACTTAAAACCATAAAAACCTACTAGAAAACCTAAGCAGTACCATTCAGACCATAGGCATGTGCAAAGACTTTCTGACTAAAACAACAAAAGCAATTGCAACAAAAGCCAAAACTGAAATATGGGACTAATTAATGAAATACTTCTGTACAGCAAAATAGGCTATCATCACAGTAAACTGGCAATCTACAGAATGGGAGAGAAATGTTGCAATCTATCCATCTGATAGAGATGTAATATCCAGAATCTACAAAAAACTTAAACAAACTTAGAAGAAAAAACAAGAACCCCAGTAAAAAGTGGATGAAGTATATCAACAGACACTTTTTAAAACAAGACATTTATGTGGCCAACAAACTTATGATAAAAAGCTCACCATCCCTGTCATTAGGGAAATGCAAATCAAAACCACAGTTAGACACCATCTCATGCCAGCTAATATGGCAATCATTAAAAAGTCAGGAAACAATAGATGCCAGAAAGGATGGGGAGAAATAAGAATGCTTTTATACTGTTAGTGGGAGTGTAAATTAGTTCAACCATTGTGAAAGAGAGTGTGGCAATTTTTCAAGAATTTAGAACTAGAAATACCATTTGCAGCAATCCCATTGCTGGGTATATACCCAAAAAATTATAAATCATTTGATTATAAAGACACATGCACATGTATGTTTATTACAGCACTATTTGAAATAGCAAAGACTTGGAACCAATCCAAATGCCCATCAATGTTAGACTGGAGAAAGAAAATGCGGAACATATATACTATGGAATACTATGCAGCCATAAAAGAGAATGTGTTCGCGTCCTTTGCAGGGACATGGAAGCTGGAAACGATCATTCTCAGTAAACTAATACGGGAACAGAAAACCAACCATAGCATGTTCTCACTCATAAGCAGGAGTTGAACAATAGAACATTTGGGTACAGGGAGAAAACATCACACACTGGGACCTGTCCGTGGCTCACAAAAAAAGGAGGAATAGCATTGGGAGGAATACCTAATGTAGATGACGGGTTGCTGGGTGCAGCATACTGCCATGGCACACGTATACCTATGTAACAAATCTGTACGTCCTGCGCATGTATCCCAGAACTAAAAGTATAACAAAAAGTAATAAATAAATAAATAAAGCTCCAACAGCTTTAAATTTGAAAAAACAATTCAAAACAGTTTTGTTGAAGAAACTTAAATAAATTCCAGACAACACAGGAAAAAAAAAACAAAGTTTTATTACATAAACACAACAAAGAAGTTGAAATAATTTAATAGACTGTGACAAATTCTGGAACTGAAAAATTGCAACTGACATACTAAAGAATCCATCAGTGTCTTTTGACTGCACAATTGATCAAGCAGGAGAATTAGTGAGCTTGCAGACAGGTTATGTGAAAATATATATTCTAAGGAGACAAAAGAATAAAAAATTTAAAAGAATAAAACATGCCTGCAAAATCTAGAAGATAGCCTCAAAAAAGCAAATCAAAGAGTTATTGTACTTACAGAGTGGGTAGAGAAAAGGATCGGGTAGAAAGTTTAGCCAAATGAGTAGTATTAGAGAACATGCAAAACTTAAATAAAGATAAGAACATTCAAATTCAAAAAGGTTATAGAGCACCAAATAGATATAATCCAAAGAAGACTACCTCAAGGCATTTAATAATAAAACATCCAAAGGTCAAATATAAAGAAAAAATGCTAAAAGTTCCAAAGCAATATATGTATATATATATATACAATGAAACTCCAATGCATCTGGCAGCAAATTTTTCTTGGAAAACTTACAGGCAAAGAAAAAACTGTCATGACGTTAAATATTGAAGAAAAAAGTAACTTTTACCCTAGAATAATATGTCTCATAACAATGTTATTCAAACATTAAGGAGAAATAAAGATTTTCACAGACAAACAAAGACTGAGTGATTGCATTAACACCAAACCTGTCTTACAAGAAAAGCTAAGGGAAGCACTTCAATCAGAAAGAAAAGGACATTAACAGGCAAAAGAAAATCAAAGCTCACTGGCAATAGTAAGTAAACAGGAAACACATAATATTATAGAACTGTAATTGTGGTGCATAAACTGCTCTTAAGTAGAAAGACTAAAAAATGAACCCACTAAAAATAATAACTATGACTTTTGAAGACATAAATAGTACAGTAAGATATAAAAAATAAAATAAAATGGGGAATGAAGTCAAAGTGTAGTGTTTCTATTAGTTTTTCTTTTGCGTGTGTGTTTGTTTCCTTATGCAATCAGTGTTGTCAATTTAAATTAAAGGATCATAAGATATAATAATATTTGCAAGCCTCATGGTAATGAGAAATCAAAAAACATATAATAGATACACAAAAAAAATAAAAAGCAAGTAAGTAAAACATGCCTTCTGAGAAAATTTCCTTCTCTAAAAGGAAGACAGTAAGGAAGCAAAGAAGGAAGAGAAAACAATAATAGAGTTTGTAAACAAATAACAAATTTGTAAGAATAAGTTCTTATTTATCAATAGTAACATTGAATGTCAATAGACCAAACTCTCCAATAAAAATGACAGAGTAGCTGAATGGATTAAAAATAAGGTTCTGTAATCTATTATCTGCAGCACACACTTCACCTACAAAGATGCATGCAGATTAAAAATAAAAGTATGGAAAAAGGTTTCCTATGCCAATAGAAACAAAAAAGCAGGAGTAGACATACTTACATCAAACAAAATAGATTTCTACACAAAAAAGTAAGTATGCTTCATCATATGCAAATTAATCAATGTGTTACATCATACTAGAACAAAGAAATAAAAATTATATAAAAGCATTTGATAAAATTTAACATTCCTTCACAGTAAAACCTCTAAAGAAAACTGGATATAAAAGGGATATACCTCAACATAATAAAAACTGTATATGACAGACACAAAGATAATGTCATATTGAATGGGAAAAACTGAAATTCTTCTAAGATCTGGAACAGAAAACGGATGCCCAGTTCACCACCATTATTCAATATATTAGTGAAAGTCTTATCTAGGTCAATTAGACAACAGAAATAAATAAAAGGCATTCACATTGGAAAATCAGTTAAATTATTCTGTTTGCAGATAATATAATTTTACTTCTTTTGGAAAAACCTAACCACTTTACTAAAAAAAAAAAAAAAAGTTGAGAATCAATAAACAAATTCAGTGAAGTTTCAGGCCTCAAAGTTAACATACAAAAATCAGTAGCATTTCTATATGCCAACAGTGAACAATCTGGGAAGGAAATCAAGAGTGTAATCTCCCCTGTCCCTGGGCAAAATGGCCTAATAGTAACAGCTCCAGTCTGCAGCTCCCAGTGAGACCAACACACACAAAAAAAGGTGACTTCTGCATTTTCAACTTTGATACCCGGTTCATCTCATTGGAAGTGAGTGGACAGTGGGTGCAGTCCACAAAGTGCAAACAGAAGCAGGGGGATGTCCCCTCACCCAGAAGCACAAGGAATTGAGGAACTCCCTCCCCTAGCCAAGGGAAGGCATAAGAAACCCTGCCGTGAGGATGGGGCTATTCAACCCAGATAGTATGCTTTTCCCATGGTCTTCACAACCCATTGAGCAAGACAAAACCATTCACTCCTCTTGAAAAGGGGCTGAAGCCAGGAACCAAGTTGTCTTGCTCAGCAAATTTCACCCAATGGAGCCAAGCAAACTAATATCCGCTGGCTTGAAATTCTCCCTGCCACCACGGCAGTTTGAAGTAGACCTGGAATGCTGGAACCTGGTGGGAGGAGGGGCGCCCACCATTACTAAGGCTTGAGTAGGCAGTTTTTCCCCCACTGTATAAGCAAAACCTCCTGGAAGTTCAGACTTGGTAGAGCCCATCACAACACCACATAGCAAAGCCACTGTAGCTAGATTGTATCTCTAGATCTCTATTCTATGGGCAAGGCATCTCTGAAAGAAAGGCAGCAGTGCCAGTCAGGTGCTTACAGATAAAACTCTATTCTGCCTAGAACAGAGCACCTGGGGGAACAGTCGGCTGTGGGTGCAGCTTCAGAAGACTTAAGCATTTTTTGCCTGCCAGCTCTAAAGAGAGCAGTGGATCTCCCAGCATGGAACTCAAGCTCTGCTAAAGGACAGACAGCCTCCTCAAGTGGGCCCCTGACCCCCATACACCCTGAGAGAGATACACATCCCAGGAGGGATCAACAGACACCTCATAAAGCAGAGCTCCAGCTAGCATGTGGTGGGTGCTCCTCTGGGAGCTGTCTCCCAGAGGAAGAAGCAGGCAGCAATCTTCACTGTTCTGCAGTCACTGCTGGTGATACTCAAGTAAAGAATGTCTGGAGTTATCCCCAAGCAATCTCCTGCAGACCTGCAGAAGAGGGCCCTTACTGTTAGGAAAAAGAAAACAAAACAACAACAACAAAAAACCTAACAAAGAGAAAGCAGTATCATCAACATCAATGGCAACAAAAGAAACCTAGGCAAAACCATTCAGGACATAGGCATAGGCAAGGACTTCATGAACAAAACACCAAAAGCATTGGCAACAAAAGCCAAAAGAGACAAATGGTACCTAATCAAACTCCCCAGCTTCTGCACAGCAAAAGAAACAGTAATTAGAGTAAATTGGCAACCAACAGAATGGGGAAAAAATTTTGCAATCTACCCATCTGACAAAGGGCTGATTATCCAGAATTTACAAAGAACTCAAACAGATTTACAAGAAAAAAACAAACAACATCATTCAAAAGTCAGCCAAGGATATGAACACTTTTCAAAGGAAGACATATATGAGGACAAAAAACATATGAAAAAAGGCTCATCATCACTTGTCATTAGAGAAATGCAAATCAAAACTACATTGAGATATCATCTTACACCAGTTAGAATGGCAATCATTAAAAAATCTGAAGATGACAGATGCTGGAGAGGAGGAGGAGAAATAGTAATACTTTTACATTGTTGGTGAGAGTATAAATTAATTCAACCATTGTGGAAGACAGTGTGGCGATTCCTCAAGGACCTAGAAATAGAAATTCCATTTGACCCAGCAATCCCATTACTGGGTATATATCCAAAGGACTATAAATCATTCTACTATAAGGACACATGTACATGAATGTTCATTGCAGCACTGTTTACAATAGCAAAGACCTGGAACCAACCCAAATGCCCATCAATGGTAGACTGGACAGGGAAAATGTAGCACATACACACCATGGAATATTATGCAGCCATAAAAAACGATGAGTTCGTGTCCCTTGTAGGGAGATGGATGAGCCTGGTAACCATCATTCTCAGCAAACTGACACAAAAGCAGAAAATCAAACAATGCATGTTCTCACTCATAGGTGGGTGTTGAACAATGAGACCACATGGTTACAGGGAGGGGAGCATCACACACTGGGGTCTGTAGGGGGAAATAGGGGAGGGACAGCAGGGGGTGGGGAGTTGGGGAGAGATAGCACGTGGAGAAATGCCAGATATGGGTGAAGGGGACGAAGGTAGCAAATCACACTGCCATGTGTATACTTATGCAACCATCTTGTATGTTCTTCACATGTACCCCAAAACCTAAAATGTAATTTAAAAAAAAGACCATGCAAAAACTTCATTTGAAGGTCACCAACAGGAAACACCAAAGGTAGAAAAATCCATAAACATGAAGAGAAAACAGTGAAAACAGGCTGAAAATTCCAAAAACCAGAGTGCTTCTTCTCCAAAGGATCACAACTCCTTGCCAAAAAGGGAACAAAACTGGATGGGGAAATAATTTGACAAACTGACAGAAGTAGGCTTCAGAAGGTGGGTTATAGCAAACTCCTCCTGAAGGAGCATATTCTAACCCAATGCAAGGAAGCTAAAGGTTAAAGAAATTGCTAACTGGAATAACCAGTTTGAGAAAACATAAATGACCTGATGGAGCTGTAAAACACAGCATAATAACATTGTAACTCATACATAAGTATCAATAGCCAAATCAATCAAGCAGAAGAAAGAATATTAGGTTGAAAATAAACTCAATGAAATAACTTATAAAGATGAAATTAGAGAAAAAATACATTAAAAAGAAATAAACAAAGCCTCAAAGAAATATGGTTCTATGTGAAAAGATAAAACCTTCATTTTCTTCATGTGTCTGAAAGTGACAAGGAGAATAGAATCAAGCTGTAAAGCACACTTCAGCATATGATCCCAGAGAACTTCCCCAACCTAGCAAGACAGGGCCAACATTCAAATTCAGGAAATACAAAGAATACCACAAAGAAACACCTTGAGAAGAGCAACCCCAAGACTATTTACGAAAGTTGAAATGAAGGATAAAATGTGAAGGGCAATCAGAGAGAAAGGTTGGGTTACTCATGAATGGAAACTCATCAGATTAACAATGGATCTCTCTGACGAAACCTTACAAGCCAGAAGACAGTGGGAGCCAATAGTCAACATTCTTAAAAAAATAAAAAATAGGGAGATAGGGGGAAGATGGCACTGTAGAAGCAACTCAGGATTGCAGCGCTCAGTCAAGATGCAGAGGGTGAGTTCACACTGCATTTCCAGACGGATCTTTATAGCCCACAGAGCAGGGAAAATCCCAGGTGTAGGAGGGATGCAGTATGCCAGCTCAACGGTCTCCACTGGCGCGGCCAGGCAGCTGGCACTGCAGCACAGCGGAACAGTGCACAAAATGCACGGGTCTGGGCCCCCCGTTAAACTGGCAATTTGAGATTTGGGAGGGCAGATTGGCATGTTCATCGGATTGAATGGGATTTGGACAGTGAGCCAGATCAGGAGATTTCTGGGAGGTGAACTGTGAGCCAGCGCAGCAGGTCGCTGCGCAGGAAATCACACAAATCCCGGTGCCCTTTCAGCCGGTGGATGAGGCACCTGGGAGAGAGTCAACCCTACAACTTAAAAAAAAAAAAAAAAAGCAAAAAGGCTCAAAGGCAGGGAGCCAAGTGATCAGGCTCGATGGGACCCACCCCAACAGGGACAAGCAAAATGGCAATTTGGAGCGCTCGGTATTGAGAGTTTCACTGTGGGCACAGCTGAACCCATGGCTGTGCAGCTAGGTGGGGGAGGGGCGTCCACGATTGCTGAGAGCTTCCGCCCCTACTGAGGTACTCGCCCATTGCTGTCACAGTAAGCTGTTGCCAAGGCAACCTGCCATAACAGAGAGACTCCGCAAACAGGGCAGAGCCCATGTCAGCAGGGCAGAGCTTATGTCAGTAGGGCGGAGCCCAAAACAGCAGGACGGAGCCCACAGCAAAAGGGTGGACCTCATGCCAGAAGGGTGGAGCCTCAGCAGCCAAATAGTGACTAGACTGCCTCCTGGCTGGGCAGGACAGCACAACGGATACTCACAAATAAAGCCCTAACTCCCTGAGACAGAGCATCTGAGGGAAAAAAGGGGTTTTATGAGTTCTGCCACAACAGACTTAAACGTACTTGCCTAGCAACACTGAATGAACAACGGAGCTCACAGAACAGCACTTGAGTTCCTATAAAGTACAGACCGTCTCCTCAAGCAGCTCCCTGACACCCACATATCCAAAGAGTCACCTCACAAAAGACTGATCAGACTGACATTTGGCAGGCATCATTCTGGGACAAACATAGAAGAAGAAACTGGTATCATCCCTCACACTTGTGCAGCTATTACAGGTGTACCCAGGCATGCAGGGCCTGGAGTGCACCTCAGCAGTCTTACGGCAGAGGGGCTAGATTGTTAAAAGGAAAACTAAGAAACAGAAATACTTCATCATCAACAATCTGGGCCTCTACTCAGAGAGCCAATCAAAAAAGCAGCAACTACTCAGACACGGGGATAAATCCACAAAGTTGGGAAGAAACCAGTGGAAAAAGGAGAAAAACACCTGAAATCAGAACACCTCACCACCTACAAAGGACCAAAACTCCTCACCAGCAAGGGAACAAAGCTGGACGGAGAATGAGAGTGATGAAATGACGGAATCAGACTTCAGAAGATGGGTAATGAGAAACTTCTGTGAGCTAAAAGAACATGTTTTAATCAGTGCAAAGAAACTAAGGATATTGAAAAAAGATTTGAGGAAATGATAACAAGAATGGACAACTTAGAGAGGAAAATGAATGAATTGAAGGAACTGAAACACACAACATGAGAACTTCGTGAAGCATGCACAAGTTTCAACAGCCGAATTGACCAAGCAGAAGAAAGGATATCAGAAGTCCAAGATCAACTCAATGAAATAAAACGAGAAGCCAAGATTAGAGAAAAAAGTGCAAAAAGGAATTAACAAAGTCTCCAAGAAATGTGGGACTATGTGAAGAGACCTAATCTACGTTTGATAGGTGCATCAGAATGTGACAAAGAGAATGAATCCAAGCAGGAAAATACTCTTCAGGAAATTATCCAGGAAAATTTCCCCAACCTAGCAAGGAAG
>CM052670.1:53636011-53674141 GCA_028533165.1 Leontopithecus rosalia
AAACCTGACAAAAACAAGCAATGGGGAAAGGATTCCCTGTTTAATAAATGGTGTTGGGAAAACTGGCTAGCCATGTGCAGAAAGCAGAAACTGGACCCCTTCCAGACACCTTTCACTAAAATTAACTCCAGATGGATTAAAGACTTAAACATAAGACCTGGCACCATAAAAACCCTAGAAGAAAATCTAGGCAAAACCATTCAGGACGTAGGAGTAGGCAAGGACTTCATGACCAAAACACCAAAAGCATTGGCAACAAAAGCCAAAATAGACAAATGGGACCTAATCAAACTCCACAGCTTCTGCACAGCAAAATAAACAGTCACTAGAGTGAATTGGTAACCAACAGAATGGGAAAAAATTTTTGCAGTTTACCCATCTGACAAAGGGCTGATATCCAGAGTTTACAAAGAACTCAAACAGATTTACAGGAAAAAAACAAAGAAGCCCATTCAGAAATGGGTAAAGGATATGAACAGATACTTTACAAAAGAAGACGTATATGAAGCCAACAAACATATGAAAAAATGTTCATCATCACTGGTCATTAGAGAGATGCAAATCAAAACCACATTGAGATACCACCTCACACCAGTTAGAATGGCAATCATTAAAAAATCTGGAGACAACAGATGCTGGAGAGGATGTGAAGAAATAGGAACACTCTTACACTGCTGGTGGGAGTGTAAATTAGTTCATCCATTGTGGAAGACAGTGTGGCAATTCCTCAATGGCCTAGAAATAGAAATTCCATTTGATCCAGCAACCCCATTACTGGGTATATATCCAAAACACTATAAATCAGTCTACTATAAGGACACATGCATAGAAATGTTCATTGAAGCACTGTTTACAATAGCAAAGACCTGGAACCAACCCAAATGCCCATCCATGATAGACTGGACTGGGAAAATGTGGCACATATACACCATGGAATATTATGCAACAATCAAAAATGATGAGTTCGTGTCCTTTGTAGGGACATGGATGAATCTGGAGAACATCAGACTCAGCAAGCTGACACAAGAACAGAAAATGAAATACCGCGTATTCTCGTTCATAGGCAGGTGATGAAAAATGAGAGCACATGGACATAGGGAAGGGAGTACTACACACCGGTGTCTATTGGGGGAAATAGGGGAGAGACAGTGGCTGGGGAGCTGGAGAGGGATAGCCTGGGGAGAAAGGCCAAATGTGGGTGAAGGGGAGGAAGGCAGCAAAACACACTGCCATTTGTGTACCTATGCAACTATCTTGCAAGTTCTGCACATGTATCCCAAAACCTAAAATGCAATAATAATAATAAAAAAAAATCGAATCTTACCCCAGGCAGCTGTCAGTTAAATAGCCTTAAATTTGTATACTCTTTAGTATGAAAACTTAGGTGAAAATCATATAGCAAAATTCATGTCATAACCTAGAAAGAAAGTCTGGTGAGCTAGAAGGAAATTTAGATGAATTCAATTGCCAGTTGAACATAAAATTATAGAAGTTTAATACAAAGGCCTTTAAATATACACACATGTATACACACACACATACACACACAAAGTTCCCATAGATATTACTGTAAGGGTTCAAATGAGGCAACTGAGGCCAGTTATTGAAATAACGAAATTTAATCGGCTTCTGGGCGAGGTTCCATGGTCCCAGGGAAAGGGGCCAGGGAAGTCGCACTTGGCTTCTCAGGGCATAGGATTTTATAGGGAGTGGAGGTGGTTGATTGGCTATTGGGGAAACAAAGCAAAGACTACTTCATTGGTTATGGGGAGGCAGGGTGTAGATGGGGTGAGCTGCTACTGGGAGCCAGGCGGGACTACTGGTAGATGGGCCAGCTGAGGACTTAAAAGGCAAGCTGCTATTGGGCAGGTCTTGGCGGGGCTTTTTAAATTTTGGTGGGATCGAGTGCATAGTTTGGTGCTGAGTGTAGATCCGGGTGCGGAATTCAGAGGTGCATGTGGGGAGCCTGCATGGAGAGGCCAGATGCTGAATAATGTGTTTGAAATGATGATGTAGTTATCAGACGCAGAGAGGGATGGGTGTGTCCATTTCGCTTCCGCCAAGGCAACCGGCCTTACATTCTGACCCTTTTGATGATATATGATGCCGCTTCTTTCTGGCTACTTTCTGCTGAATAGGGGCAGAGGGAGGTGGAGTGGTTATTTGTCTGGTGCGTCAGTTGGGAGTTGGACATAGGGGTGAAGCAGCATCTGGTTTTTGGCCACCCTGGAAATTTCCCTTATGCGAGCCTGTAAAAAACTTGATGGTAAGTTTGGCTAAATGGTCTTTGAGGATGCCATGAGCCGTTCAACTTTACCCAATGACTGAGGGTGGTAGGGGATGTGTAGTTTCTAGGAGATGTTGAGAGACTTGGCAACCAGCTGGGCCACCTGAGCTGTAAAAGCTGGACCATTGTGTGACTGGATGTTTCCAGGTAAGCAGAAACGAGGGATGATCTTCTGAATTAAGAGGGAGGCCATTGTGTCTGCAGTTTCCCTGGAGGTGGGAAAGGCTTCAATCCATATGGAAAAGGTATTGGAGAAGGAGACTGGGTTGGAGGGAGTAAGAGCTAAGGTTAGCTACTAAGGCTTGTCTGAAAATATGGGGGCTGTCTCTAAATCCCTGGGGCAGGACTGTCCAGGTGAGCTGCTGTGACAGGTTGGTGTCAGGATCGGTCCAGGTAAAGGCGAAGAGGAAGTAAGACTCTGGATGAAGGGGAATAGTAAAGAAGGCATCCTTGAGGTCAAGAGCCATAAAATGAGAGGTAGTGGAGGGAATGTTGGATAATAGGGTGTAAGGGTTGGGGACCACCAGGTGGAGGGGTACCACTGCATCACTGATGAGGTGCAGGTCCTGAACTAGGCGGTAGTCACCAGTCAACTTCTGGACCGGTAATATAGGAGTATTAGAAGGGGAACTGGTGGGGATAAGGAGTTCCTGGGCCAGAAGTCAGCCCTGGCAGTGGGTTTTTGAGATGGGAAACTGAGGATGTGAGGGAAAGTGGGTAGGGTTTTTTAGAAGTATTTTAACTGGCGTGTGATGTCTGGCCACCACAGGCTTGGAGGTATCCCATACCAAAGGATTAACTTCATTAGGAGGGAAAGGGGGTTGAGGCAAGGGGTCAAGACGGTGTAGTACCAGTTGGGAGTAGCTATAGGAGGTGGGCAGAGGATGGGCTTGAATGTAGGGGGCCAGAGGGTTGGAGGGTGGCCCCTAGAGTCTGGAGAATATGTCATTCTAAAAGTGGGACTGGGCATGAGGGTATGATTAGAAAGGAGTGGGAGAAGAGGTGTCCCTCAAGGACACGGGCTAAGGGATAAGTTTGGTTAGGACAGGAGGGTTTTCCATCAATCCCCATGACTGAAACCTGGGAAGGTATGCTAGGTCCTGAGTAGGAAGGCAGTGCAGAATAGGTAGCCCCCATAACCACTAAAAAAAATGGATTTACCTGCTACCTGCAGCGTTACCCTGGGCTCGGCAAGGGTGATGGGAGTCCTCGAGTCCAGGTTGCATCAGTTGTCCAGATGGCTGAGAAGTTCAAGCAAAGGAACTGCATCATGCAGACCGGCCTGCCCTCCACATAGAGGTGTGGGGGGTGAGCCTGCAGCCTGGAATGGGCAGTCAACCTTCCAGTGTCCAGTCTGTTTGCAGCTTGGGCAGGTTCCAGGAGGTGGATGAGGACAGGGGCACTGCCGTGCCCAGTGTCCCTCCTGGCCACATTTGAAACAGGGCCCAGGCTAGGCCTTTGAAGAATTTTGTGAGGGTTTTGATGGACCCCCTCCACCGGATGTTCAGTGGGCTGCCGGCCTCAGGGCTGCTACAAGAGCTCAGGTTTGGAGGCTTACCTTTTGCTGTGACCGGGCCTGGTGAGTGCCCTCAGCCTTTTCCTCTTGGCCATTGAAAACTTTAAATGCCATGTTCATCAGGTCCCATATGGAAGTTTGGGGGCCCTCTTCAGCTTTTTTAAGTTTAATTAACTACCTTTTGAGCTGTGCTTTGCATGCCCGCTAGGAGGCACTGTAGCGTTTGGTCTCTGCAGCAGCGGCTATCTTGACCCTTTGATAGTTTTGATTCGGGTCGGCCTCAGGGACTGCTGCTGCCCCCATCGGAATTTGGTTGTTGGTTAGATGTACCTGATCAGCATGTGCCCGGGCTGCTGTAAGGATTCGATCCCGCTCGTCTGGGGTGAGGGTGGAGGATAGGATTACATATGTGTCATGTCAGGTTAGGTCATATGCCTGGGTAAGATAGTGGAACTCTTTGGTGTAGGCAGTTGGGTTAGTGGAGAAAGACCCCAGGCACTTCTTGATAGCCGATAGGTCAGAGAGAGAAAACGGAACGTGCAACTCCTTTGGCCCTGGCTACCTCACGCAAAGGGCAGAGGAGTGAGGGATTGTGAGAGTGAGTATGAGCACTGACAGGGGAAGTCATATTATGGCTTTGGGGAGGAGAAGGAGAAGAGGAAGGAGGGAGTTAAGGCCCCGCATAAGGAGGAGGGTTTGTAAAGCTGGTGGGGCAGGACAGGTCTTCCGGTGTTTTGGAAAGCACAGAGCTAGGGGGGACTGAGGTTCTGCATAGGGTGGAGGATTTGTAGGTAGGATTTAATTGTTGTACGGTTGAGGGGCAGTATAGAAGGAGAAGAGGGAGGATGGCTATTTAGAGGGAAAGACACGAGAGTACAGGAACAGAAACAGGAAGGGAGGGAGAGAGGGAGAGAATAGGCAGGATTAGAAGCAGGAAACGGCCACCATCTTGAAAAAGAGAGAGAGAGTTAGAGGATAGGAGCAGAAACAGGAGCCAAGAATACAGCTGAATCTTGATTTGCTGCTTAGAATTCACTCACTCACTCGTGCCAAGGTTAGGAAGAGAAAGTGAAAGTACAGTTACTCCATTAACGGGAGTTTGTATGCTAAAGGGCTAGTTTAGGATTGTAAGCTGGGGGTTTGGTCCTGCTCCTGGGCAGGGCCCAGGTTTGCAGGAGGGGCTTTTGATTACCCAAACCTCGGCTGCTGCTGTGGAGATGATCAGAAGGCATCCTGGACTGCACTACCAAACACCGGAGAGGGTTCAGGAAGATGGGGATGTCTCCCTCAGATTCCTGACCCCCAGAAAACCCCTTATGGGGAGAAGAAAAGAGTGTAGGGATGTCTCCTCTATGCTCAGGTCCTCTGGACAAGGCCGGGGCCTGACCCATGGTGAGACGGGAAGGAGTCCCTGATGCAGTTGTGATTAGGAGCTGGGAGTCCACGAGGTAAGCAGCGGGAGAGGCTGTGGGCAACAGAAGTCTTACCTTGTGGCAGAGTGGTTCCCTGGTTCGGCTTTGGATGGAGGAGTTGGTTTTCCCTAGGAGGGGTCTTACAACACCTCCCAGGTTTTTCAGCACCAAATGTAAGGGTTCAAATGAGGCAACTGATGCCAGTTATTGAAATAAAGAAATTTAATCAGCTCCTCGGTGAGGTTCCATGGTCCTGGGGAAAGGGGCCAGGGAAGTCACGCTTGGCTTCTCAGGGCATGGAGTTTTATAGGGAGTGGAGGTAGTTGATTGGCTATTGGGGAAAAATAAAGACAACTTCATTGCTTATGGGGAGGCAGGGCGCGGAAAGGGTGAGCCGCTATTGGGAGCCAGGCAGGACTACTGGTACATGGTCTGGCTGAGGACATACGGGGCAATCTGCTATTGGGCTGGTCTTGGCAGGGCTTTTTAAATTTTGGCGGGGTCAAGTGCATAGTTTGGTGCTGAGTGTAGATCTGGGTGCAGAATGCAGAGGTGGGTGTGGGGAGCCCGCATGGAGAGGCCAGATGCTGAGTAATGCGTTCAGAATGATGACATAGTTATCGGGCAACCACCCTTACAATTACTTCTGTAATTTAGCCATGAGATAAATACAACTTCATCACCTTGCAAAAAACACTTAGATCCAAACAATGGTTTTTATCTCAGTAGTAAAGTAACAGCAGATTACAGCAGGCAGAAAAGCAAATAGACTCTAGATACTCTGTAGTTTACAGGTTGACCTTTGGACTCTTTTTCCATAATATAAATGTGCACGAAGACCATATTACTTTCATTTTATATAAACTCTGGCATGTACAGATGCCATAAAACCTATGGAGTGCCAGAAAAGTGGTCATTCTTCTTGTTTTTTTCTTTCTTTTAGATTTGTTTCATGATTTTTTTTTCCTTCTTTCTAATAAGGAGGAACTGAGCTGTAGCTTAGGTTTTTTGGGTGGTGGATTGATGTATACTGGTTGTGAGTAGGACTCCATAGTGTTTCACCACTGAGTCATTTCCTCCCTCTTGTGTTTCTCAGTTTCTCTTTCCAGGTCTATGACCCCTGAGAGGGCTCAAAACGCTGGGTGATAAGCTCTTATATGCATTTCCTGAACAAACCACTTTTTAAATTAATTTTGTAAGGGATTTCCCTACAGGAGTGCTGCACATCATAGTGGAGTAAACCCTGAAGACACTCTCACAAAGCTCGTGGTCACCCAAGGGCACCTTTCATCTGGGTGGAGCAAATATGCTTGTTCTTCAGAGCTGAAAAACTGTCTGTCATTTATCTATGAACACAACAGTTCAATACCTCAGGTGAATGTGTATGGACAAACAAGGATAACTTTTAAGAGAAAAAGCAACAAACAAATCCCTTTAGAATGCATCCCTCAACTAGAATTAGAGTTCTTTAAAAACTACTTCCTAGGAGAAAACCAGCTCAGAAAAAAATCAAGGCTTATCAACCAAGGGGAGTTCTGGGGCTCAGGAGGACTTTCCAGTTCCATCAGAGGAGAAATTTGAACTAGTGGGAGTGAATAGCCATGCTTGAGGTGAGAAAGAGTTCAGATTTAAGGAAATCTTATGAATGTCTTTGTCTGAGCAGAGAACTGCTTTAGAATTATGCATCTGACAAGACTATACAGGGAAGACTGAGGAAGATTATCCCCAGTCAGGAATCTTTTCTGTCTTGTTTGGCACAGTATCCCCAGCACTAGTACTGTGTCTGGCACATAGTAGGTACCCAATATTTTTTGAATTAATGTATGAATTTGCTTCTAATATAATATGATCATGCATGGACTACTACTATGACTATTTAAAACCACTACTCCAATTACTATACTACTATAACAACTACTACTGTTACTAACTAACCCTGAATACCTTCTCTAGTGACAGGTGGCGTTTTAAAGTAATAACTCTAATCTTCATAACACCCCCATGAACTGGGTTAGTATTAATTTTACCATTTGTGAGAGGCAGTATTACATGGTGATTAAGATCATAGCTTCTGACTAATCCTGGCTCTGTCTATCACATACTAGGTGTGTGACCTTGGGTAAGTCATGTAACCACTCTCTGCCTAAGTTCCTTCATCTGTAAAATGGAAATAATAGTAATAATACTTTACAGGGTGGTTATGATTATTAAATCAGCCAATACCTGTAAAGTGCATGGCATTCTGGAGATGTATAGAAATTTTAGTTACTTATAAAAGTTGAATAAGGCCTGGAAGTGGTGGAAGAAATTCAAGTTACCAGTCGCCTATCTGTACAGGTCTGTAGCAACTTCAGTCCTTGCCTCCTCAGAAGAAAAAAATTTGACTGAGGGACATAAAGCAGAAAAGGAGACTGAGGCAAGTTCCAGAGCAGGAATGAAAGTTTATTTAAAAGTTTATCTGAAGACAAGAAATTAGAACAGAAAAAAAAACAAAGGTGTGCTTGGAAGAGACCCAAGCAGGTATGTGAAGATTAAAAAGAGAAGGTCAAGTGCCCCATTTAACCATCATCCTAATACTTTTATAAGCTCCTCTCTTTCTCATAATTCTTACCTTAGGGTGAGCTGCCACATGCACAGAGTCCTCTTAGCCTTGGGAAGTGAGCACAAGCAGGGTGCTTAAGGAATTCTATTCATGCCCATCTGAAGCTTTCTTCCTTCTGCCAGTGGAATGTGCCTGGAAGATCATACTTCACCATTTTTGTCTCTTAATATGCTTGCCTAGGAAGCATATTTTTCTGCCATTAAAAGACAAAGAGAGATTAGACGATTGTGTAGTGAAAAGTGCTATGAACTCCTGATGGAGTAAGAAAAACAACTGGGGCTATCAAAAGACCCACTCTCTAAAGAAGTTACAGCATGTACCAGAACACTGCAGGAGTTTTAACACCTGAAAAACAAGTGGAGATCACAGAGCCATTCACCTTCCCTGACAAGCCCAGACAAGCATAAAGTGACTGTTCAAAAAATTTACTTTAATGCTATAGAGAAATCAGAGTTATATTAAACAATTACTGTAATATGTGTTGATTAGTGAGAAGATGCTGCATTGTACCAAGGTGCTTGCATTTATTTAAATTTTGCTTTCAATTATATATCAGTATTTACTATATAATTTTTTTATGCACAGAGGTTCAAAAAAATTCCATTTTAATATAAAGTAAATAGTTTCCACAGTTTATCTTGTCTATCTGATGGCTCTTTACCTATCTAGGAAGCACCATTGTCAGGAGGAAATCATAGGCAAATTCAGATTTCATTCCGTGATAACAAGTACTTGCCTTATAGCTCTAACTAAAGACTAAGATCTCTAAGAAAAGGAAACAATGTCTATATCCCCCCAGCACATAGCAGAGTAACTGTTATTAGTGTGATTGATTGAATGAAGAAATTGAGGATTCCGACAAACAGCATCCTCAGACAGTTGTCTGGATGAAACAACTCTCATAAACTCATCAATAATAGTTAATAAATTTTTGAACAATAACTTAGTTTGCAACTTATATGATTTCTCTCTCATATTTATGTCCAGTCCAACATAACAATATGCTGGCTAATTATTTTATTTATTTATTTATTTGATTGTTTGTTTATTTTTGAGACAGAATCTTACTCTGACAACCAGGTTGGAGTGCAGAGATGCGATCTCGGCAAATTGCAAACTCTGCCTCCCAGGTTCAAGTGATTCTCCTGGATAGCTAATTTTATATGTCAATTTTACTAGGCTAAGCATCCCAGGTAGCTGGTAAAACAGTATTTATGGTTTTGTTTGTGAGAGTATTTCTGGAAGACATTAGCATTTGAATCAGTAAACTGAGTAAAGATGCACCTTCATCAATGTGTTTGGGCATCCTTCAATCTGTTGAAGACCCAAATAGAACAAAAAGGTAGATGAAAAAAAAAGACGCTCTTTCTTCTTGAGTTGGGATATTCATCTTCTCATGTCTTCAGACATTGAAATTCCTGGTGCTAGGGCCTTTGGACTCTGAGACTTACACCAGCACCACCCACCTCAGGCCTTCAGTTTTGGACTGAATTACACCTGATTTCCTGGTTCTCTAAACTGTAGGTGACATATTGTGGGACTATTCAACCTCCATAAACACATGAGCCAATCCTCATAGTAAATCTGGGTATATACATATATATGTGTATGTTTATTTATACAAAATCTGTATTAGTATGTCTGTGTATGTATGTATACATATACAAATCATCCACATATTATACATATATCTATGTGTATAACCTGTATTAGTCAAGGTGCTCCAGAGAAACAAAATGTGTGTGTATATATATATGTGTATATATACACATATATATATTCTGTTATATATATATGTATATATATACACATATATATATTCTGTTATATATATATATATATATATATACACATATATATATTCTGTTATATATATATATATATATATATATATACACACACAGAACACAGCACCATTGTGATATATATATATATATGTGTGTATGTGTGTGTGTGTGCACGTGTGTGTGTATATATATAGAACTTGATAGAACTTTGGAGAAATTTGATTAATACAGATATTTATTTCCTACCATTAGTTGCCTATGACCAGAGTAAAAAAAAATGTTCTTAAAAGGTTGTCATGGACTTAGAATTTCCTACTTCATGTCTTTTAAAAAAATTTTTTAAACATTACTATTGTTATTATTGAGACACAGTTTTGCTGTCACCCAGGCTGTAGTGCAGTGGTGCTATCTTGACTTACTGTAACCTCTTTGGGATCGTGAATACTGAATATCAACTTGATTGGATTAAAAGATGCAAAGTATTGATCCTGGATATGTCTCTGAGGGTGTTCCCAAAGGAGATTAACATTTGAGTCAGTGGGCTGGGGAAGGCAGACCCACCCTAATCTGGTGGGCACAATCTAGTCAGCTGTCAGCAAATATAAACAGGCAGAAAAATGTGAAGAGGCAAGACCGGCCTAGACTCTCAGCCTACATCCTTCTCCCGTGCTGTATGTTTCCTGCCTGCAAACACTGAACTCCAATTTCTTCAGTTTTGAAAATCAGACTGTCTCTCCTTTCTCCTCAGTCTTGCAGCCAGCCCTATTTTGGAACCTTGTTATCATGGAAGTTAATGCATAATAAACTCCCTTTAAGACATAAATAAATATATATATATATATATATATATATATATATATATATATATATATAATGGAACATATATATAATAGGAGATATAGATAAATACATACATATAGATAGATAAATATATATAAATGTATACATACATACACTGTTAGTTTTGTCTTTCTAGGGAACCCTGACAAATACACTCAGCCTCCCAAGTTCAAGCAATTGTCATGCCTCAGGCACCCGATTAGCTCAGATTACATGTAGGAACTACCATGCCAGGCAGGGTTTTTATTTTTAGTAGAGATGGAGTTTTGCCATGCTGGCTAGGCTGTTCTAGAATTCCTGACCTCAAGTGATCCACCCACCTCGGCCACCCAAAATGCTGGGATTACAGGTGTGAGTCACCACATCAGGCCATTTTCTTTCAACATTTAAAACATTTTTATTTATTTTCATTTGACACAGGGTTTCACTCTGTTTCCCAGGCTGAAATGGTGTGATCATGGTTCACTGTAGCCTCAACCTCCTGGGCTCAAGTGATTCTCCCACATAAGCCTCCTAAGTAGCTGGGACTACAGGAGTGTGCCACCATGCCTGGCTTTGTTTGTTTTTTTTTTAAAAAAGATGGGTTTTGTTATGTTGCCCAGGCTGGTCACAAGCTCCTAGGCTCAAACAGTCATCCCACTTTGGCCTCACAAAGTGCTGGGAGTACAGGCATGAGCCACTGTGCCTGGCCCTTATCTCATGTTCTGAACCTACCCTTTGCTTCTCACACTTTTCAAAATTTTTCCACAAGGACTGTCATTATTTCATCTTCATGGCCTCATCTAACATGCAAAATTAAACAACCGCAACTCTGGAAATGTTCTTTTGTTTGTTTTGTTTCTTAGTTTTTTTTTTTTTGAGACAGAATCTCAAAGACTGGAGGGTAGTGGTGAGATTTCGACTCACTGCAACCTCTGCCTCCTGTGTTCAAGCAATTCTCCTGCCTCATCTTCTCAAGTAGATGGGACTACAGGTGCCTGCCACCATACCTGGCTAATTTTTGTATTTTTAGTAGAGGCAGGGTTTCATCATGTTGGCCAGGATGGTCTCAATCTCTTGTTCTCGTGATCCCCCTGCCTCGGCCTCCCAAGTGCTGGGATAACAGAAGCAAGCCATCGTGAACAGCCAGGAAATACTATAACCAGAAGATCTTTTACAAATCATGTAGTCCGCCCTTCTTGATAAAATACTACTGCCAATAATAATGCTAATAATTCAGCACTTAGCATTTGCAAGTCTCCTTTTACATAAATCAATGAATTTAACCCTTGCAACAACCCTTTAACGCACTTTTTATTATTATGCCCTCGTTTCAATGAGGAAACTAAAGAACAGAGAGGTTAAACAAGCTGTCCAAAGTCACATAGCTAGTAAGTACAAGGTCCATAAATAAGTGACTTGCTGGGATCATTTAATTTAAGTCTATCAGTGTTGGCAGGGCTTTAGAAAACATATCCGACTGTTTGCTCCGTGTGTGGTGTGTGTGTGTGTGTGTGTCTGTGTATACACACACCCAGTGAGGTACATAGAGACAAAAGTCAATTTAAGATTATAGAACCAGCTAACAATTGATGCAGAACTGGAATCCAGGCTTGTGGACAACCAGCCTCATGCATTTTTGTAGCACTCTAGGCTGCCATTCTTTTTGAATAGTTTCTGACTTTTCTGTTTATTCTGTCTACCAACTTGGTCAGATCAGTTTTGTTGCCAGAATTGATGAGTGTGAGAAATGCTGAGCAGTGACAGATCAGGGCTATGAAACCTGGCCTTTGTACAACAAAGTGGACTATCTTCATTTCATAGTACTGAGAAAGTTTCATGTAAGATTTAAGCAATATTCATCCAGGTCTAATATTAGTAATCTTGATCTGAAATTTTAAAAAGTAAAATAAAACCTCAGCCAGAACCACAAAGAGCAAGAAGGAATGAGAGAGATTCAGGCTCACAGAGCCTCATCATGACTAGAGTCCTGTGAATAAGAGATTTGGTAGAATAGAGAGTGGGTATAAAGGGTGTCTGTTTGCCTGGAGCTCACTCTGTAACAGGGACACATACAATATATATTGCTAAGGTCTACTGAAATAAGAGTATGAGCCATTTAGTCTGTAATTATTAGCAAAGAGTAAGTGATCGAAATGTAATTGACAAAATTTCTGTGGTCCTGGCAGAATTCTATGTGGTTACTTCCAAATTAAGGAGCTAGTTATGGACATTGGGACATATTTGAGAGGCTTTCCATGATCAACAGTTGAGAGTCCTTCTGTGCCAAAAGGGCCCAGAAAGTCATTACTCTAGTCTAAAAACCGGCATTGTCTTTATAAGGACACCCTTGAAAATGTACATATATTATGTAGAAGAGGGATTAAATTACATAGATGAGCCCTTTTTATTACTGAAGAAGAGCTAGCTGTCACTGTGGAAAGTGAAGAGCGGACATATATGGAGAGAAAGCAATATGAGGTAAGTTACAATAATGAGGTTCAGGAAAGTTCTAAATGTGATAGACCTTCACAGGAAGGCTCCAGATCAACAAACAGCATAGATATCATAATGTAGATATGATGCATTACAATGTGCATTGAAATTTTCTATAATATTTTATTTCTACATTATTTTATCTGACTCTCCCAATAACTCTGTAAGGAACATGTTAATCCTATTTTCTAGATGAGAAAATGGAGGCTTTGAGAGGTTAAGGTAATTTTTCTTTTCTTTTTTTTTTTAGAGACTGGGTTTCACCATGTAGGCCAGGCTGGTCTCAAACTCCTGACCTCTGCATGGTCAAATCCTATAGGCCTTTCTCCCTGTGATGGCTAGGTAGGAACAACAGGAGAGGTGAAGGTATGGATAGCAGGAATGGGGCTAAGTACCTCTTTCTTGCATCTTGCCTTTGGAAACTGAAATCTTAAGTTTGTAGTATTGAAAGCAGTATTGAGAGTAGAGTTGCAAATATTAAAACATTCATTTACGTACATGAATCATTTGCATTGTCAATTACCTATAGTGAAGTTTTAATCATACTCTAACTCCTCTCCACACTTCAGTGCATATGCTACCTCCTGCCACCAGTCCAGATTAGAAAAACAAAACAGAATCAGGCAGATAAAGCTTCTGCTCCTCTAAGTCATCAGACACACTCTTAAGCCAAAGAAAATAATTTATTGTTATTCTTCTCCTCTTAAGCACAATCTCCATTTCTGCATTTGAAAATGTAATTGATTCATAACTTTTAAAAATCTAGTCTGAATTATGTTTCACATGGGAACTGGGCTGATATTACTTTCTCCATCTTGTCTTAAAGTGGTTGTTAAGAAAAGTGATATTGTAAACCAGATTGCAGGGAGATAATTAAAGGACTAAAGAATTATTTTAAAGCATTTTGGAAAAACTCAGTTACAAACAATTGATATACAAATTACAACCTATTTTTTATTATACTTTAAGTTCTGGGGTACATGTGCAGAACATGCAATTTGTTGCATAGGTATACACAGGCCATGGTGGTTTGCTGCACCCATCAGCCCGTCATCTGCATTAGTTATTTCTTATGATGCTATCCCTCCCCTAGCCCTATACCCCATTTTTATCTGATGATACAGAAAGATTTCCTAAGGGTCTTGAGTTTTAGCAGATTTAGACACTAGATAAAAGTAAAAAACTAGTATTCTTGAGAATACCCTATAATTGATATTTCACCAAGTTAGATTCAGGTGTATAGGACAATATCTAATCCAAAATTGGTATTTAGTGAATGCTTACTGAGTAAATTTAAATAAACTAATAGCACACTAGACATATGAGGAATGTTTGATTTATCTTTACAGAAGGCCCTTGAGCTTGAGGGCCTTTCAGAAGGGTCCTGGACAACCATATGATCATCACAAGTCTGAAAAATTTTGCCAGTATCTGCAATTGGTGGAATGAAACTCCCATCTCTGTCTCCAGCTCTACAGCTTTACGAATAAGTCATACTTATGTCATGCTCTTAGGTTGTAAATGCGGAGGAGGAAAGCTTGGAGCAGGGATCCCTAGCCTAGAAAAGGATCCATGTATCAACCTTTTCCTGGTCCCCCAAGAAAAGGTTAATCTTAATCTAAAACTTCAGAGTTCTTCGGTTTGATGAACTAACCTTCTCTGGTTAGCTAAGACGTCTTCATTTTCCCCTCAGCGTTCTCTAGTTACCACTAGATGAAGAGAGAAAGTTCTACTAGTCTCTAGCTTTTGTTTTGCTCATCTCTTTTGTTATTAGTTTTGTTTTTGCCTTGAAGCCTGAGTTACCTTAATATATATTGTTTTATTTTCTTCTTTTTTTAATTATGCTTTAAGTTCTGGAACAAGTGTGCAGAATGTGCAGGTTTGTTACATAGGTATACATGTGCCAAGGTGGTTTGCTGCACTCATAAATCTGTCATCGACTTTAGGTATTTCTCATAAAGCTATGCCACCCCTTGCACCCTACCCCACAACAAGTCTTAGTGTGTGATGTTCCCCTCCCTGTGCTCATATCTTCTCATCATTCAATTCCCACTTATTAGTGAGAATATGCAGTGTTCGGTTTTCTGTTCCTGTGTTAGTTTGCTGAAAATAATGACTTCCAGCTTCATCCATGTTCCTGAAATGGACAGGATCTCATTTCTTTGTATGGCTGCATAGTATTCCATGGTGTATATGTGCCACATCTTCAAGTCTACAAATGATGGGCATTTGGATTTGTTCCAGGTCTTTGCTGTTGTAAATAACATTGCAATAAACATATGTGTGCATGTGTCTTTATAGTAGAATAATTTCTAATCTTTTGGATATGCACCCAGTAATGGGATTGGTGGGTCAAATGGTATTTGTAGTTCTAGATGCTTGAGGAATTTCCATGCTGTCTTCTACAGTGGGTGAACTAATTTAAACTCCCCCCAAGAGTAAAAGTATTCCCATTTCTCCACAGTCACATCAGCATCTATTGTTTCCTGACTTTTTAATAATCACCATTTTGAGTGGCATGATATGGTATCTTATTGTGGTTTTCATTTGCATTTTTCTAATGACCAGTGATGATGAGCTTTTTTTTTCACATGTTTGTTGGCCAAATAAATTTCTTTTGAGAAATGTCTTTTCATATCCTTTGCCCACTTTTCGATGTGGTAGTTTGTTGTTTTCTTGTAAATTTGTTTAAGTTCCTTGTAAATTCTGAATATTAGATCATAGATAGGTAGATTGAAAATTTTTTCCCCATTTTGTAGGTTGCCATTTCATTCTGATTGCCAGGTCTATCCCACAGACCATGGCTGAACCATGGATAAAAGGAGTACTTAGATACAGGTATACAGTTTGAGAGCAGCTAGAGGACTACCAAAGATTGAGCAGACCTGAACAGCTGGAGCTCCTTGCTTTTATTCAGCACAGACATAATACAAAAAGCCTGGAGCCAACACAATCTGTGGGTAATTAACATTATTGTTCCCCCTTCAGGGAGCAGTCTTGCCCATGGTAGGTTTCCGGACAACATAAGTAAACAAGCCTATTTAAGACAAATTCTCCTACACTCCCTTGTACCTATTCCTTGCCCTCTACCTTAGGGTAAGAAAACAGCTACCTTCAGCTTATTCTTCCCTGAAGCTATGCAGAGCCTTCTGACCTTTCAGAAGGTCTGCTTCTTTCTCTGTAGCTTCTTCTGCCACTCTGACTGGCCTCCTACACTCTGAAGATAGTTTATTTTGCTGTGCAGAAGTTCTTTAGTCTGATCACATTCCATTTGTCAATTTTGATTTTTGTAGCAATTGCTTTTGGTGTTTTAGTCACAAAGTCTTTGTCCATGCCTGTGGCCTGAATGTTATTGTCTAGGATTTCTTATAGGGATTTTATGGTTTTGGGTTTCACATTTAAATCTTTAATCTATATTAACTTAATTTTTGTATAAGGAGTAAGAAAAGAGTCCAGTCTCTGTTTTCTGCATATGGTTAGCCAGTTTTCTCAGCACCATTTATTAAAGAAGGAATCTTTTTCCCATTGCTTGTTTTTGTTATGTTTGTCGAAGATCAGATGGTTGTAGATGTGTGGTGTTATTTCTGAAGCTTCTGTTCTGTTCCATTGCTCTAAATATCTATTGTAGCCTTATAGTATAGTTTGAAGTCAGGTAGCATGATTACTCCAGCTGTGTTGTTTTTGCTTGTGATTTTCTTGGGCTCTTTTTTGGTTCCATAGGTAACTTAAGGTAGTTTCTTCTAATTCTGCAAAGGAAGTCAATGGTAGCAGAATGGGAATAATATTGAATCTATAAATTACTTTGGGTAGTGTGTCCATTTTCACAATGTTGATTCTTTCTATCCATAAACAAAATGGTTTTTTTTCCATTTGTTTGTGTCCTTTATTTCCTTGAGCTTTGGTTTGTAGTTTTTCTTGAAGAGGTTCTTCAGGTCCCTTGTAAGTTGCATTCCTAGGTATTGTATTCTCTTTGCAGCAATTGTGAATGGGAATTCATTCATGATTTGGCTCTCTGTTTGTCTAGTGTTAGTGTGTAGGAATGCACATTGATTTTTCATCCTGAGACTGCTGAATTTGCTTATCAACTTAAGGAGTTTTTAGGCTGAGACAATGGATTTCTTAAAATACACAATCATGTCATCTGCAAACAGAGACAATTTGACTTCCTCTCCTCCAATTTGAATATCTTTTATTTCTTTCTCTTGCATGATTGCCCTGGCCAGAACTTCCATTATTCTGTTGAATAGAAGTGGTGAGAGAGGGCATCCTTGTTTTGAGCCGGTTTTCAAAGGGAAGGCTTCTAGCTTTTGTGCATTCAGTATGATATTGGCTGTGTGCTTGTCACAAATAGCTATTATTATGTTGAGATGTGTTCCATCAGTGCCTAGTTTATTGAGACTTTTTAATATGAAGAAATGTTGACTTTTATCGAAGGTCTTTTCTGCATCTATTGAAATAATCATGTGGTTTTTGCTATTCTTTCTGTTTGTGTGATGGATCATATTTATTGATTTGCATATGTTAAACCAGCCTTGCATCCCATAGATGAAGCCAACTTAATCGTGGTGGTTAACTTTTTCTATCCTGCTGGATTCAGTTTGCCAATATTTTCTTCAGAAATTTTGTATCAATGTTAATCAGGGATATCGACCTGAATTTTTTTGTTTTTGTTGTGTCTCTGCCAGGTTTTGGTATAAGGATGATGTTGGCCTCAGAAAATGAGTTAGGAGAAGTTTACTTTTTTTCTATTGTTTGGAATAGTTTCAGAAGAAATGGTACTAGTTCTTCATTGTACCCCTAGTATAATATTCCTGTGAATCCATCTGATCTTGGGCTTTTTTTTTTTTTGGTTGGTAGGCTGTTACTTACTGCCTGAATTTCAAAACTTCTTATTGGTCTATTCAAGAATTCAACTTCGGCCAGGTGTAGTGGCTCATGCCTGTAATCCAAGCACTTTGGAGGCCAAGGCGGGCAGATCACCTGAGGTCACGAGTTCAAGACCAGCCTGACCAACATGGTGAAACCCCGTCTTTAAAAAAAAAAAAAGGATTCAACTTCTTCCTGGTTTGGTCTTGGAGGGGCATATGCATTCAGAAATTTATCTATTCTTTTGGAGTTTTTAGTTTATTTGTGTAGAATTGTATATAATATTTGATGGTAGTTTGTACTTTTGTGGTATCATTGGTGATATCCCCTTTATCACATTTTATTGTATGTAGTTGATTCTTCTCTCTTTTCTTGTTTGTTAGTCCAACTAGCAGTCTATCTATTTTAGATAGATAGGGGCAGGTTGTTCAATTTTCACATAGTTTTGTAATTTTGGATGAATTTCTTCATCTTGAGTTCTAATTTGATTGTACTGTGGTCTGAGAGACTGTTTGTTATGATTTCCATTCTTTTGCATTTGCTGAGGAGTGATTTACTTCCAATTATGTGGTCTACTTTAGAATAAGTGCCATGTGGTGATAAGAACAATGTATATTCTGTTGATTTGGGGTGGAGAGCTCTGTAGATACCTATCAGGTCCTCTTGGTCCAGAGCTGAGTTCAAGTCCTGAATACTGTTGTTAATTTTCTGTCTCATTGATCAGTCTAATATTGACAGTGAGGTCTTAAAGTCTCCCACTATTATGTGTGGCAGTGTAAGTCTCTTTGTATGTCTCTTAAACGTTTTTTTATGAATCTGTGTGCTCCTGTATTGGGTGCATATTTATTTATGGTAGTTATCTCTTTTTGTTGCGTTGATCCCTTTAGTGTTATGTAATGACCTTCTTTGTCTTTTTTGATCTCTGTTAATTTAGTCTGTTTTTTCAGAGACTAGGATTGCAACACCTGATTTATTTTGCTTTACATTCACTTGGTAAATATTCCTCCATACTTTTATTTTGAGCCTATGTGTCTTTGTATGTAAGATCAGTCTCCTGAATACAGCACATGGATGGGTCCTGATTTTTATCCAATTTGCCAGTCTGTGTCTTTTATTTGGGGCATTTAACCTGTTTGCATTTAAGGTTAATATTATTAACGTATGAATTTAATTCTGTCATCGTGATTACAAATGGTTATTTTGCACATAGTTTGTGGTAGTTTTTTCATGGTGTCACTGGTCTTTATATTTTAGTGTGTTTTTGCACTTATTGCTACCAATTTTCCTTTCCATATTTAGTGCTTTCTTCAGCAGCTCTTGCAAGGCATGCCTAGTGGTGACAAAATCTTTCAACTTTTGTTTGTTTATAAAAGATTTTATTTCTCCTTTACTTATGAAGCTTAGTTTGGCTGGATATCAAATTCTGGGTGAAAATTCTTTTAAATAAGAGTGTTAAATATTGGCCCCCACTGTCTTTTGGCTTGTAGGGTTTCTGCAAAGAGATCTGCTGTTAGTTTTATGGATTTCCCTTTGTAGGTAACCTGACCTTTCTCTCTGGCTACCCTTAACATTTTTTTCTTTATTTCAACCTTGGAGAATTTGATGATTACGTGTCTTGTGGTTGCTTTTCTTGTGGAGTATCTTAGTGGTGTTCTCTGTATTTCCTGAATATGAATGTGGCCCTGTCTTGCTAGGTTGGGGACGTTCTCCTGGATAATATCTTGAAGTATATTTTTCAATTTTGTTGCATTCTCTTTATCACTTTCAGGTACACCAATCAATTGTAGGTTTAGACTTTTTATGTAGTCCCATATTTCTTGGAATCTTTGTTCATTCCCATTCATTTTTTTTTTCTAATCTTGTCGTCACGTCTTATTTCAGCAAGGTGGTTTTTAGTCTCTGATAGTCCTCCTTCCATTTGGTTTATTTGGCTCTTGATACTTGTGTATATTTCATGAAGTTCTTGTGAAGTTTTTTTTTCACCTCCATCAGGTCATTTACATTCCTCTCTACACTGGTTATTATAATGGCAGTTCCTGTAACCTTTTATCATGGTTTCTATCTTCCTTGTTTTGGGTTAGAACATGCTTTATTTAGCTGAGAGGAATTATCATGGTTCCTATCTTCCTTGTTTTGGGTTAGAACATGCTTTATTTAGCTGAGAGGAATTTGTTATTACCCACCTTCTGAAGCCTACTTCTGTCAAGTCATCTATCTCCTTCTCCATCCAGTTGTGTGCCATTGCTGGAAAAGAGTTGTGATCATTTGGAGAAGAAGAGTCATTCTGGCTTTTGGAATTTTCAGCATTTTAGCGCTGTTTGCTTCTCATTTTTGTGAGTTTATCTACCTTACGTTGAGGCTGATGAACTTTAGATGGAGTTTTTGTGGGAGTCTTTTTTGTTTACCTTGTTGTTGCTGCTTTCTGTTTGTTAGGCTTTTTTTTTTTTTTTTCCAGCAGTCAAGTCCCTCTTCTGCAGGTCTGCTGCAGTTTGCTGAAGGTCCACTCCAGAACCCATTTGCATGGGAATCACCATTGAGGGCTGCAGAACAGAACAATTTCTGACTGCTCCTTCCTCTGGAAATTTTAGCTCAGAAAGGTACTGACCTGATGCCAGCCGAAGCTCTCCTGTATATGTCTGCTGACCCCTGTTTTGAGTTCTCTCCCAGTCAAGAGGCAGGGGGATCAGGGACTAACTGGAAGAGTAATAAATCTTATACAACACTTTACAAATTTTTATGGAAAAATCATATAATATCCTTTGGAATTTACTCAGTATGTTAACACAGAGTTCTTTTGCAAGATTAATTTTAACAAACCTTCCACAACTTGTTTAAAGCTTTAGCTTTATCTTTTTAAATTTAAAACAACCCTTTAACCCTCTAAACTAGGCAAAAATGTACAATCACATGACTGCATATAATCTTTTACTAAAAACACATTTTACTTTATTTTTTACTTTTTTATGTTTTATTTATTTATTTTTTTAAATAGAGACGGGGTTTTACCATGTTGGCCAGGTTGGTCTCAAACTCCTGACCTCAAGCAATTCACCCACTTCGGCCTCCCAAAGTGCTGGCCTTACCCAGCCACATTTTACTTTTTTTTTTTTAACGTACCTTGTATGTAAATCTATTTTCAGTCATCTCAATTACATGTTATAATGATAATTTTTAGTCATTTAAAAAATTTTATTGTAAAACCTGGTGAGTTATTTTAATTATGTACTAGGCACAGATAAGCTCTGACTTTTTCCAGCGTAGTTGGAGGTGTGGTTAATTCCATATGTCCGCAGTATTTACTAAACTTTAATTTTCAAAAACCAAAGAAGAAGTTTGTTACCTTAAGGCATTTAGCAAACCTAGACTCTGACCTGCATAGTTTAGACCACATGTTTACATTTCAAAGATACTTGTATTTTATCAACATTTTTAAAAACTATTTTTATGTCTCAAAGATTAGTCAAGCGAACTAAAAAGGCATTGTAGCTTTTATTTTTCCTTCAAAAATATTTGACCTAAGTGCTTAATTTTCACTAAGCCAATTAATTAGAGCTCTTTTTTATATAAACATCACACACATAACACACATACAACTAAACAGACAGAAGAAGATTCAGAAGTTGTAAGACTTTTTATTTGCAATCTCCTAATTAGATTACTTGCCTCAGGGTGGAGTCCTTCAAGAGCCAGGCTAGGAAATCGTGCACTTTCTAGGGCCTAATAAGCAGATACAGCTTGAGGATAAAAACAGATTTTGAGAGGGATCTATCTGTTTTTAGTTCCTGATTGTTTGTTTTTCCCAAAATAGGGTCCAGGGTGCCTTCGCTCTTCTTCCCAAGGAGTCTCATCCTCTCAGAAGTTATTTAAGGGCCTCTCATTCATGCTTGAAGAGTGGTAAGATAAAATGGAGTAAAGAAATTCAGTTGACCAAGAATAAAAAAAAACACACTTTTTCCAAACAAAGAAGATCAAAGAAGAGAAAACTGTAAAGGCCTTTTCATTATACCTATATCTTGGATATCAACATTTAATTAAGAGGACTTTTGATCATGGTGTTATTTCAGAAAATCCTTCTGAATCCCTTATTATCAGACTTTAGCCATGCCAAATGGCCAATAATTTTGGCTTCTGAACTTTACCAAAGGTAACTTCACAGGTGAAACCAACAACCCTTAACTAAGGATATGATTCAACTATGAATCTATGAGGTATTTTCAAAGAGGTTGTGGGCAGTTTTTACAAAATATGGAATCTTTAAAGGTAATTCAGAGTAAGAAAGATTTATGAAAGGAAGCTAGAAGTTATTCATGTAAAGAAAGAGAACCAGCAAATAATAAAAGTTACACAGATAAAAGCCAGAAAGTACTTATTCCCTAAGCCAGGATTGAACATGGGCTGCCATTGTATAATGACAGAGACCAAAGAAAGGTACTGTCACATGAATACAAGATCAAGCTCCCAAGGACATACAAAAAGATAGAAAACTCATTCAGATTTTTTCCCTCTTCAGAAACCAAAGTTTGTAACTGACCAATTTGCTGGGATGGCTTGAACAGTGGGTTAATGGGGTCCTAGACATGGATTCTATCCTAAGGTATTCCTTCTTATGACAGAAACATACAGAAAGATACACAAAGCAGATTGGCTACAGCTTATGACTAGCCTCACAATTCTTTTTTCATTAACCAAAACTTTACTGAGGATATAACAGTGATTTTTTTTTTTTTTGGTATTTATTCTATTGGTTTGCACAGAGAGAAGAAGGCCAGAAGTCTCACTGGTTAAAAAAACCCCTTTTAGCTTTTTGCTGGCATATTAGGCTTCTGAGTTCCCTTCCCTCGAGCTATGGAGCCCTTTGACCCTGGAGTCTTGTGAAGGAGGAGCAGACAAAAATTATCTGATACTGTAAAAGTTGTCCTTCCTTATGAGATTTGCTCAGTTAGATCTGTAATTTATTCCAGGTTTATTTATTTATTTATCTATTTATTTATTTAAAAAAAGCCAAACAGTTTAACTTTTCCCAGTTTTAGTGCTGCATCTGAGGGAAGTGTCCTGTGGTATGGGAACACAATTTTCCATCTATGAAGAAAGGACAGAGGAGGAAAAAGAAAAAAAAGAATGCATTATTTTTCAAAGGAGTCCCAGTGATTCAGGCTGCATTCAATAGCAGTACAGAGTGAAGACTGCTGGTTACTCATCTGGAAAGAGGGGAAAAAGACTTCCTTTAATTCCTTTCTCTTCCCAGTGAATACCGAGGGTGCACGAGGGAGAGAAAGAAAAGGCATCCAATTTTTTTGTTTCATCTTTATAGTCCCAAGTTCCAGCATCCTTGGCAGGGTGTCACCCATGGGTGCCAATGTAGCTTTCATCCATATGTAACAGGGAGGCCTACAGGGTAGAAATTATTTGCACTCACCTACATGTTGCCTATCCTTCCTGCTGCCAGTAACCTCATCTATGCCATGGATGCTAGCATGATCTCTATTCATAAAATTGGGAGGGAACTAATCAGCGTGAATTAGTCAAGCTCACGTGAACCGTGCTCATTGACTTTTGTTGTCATCTGTCTCTGGATCCCTCACATCCACTTTTCCTTTCTAGGACTTCAACTCAAAGGTTGGAATTGCATATGGGACAAAAAGGTGCCTCAGGAGGGTGCATGGACTCTTAAGTTTGCGGTGCTCCTCCTCAAGCAAGAGAATAGGGGATCATAAATTGGGGTCCTGGACTAGTAAGATGTCCTTTAAAAGGAAGAAAAAAAACAAAAAACCTCTCACATAGAACAGCTTCCTGTATTTGCAGGGCTGTGTTAAGTCCTGACATGGTAGAGAAAAAAACAAAAACAGACAAACGAACAAACAAACAAAAAAGCTTAAGCACAGAAGTCAAAGGTACCTGGGGGAAAATGTCTCTTGCTCTATGCAAATGAGTTCTTTCAACAGAAAAAAACAAAAACAAAACAAAAACAAACAAACAAAAAACACCTTAACCGTTAGAATCTCCTTCCCCGTAAGAACACAGTGAAATCATATTGTTCTGAATTGCATATCTGATGTTTGGGCCAAATGCTCATTCTACCCAGTAATATCCCTGTAATTTGGAACAACACCTCCAATATTGTAAAAGAAAAGATAGGTGCAATAACAGCACTGAAAGAAAGAAAAATTATGCAATAAAAAGGTTGGATTACAACAAGGCCAACATTCCTAACTCCAAGAGCAACGCAAGAGAGGGCATCCTCTCCATCTTCCTGTCCTCTGTAGTTGTACCATTCACTCTTAACTAGCTAATCAGAGGTTTGGTGCTTTGCTTTCAAAAAAAAGTCTGAGGACAAGAAGCCACGTGACAAAATTGAGGAGTCTAAGTCTGCATTTACTCAGTTTTCCGGATCCCAGGCAAGCCCCCAAAATAACACAGGATTGTTCTTGGCCCCTTTGCCAGACCCAAAGCCAAGGTACCCCATCTACTCAGCCCATCATGGTCAGCCCCTTGTAGGAGGGAGCATGTGAACAAGTGAGTGCAGGATCTGGCTGGCCACTCCTAGTGCCGACACAGGAGCAAGCTCCATGATGCCAGATGCCAGACCAAACATGCCACCTCGAGGGGAACATGGTGGCACCCAGGCAACAGTACTTGCAATCCTGAAGCCCCAGAGGGGATGTCAGTGTGCTAATTAGCCCTTTTAGTTCTGCCATCCACAGCCTGATAATAGTGGCATGTTAGCTGCTCAGTCGGCCCCTAGCCCCATTGCACGGGGCAGCTGCGCTCTGGGTAAAGGCCAGCGTGAAAGCCCTTCTGGGTATCCACACTAGGTGGAATCCTAGCTCTCGTCCAGCATTCAAGAATAAGGTTGAGGTCATGCTGATAATTGAAGGGCAATGAGGATAGAGGATTTTATTGATCAACGGAACAACTCTCAGTAGAAAGGGGATATGTGTGTTGGGGGATGGTCCCCTACTCTTGTAGTCAGGTGGTTCTCCTCTCCTTGTGTGGCTGGATCTAGGGCTTTTTATGGAGTTATAATAGGGAGTGAGTGTTGATTGGTTTGTGAGTATGAAAAAAGATTAAAGCAAAGACAACACTCAAAGGTGGGCACAAAAGTCTAGAAAACCAATTAAGAAAGCGTAAGTAAATGTAAAATAGGTAAATGGTGCTGATCCATCAGAAGAAAATGCACCAAACTGGAAGAACAGTTCTCAATCTGGTCCGTGGATTTCACTTTTAGCTTGGCTTTCAGGTTTTAAACTGCATTCGGCTTGAAGGTGGGGTTTCACTGGGACCTGCTGCTATCTGCCTAGGCATTTGTCTCTCTCCTGCCACTATCACCAAGATCTGTGTTTTAGAAGCTCACGTCCAGGTAAGAATAGCTGAGAGGTTTGTGGCTTCCTTGCTTCACGGAGTCCCTACTGATAAGGTTATGATAGGCTAAGAATACTAGCAGGGCAGGCCAAGAATGATGGGTCCTGATCTTCCTCATTCAAGTTTGTTTGTAAGGTAGAAGTTCCGCAACCTTCTGACAATTACTGGAGGCTAAAATTGGGTGTGATAAGAACAAGCTCTGGCTGTTGCCACAAAGTTGCTACAATGAAACATCTAAAATATTGGGTTGTCAAAAAATATATATATATATGGCATACAGAAAAAGAGAAAAATGTAACAAATTCACATAGACAAAGGCAGGCAAAAAGGAAACTCCTTTTGTGAAGCTACAGATGTTGAATTTACCAGAGATTTTAAGTTGGTTTTAAATATGTTCATATATGTTAAATGTGTTCACATATGTTCTATATCTTTAAATATTTTCATATAACTAAGGAAAACTGTACTTATAAAAAACTGAAGAAAGGTATGATGATGTCTCATAAAATACAGAATATCAATCAAAATTAAAATTATGAAACAAACAAACAAACAAACAAATAATGCCTGGCGCGGTGGCTCACGCCTGTAATCCCAGCACTTTGGGAGGCTGAGGCAGGCTAATCACGAGGTCAAGAGATCGAGACCCTTCTGGCAAACATGGTGAAACCCCGTCTGTGCTAAAAATACAAAAATTAGCTGGGAATGGTAGCATGAGCCTGTAGTCCCAGCTACTTGGGAGCCTGAGGCAGGAGAATTGCTTGAACCTAGGAGGCGGAGGTTGCAATGAGCCGAGATCGCGCCAGTGCACTGCAGCCTGGTGATGGAGTGAGACTGTCTTAAAAAAAAAAAAGAAAACTAATAAAAATTCTGAAGGTAAAATTGACAATAAAAAATAAATATTTTATTGTAGAGGTTCAACAGTAGACTTGAACTGGCAGAAGATTTAATAAATTTGAGATAACAATAGAGAATATATAATTTCTGTTAGAAAGAAAAAATAACAAAAAATATACAGAACTTCTGAGAAATATAAAACACCATTGATAAATTAAAAGTAAAATAAAGAGATCTATACCGAGACACAGTTGAGAAACATTAAGTTTACCCTGCCTTCATGACCCACCTTGTGGAAGTTACTTTTAGTTTGTAATTAGTGGTAGACAGCTAATAGCTGCCTACCTGGTATATTCCTGAGTTATGTGTATATGTAGAACACCTTTGTATTAATAAGAGTCACCTGTCAAAGAGCAAATAAACGTGTGGATGACTCTCTGCTCCGGGCCTTCAGTCCTGGAGAGCTGCAAGCCAGGCAGGCTCTCAGTCTGTTTGTCCCCAGGATAGATCCACTCTGTTGGCTCTCTGGGTGTCCGCTTCTCTCAATACCTTCAGCCCTCCTGGGTGGGAGTCTCCCGGCTGAGCTGGTTCTCAATAAGATACATCATATTTAAAATGTTGAAAGCAAAAAAAGAGAACATCCTGAAAGTTGCACAAGAATGACAACTCTCCATGTACATAGGAACCTACAAATAATTAATAGCTTATGTATCATTAGAGAAAAGATCCAGAAGGCAGAGGCAAAATATATTCAAAATGTTGAAACCTATCAACCAAAAATCTTATATGCAGTTAACAATATTTTTAAAATGAAAGTGAAATAAGTACATTACCATATAGTATGAAACAAAAGAAATGCAAACATCTCCCCCAATCTGGGAAGAAATTGAGAGACCAAAGAATGACTTACATAAATCTAGCTTGATAATCATGAGTTTCTTACTATTTACATAAAGGGCTGTCCTGGATGGTGGCAAAATAGCTCTAGAGATCTACACTGCCACTTATCTCTGAGCTGATTTTTAGCTAATTTTCTGGCTCTTTGCCTACTGGGTTTGTGTAATGGGACTGTTTTCTTTGGTAGATTCTCAGATACTCTCTGGAATGTTTGAATTTTCAGGGACATCTGCTCCTTGGTTGAGCAGCATGATCTTGGCTCAGTGCCCAACTTTCAGGGTTCAGTCAGTGGACATAGACCCTTAAGTAACCTTAAGGGGGACCCATCACAGTACACTATACAAACAAAAAGAGAATTCATTGCTAGGAAAAAATATGACACAAAATTACTAAAGAAATAATTTAAGTGCAAAAATTCTACATTGAAAGCTACAAGTCATTACTGTGAAAATATTAAATACCTAATAAAAAGAAAAGCATCCCGTTTTCATGGATTAGAAACATAATATTGTTAAGATGGCAATACTTCCCCAAATGATCTACACATTCAATACAACCTCTACCAAAATCTAAGCTGGATTTATTTTGCCAAAATTGATGAGCCGATCCTCTTTCGTATAAAAATGTAAGAAATTTGCAATATCTAAAACATTCTTGAAAACAAAGAGAAAATTTAAAGAACTCACAGGTTCCTATTTCAAAACATACTATGAAGCCAGAGTAATCAAGACAGTGTGGCAATGGCATGAAGATAGACACATAGATTAATAAAATAGAATTGAGAGTTCAGAAATTACCTCTCATATTTACAGGCAACTGATATTTAACAAGGGAACCAAGATTATTCAATAGACAAAGAATAGTCTTTTGAGCAGATGGTGCTGTGACAACTGCATATACCCATGCAAAAAAGGAAATTGGACCCATACTTCACACCATATACAAAATTAACTTAAAAAGAAGCAAAATCCTAAATGTCACATCTAAAACTATAAAATTGTTAGGAAAAAATATAGAAGTAAATCTTAATGACCTTGGATTAGGGAATGTTTTGTTTTGTTTTGTTTTCCATTTTCTGAGGAGTGTTCTACTTCCAATTATGTGGTCAATTTTAGACTAAGTTCTATGTGGTGCTGAGAAGAATGTGTATTCTGTTGATCTGGGTTGGAGAGTTCTGCAGATGTCTATTAGATCTGCTTGGTGCATAGCTGAGTTCAAGTCCTGAATATCCTTGTTAATTTTCTGTCTTGATCTAATACTGACAGTGGGGTGTTAATGTCTCCCACTATTATTGTGTGACAGTGTAAGGTTCTTTGTAGGTCTCTAAGAACCTGCTTAGCTTGTTGAGCTTTGTGGGGTTGTGATCCACCAAGCAAGACCACTGGACTCTCTGGCTTCAGCCCTTTTTCCAAGGGACTGAACGGTTGTGTCTCACTGGTGTACCAGCACCACTGGAGTACAAAAACAGACTTCTTCAGCGAGCTCAATGTCTGTTCAAATGGCCTTCCAGCTTTATGCTTGAAACTCAGGGCTGCTGTGGTATAGGCACCAAAGGGAATCTCCTGGTCTGTGACTCACAATGACAGTGGGAATAGCATAGTATCTGGGTTGAAATGCACTGTACCTCAGGTCACAGTCTTTAAGGGCTTCCCTTGGCTAAGGCAGGGAGTTTCCTGACCCCTTGTGCTTCCTGGGTGAGGTGACACCCAATCCTGCTTCTGCTCACCCTCTGTGGGCTGCACCCACTGTCTAACCAGTCCCAATGAGATAAGCCAGGTATCCCAGTTGGAAATGCAGGAATCACCCACCTCCTATGTTGTTCTTGCTGGGAGTTGCAGACCGGAGCTGTTCCTGCTGGGCCATCTTGCCTGGGAATCCCGTATCAGTGTCTTATGCAGTGATCATGACATGACAAAATTGGCATTTATATTAATCTGCCTTTGGTGAGCCAGAGTCATGGATATCTGAGCATGCAGGGAGGAGGGATTTAGGAAGATGAGTTAGGAGCTCTGAAAATAAAAGTTTGAGAATGTGTTGTAATGAATACAGAGGAAGATACATTTGTGGAAGAATGAATCCACAGAGTTAGGTGATTGATTAGGCTACAGCAAATCTCAGGCTATTGAACAACAACAACAAAAGAGATGAAGAGATGCTGATTTGCAATATTATCTCTGCAGCAAGCCACATATTATTCACTTAGGGACCAATCTTCACACAAGTTACAGAATCATTTTGAACACAATGCACCCCAGTTCCCAAACGCACAATATTGCATGTTTAGTTTAAAAGCATAAAGACAAAATGAGCACGCATAATACCATAATATAATATCAGGTCATTTTATTGTGAGACACCACAAAAATACCTAGAGTCAGATGGTGTGGAGTCCTGGGGCTCTGCCACTAATACTTCCATCTCAGATAACTTGCCTCTTTGTGTATATGTCCCTAAAAAAAAAACCTGCCCATTTGGAATATACAAACACACACACACAGAGCTCACTAAATGTATGCAAAATAGCTTGCTTCACTATAGAAAAAAGCATAAATATACATGTACATGCCATCGTTCTCTTTACTATTTTTTCTTATCATAGTCACTGGCTGAATTTTCCTTTAGATTCCTATCACCACAAGATTGGGCACCAGGAGTGCCCTTCTGGACAACCAAAAGCACTTCTTTAAGTCTCTATTTTGGTAGGTCGGGACTGTACCTCAAAAAGATGGTGGCTGGGTGGGGGTGGGAGAACTTTGACTTGATTTGAAACTGAACCTTGGTAAGGAATAGATTGAAAAACTGCATGCCAGCTTAAAGCCTTCACAAATGGCACTGTGTGGTGGCAAAGGGAGGAGGTAATACCTCCTGTGGGAGGACAGCCCAAGTGCTGTCTCCCCTGCAGTCTCTGCAGCAATAAGTTGGTGCACCGCCCTCTCCCTCCCTCTCTGTGGAACCCTGTAAATTGGTTACCTAGAGACTTGGACAAATTGGCAGCTCCAGACTGCTTGGAAGCTGGTGCTTCCTCTCCTTGGCTGTGATTAGCTGGCTTGAGCTAACTCTCTGGAAGCCACATGTGCAACCTCTACTGTTCTTGGGAGAGAAGGCCACTAGGGAAGAACACAAAGTAGTGCAGGAAGGCCCACTCCCAGATGCAGTTGGAGCATCTGGGTCTTTCAGGGATTTTTAAAGGGTGGGGGCATTCTGTCCTCCCTACGCTGATACCTAGAGAGGTAGGGACTGTGGGTTCCACTGCGTTAGAGGTAAGGCAGGAAGCCCAGCTGAAGAAGGGAGAGGGGAAGGGTCTCGTTATTGGCACCTGGGCCAGATTAAGCTTTAGGTCCTCCTGGTATGCTAGGAGGGCTGCATAAAGGCACTTGCTTCAAGGCTATTGTGCAGTAAAGGTGTCCAGGTCGCTTTCCTTATCTAAATATATATATTCTCAGGTCCAGAATTCAGATTTTGTCTTTTGATTTTTTTAATTCCTCAGACAATTTTAATAACTGACTTCAGTCTGTATATGTGTGCAGCTGTGAGGTTAGCAACTGCTCTATTGTTGGCAGAACAGAGGTTGAAGGGCTCTTGGAGTTTTTGGAGGAGTTGTGAACCTGTGGGAGTCAGTCAGCTCCTGATTGTTTGGGGCTAGGCTGAGGACATGATATTGGGATCTGACAAAATGGAGAGACTGTAATGCCTCCAGGGTTCTTGGTCTGCTCTTTGAATCTGGGGCCAAACCTCTCTCATCTGTTAAACAGGAAATATAGGATTAAGGGAAGAAGCTGGCTGTTTTGTAATCCAGGGACAATTTAGGGAGCATGGGGGAAGGTGAGCAATCTTTTAACATTCATTGCCTCGAGGTAAATTTTGACTATAGAAGGAATATGAGGTGCTCCTTGGCTGTCTAGGGAAAGTGTGGTGTCTGCAGAAGATATAATGTCCTTTGCTTGCTTCTGTCTTTCATGAATTTCATGTGCTGGAAAGATGTGCAGGCTCCTGCCCTGACTGGGGTAGATACAAAACGATGTTGCAAAAGTCCATGTTCAGTGGAGATAGAAAAATATTTCCAAGACTCCCAAGCAAAAGTTATGATGAGGAGACATTATGGGTTGTTCCCACCTGAAGAGAGATAATTTTGATTTTGATTTGCACAGGAGATAACTAGGAATCTGTCAAAGATACCCATAGAAATCTAGGATATGGGGTTCTCTCACACTCTACAAAGGAAACTTATAGCGTATGAAGATGTCTGTGATCTTTACCACCAGGGGAAATTTGGTGAATATAGCAGATATGAGATGTTCACACACTCTCTAGCGGGAAGTACTAGGTACAAGGGGAAAACCAAATTCTTGCACTGTTTGCAGGGGAAAATAGAGCTTAACTGAAGACATGTGCAGTGCTTGCATACTGTTGTGAAAAAAATTTCATGTGCCCACAAAGATTCACAGTGTCCTTGCTCTACCCAAGGGGAAGTTAGTGCTCATAAGAGTTTTGGAGTGTTTACACATTCCTTCAAGAAGATTTGGGGTGCTGGTGAAATGAGGAATCCATCTAGGAAGCTGAAAGACCCATTGGGAGATTATTTTCTCCAGATGTATACAGACAGATGCACACACACACACACATAGACACACATACACACACAAGGAACAGGAAATTTTTATAAATAACATAACCAAACCTCAAGTGTTTCAAGGAAAGTGTCCAAGAAACAAGCCCCTTTGCTGTGAATTGTTTCCCTTTTTCCTCATGTCTCCCCAAAACTTTCCTTTTTTAGGAGAAAATAGGAGCCATGATAAGTACTGCAAAAGTCGACACATACTTCTGATTTCACATATGCTGTCTGCATCACTGGAATCGTAGTTGTAGGCAGCTTTCCAAAGAGCCCATTTTTCTAAACTGCTTCTTTCCCTCTTTCTGCCAGTCACTTCCTTCTTCCAATTTCAACCTCCCGCTGCCCAGAAGAATCTACAGTGGTTGCGGGGCTCTGACTGGCTGCTGACTGGAGAAAAAGAAAAAAATCCCAAAGTACAAGATTTCTTTGAATGAGGGAGCAGGAGATGAGGAATGAAAGAAAGTGAGCAGCAAGGGATATATGTTAATTATCTTCAGGTTGGTAAACTGAATTGGACACATTTAGAAGAGGGGGTTTAAAAATCGGTGAATTCACCTGGCAGGCAACAACCACTTCCCAATTCAAATGCGCTATCTAGGCCGGGGGCGGTGGCTCACGCCTGTAATCCCAGCACTTTGGGAGTTCGAGGCGGGTGGATCACGAGGTCAAGAGATCGAGACCATTCTGGTCAACATGGTGAAACCCCATCTCTACTAAAAATACAAAAAATTAGCTGGGCACGGTGGCGCGTGCCTATAATCCCAGCTACTCAGGAGGCTGAGGCAGGAGAATTGCCTGAACCCAGGAGGCGGAGGTTGCTGTGAGCTGAGATCGCGCCATTGCACTCCAGCCTGGGTAACAAGAGAGAAACTCCGTCTCAAAAAAAAAAAAAAAAAAAAAAAAACCCACAAAAAACAAATGCGCTATCTGATCTAACCACCAAAGTGCCGGTTCCCTGGGGGCAACCGGAGCCCCAGTTACACCATTGGCGTCTGGAAAATCAGCTCACCCTCCCTCACCTAAGAGTCACCGGTGCCACTCTTGGCGTTGCGAGCCCAGACTGCATCTCATGGCAGAAGCAAAGACTCACTCGCAATGCTCTACCCACCCGCTCAGGGCCCCGCGCCACGCCACCCGGTGTCACTGCCCAGTCTCGCTGGTGCCTGTCAGCGCACAGGCTACCTTGACAGCAGCAGTCCCTTGTGCCACGCAGAGCCCCCAGAGACGCTCCCAACGGTGAAGCAGCTCCAGCTCCAGGAACGGGGCAGTGAGCTGTCACCTCACCTTTTTCCCCCGCTAACCGGCAAACTGAGGCTGGAAGGTGCCTGACCGACCTTGGCGAAAGCGCTCCAAGGTTTAAGTTTAAGGTTTGCAGGAAAGGTGGGAGAAATCTGCGAGGGAGACACCGCCGCTGCTACTGGCACCAAGTAAACAGGCTGATAGGCAGATAGAGGGCCTTCCACATTCACCCTTGTCTCTGCTTAGACTGCCTATCCAATGGGAGGATTTAGGGCAATGGCAGGCCCAAGCCCACCGGGTGCAGGCTTTTCCTGAGGAGGCTTCAACCTGGTTTTAGGGTTGCATTTTTTTTCCCCAGCTGCGTTCTCAGTAGCTCCAAAGCAGTCTCTAGAAACTCTTGTGTTTATGACTCGCAGCGATAGTAGCACTCCTGAGAAGTCAGGACGTTTATCCCAAAAGCCTCTGGAGAGCCCAGTTTCCCAAACCCCACACCCCATCTACGTCCTGTTACTGCTTCTGGCTGTTTTCACACACACACACACACACACACACACACACACACACACACACACCCCTGATCCCACCTGATGCTCCCATGCTCAAAAAAAAAAAAAAAGAAAACCCAATTTTTTTTCAACAAAGTTGAACACACAAAGGATTACATTGACCTTCCCACCCTAGCCTTAGAAAGTCACCAACCAGCTCTGGAGCTGTGGCTTCTATACTCTCGCTCCACCCACTTCCATGCCCTGTTGGTTATGCTCAGCGTCCTCTCCAACTCTATCAAGTATCATGCTGGGCTGGGTCAGACTCTAAGGCTCCTTCCATAGGAGCCCCTCCCCCACTGGAATCACTTGCTGGTTAGTTAGGAGAGGGGGCTGTAGCCTAAGATGGAGGTGAATCATCTCTATCCCTTATACCCATGAGACAGAAAAGAAAGAATTTTGGCAATTAGAACTCCTTCCCACCTAGCCTATTTACCTGCTGTTGTTGGGGGAGGTGCCGGGAGCTGGGTACTAGTCACACCAAATCCAGCCTACACGGAGTTAGGAGCACTTATGGTGGCGTGGTTTCTTTAAAGACCTGCCCTTCTGAAATAAAAGTGACTGTGCAAGTGTCCTTTTCCTGTAATGACTTATTTTCCACTGGGTAAATACCCAGACATGGGATTGCTGAATCAAATGATAGTTCTTCTTTTAGTACTTTAAAGAATCTCCGTACTATTTTCCATAGTGGCTGTACTAGTTTACATTCCCAACAACAGTATGAAAGTATTCCCTTTTCACCACATCCATGCCAAGATCTATAATTTTTGATTTAAAAAATTATGGCCATTCTTACAGGAGTAAGGTGGTATCTCATTGTGGTTTTAATTTGCATTTTCCTGATAATTAGTGATGTTGAGCATTTTTCATATATGTTTGTTGTCAATTTGTGTATATTCTTTGAATAATTGTCTGTTCATGTCTTTTGCCAATTTTTGATGGAATTTTCATTTCTTTTTCTTTTTCTTTTTTCTTTTTTTTTTGGCTGATTTGTTTGAGTTCCTTGTAGATTTTGGATATTTATCCTTTGTCGAATTCATAGTTTGCAAAGATTTTCTCTCACTCTGTGGTTGTCTTTTTATTCTGATGATTATTTCTTATGCTGTTCAGACGCTTTTTAGTTTAATTAAGTCCCATCTATTTATCTTTGTTTTTCTTGCATTTGCTTTCAGGTTCTTGGTCATGAAGTCTTTGCTTAATCCAATGTCTAGAATGATTTTTTCTGTTATTATCTTCTATAATTTTTATAGTCTCAGGTTTTATATTTAAGTCTTTGATCCATCTTGAATTGATTTTTGTATAAGTTGAGAGATGAAGATCTAGTTTCATTCTCCTTACATGTGGCTTGCCAATTATCCCAGCACCATTTGTTGAATAGGGTGTCCTTTCCCCATTTGATGTTTTTGTATGCTTTGTTGAAGATCAGTTGGCTGCAAGTATTTGGCTTTATTTCCAGGTTCTCTAATTCTGTTATATTGCTCTATGTGCTTATTTTATTTGGTAACTATAGCCTTGTAGTATAGTTTGAAGTCGGGTAATTGAAGCCTCTTGATTTGTTCCTTTTGCTTACTCTTGCCTTGGTTACATGGTCTCTTTTTTTGGTTCTATATGAATTTTAGGATTTTTTTCCTAATTCTGTGAAGAATGATGGTGGTACTTTGATGGGAATTGCATTGAATCCACAGTTTGCTTTTGGAATTATGGTTATTTTCATAATATAGATTATATCTATTCATAAGCATGAGATGTATTTCCATTTGTTGTGTCATGTATGATTAGTTTCAGCAGTGTTTTGTAGTTTTCCTGTAGAGATCTTTTACATCTTGGTTAAGTATATTCCTAAGTATTTCATTTCATTTATTGCAGATGTTGTAAAACTGTAAAAAGTGTTGAGTTCTTGATCTGATCCTCACCTTTGTGGTTATTGTTGTATAGCAGTGCTATTGATTTGTGTACATTGACTTTTTGTATCCTGAAACATTACTAAATTCAGGTATCAGATATACAAGGTTTTTGTATGAGTCTTCAGAGTTTTCTAGGTACACAATCATATCATTGGTGAACAACAACAGTTTGACTTCTTCTTTTCCCATTTGAATTTCCTTTATTTCTTCCTCCTGTCTGATTGCTCTGGCTAGGACTTCCAGCACTATGTTGAATAAAACTGGTAAAAGTGGACATGCTTGTCTTGTTCCAGTTCTCAAGGGAAACACTTTCAACATTTCCCCATTCAGTATAATGTTGGCTGTGGATTTGTCATAGATGGCTTTTATTTATTTGAGGCCATCTATGTCAATTTTGCTGAGGGTTTTAATCACAAATGGATGCTGGATTTTTGTTAAATGCTTTTCCTGCATCTATTTAAATGATCATATGATTTTTGTTTTTAATTCTGTTTAAGTGATATGTCACACTTATTGACTTGTGTATGTTAAACCATCTCTGATATGAAAGTCAATTGATCATGATGTATTATCTGAGATGCTGTTGGATTCAGTTAGCTAGTAACTGGAGGATTTTTTTCATCTTTGTTCATCAGGGATATTGGTCTGTAGTTTTCTTTTTTTGGTGTTGTTATGCCCTTTCCTGGTTTTGCTATCAGGGTGATACTGGCTTCATAGAATGATTTAGAGAGGATCCCCTCTTTTCCTATCTTTCGGAAAGTTTAGTAGTATTGGTTCCAATTATTCTTTAAATATCTGTTAGAATTCAGCTGTGAATCCCGCTGGTCGTGGACTTGTTTTGTTGGCAATTTTTAAAATTACTGTTTCAGTCTCTCTATTTGTTATTGGTCTGTACAGAGTTTCTATTTCTTCCTGATTTAATGGTGGAGGGTTGCGTATTTCCAGGAATTTATCCATCTCCTCTAGATTTTCTAGTTTGTGTGCATAAAGGTGTCCATAGTAGCCTTGAATAATCTTTTGTATTTCTGTGGTATTGGTTGTAATATCTCCTGTTTCGTTTCTAATTGAGTTTATTTGGACCTTCTCTCTTCTTTTCTTGGTTAACCTCATTAATGGTCTGTCAATTTCATTTACCTTTTCAAAGAACTACTTTTTGGTTTATTTTGTATTTTTTTCATATTTATTTCTGCTCTGATTTGTTATTTTTTTCTGCATTTTATTCTTTTTTTGTTTTGTTTGTTTTGTTTTATATTTACTTATTTATTTGTTTTTTATAAAGATGGAGTTTCACCATGATGGCAAGGCTGGTCTTGAACTTCTGACCTCAGGCAATCCACCCACCTCGGCCTCCCAAAGTGCTAGGATTACAGGTGTGAGCCACCGCGCCCAGCCTGGGCACTTTTTTTCTTTGTTTGTTTTGTTTTCTTTCTCTAGTTCTTTGAGGTGTGAACTTAGATTGTCTACTTGTGGTCTTTCAGACTTTTTGATGTAGGCATTTAATGCTATGAATTTTCTTCTCAGCCCCATTTTTGCTGTATCAAAGAGGTTTTGATAACTTGTGTCACTGTTATAATTCAACTCAAAAAATTTTTAAATGTCCATTTTCATTTAACTGTCAAAGCAGAGATCATTTAAGAGCAACTTATTTAATTTTCATGTATCTGTATAATTTTGAGGGTTCCTTTTGGAGTTAATTTCCAGTTTTATTCCACTTGGTCTGAGAATGTACTTGATATGATTTTGATTTTCTTATTTATTGGGACTTGTTTTGTGGCCTATTATACGATCTGTTTTGGAGAATGTTCCATGGGCTAATGAAGAGGATGTATATTCTGCAGTTTTGGGGTAGAATGTTCTATAAATATCTGTTAAGTCCATTTGTTCTCAGGTATTATTTAAGTCTATTGTTTCTTTGTTGACTTTCTGTGTTGATGATCTCTTTAGTGCTGGCAATGTAGTATTGAAATTCCCCACTACTATTATGTTGTCATCTACCTCATTTCTTAGGTCTGCTAGTAAAAATCCAGATGAAGACATCACAAAAAAACTCCTATCAGTATCTCTTATTATGGACACAAAACTTTTAACAAAATACTGGGAAGCTGAATCCATCATGATATAAAATAAATTATATCCCTGAAATGCCATGAACAATTGGAATTTATCCCAGGAATGCAAGGTTGCTTACACCTAAAAATCAATTGAAATACCATATCAATCAAATTAAAATCACACACACAATCATATTAATACATAAAAAGCATTTGACAAAACCTAACAACCTTTTATGATAACATTCTCAACAAGCTAAGAATGGAAGGAAGCTTTCTAATGTGATAAAGCGCATCTAACAAATACCCACAGCAAACCTCACATTTAATAGTGAAAGATTTTATGTTTACCCCCTAAGACAAGAACAGAAAAAAGACGTTCACTCTCACTCCTTCTTCCTTTTTTTTATTGCATTTTAGGTTTTGGGTACATGTGCAGAACATGCAAGATAGTTGTATAGGTACACATATGGCATTGTGTTTTGCTGCCTTCTTCCCCTTCTTCCACATTTGGCATTTCTCCCCAGGCTATCCCGCCTCTGCTCCCCCCCCCGCTGTCCCTCTCCTATTCCCCCCAGTTGACCCCAGTGTGTAGTACTCCCTTCCCTGTGTCCATGTGTTCTCATATTTCATCACCTGCCTATGAGTGAGAATATGCGGTATTTCATTTTCTGTTCTTGTGTCAGTTTGCTGAGAATGATGTTCTCCAGATTCATCCATGTCCCTACAAAGGAAACAAACTTATCATTTTCGATTGCTGCATAATATTCCATGGTGGATATGTGCCACATTTTCCGAGTCCAGTCTATCATCGATGGGCATTTGGGTTGGTTCCAGGTCTTTGCTATTGTAAACAGTGCTGCAATGAACATTCATGTGCATGTGTCCTTATAGTAAAACG
>CM052670.1:53674641-53686734 GCA_028533165.1 Leontopithecus rosalia
TTTATTTTGAGCCTTTGTGTATCCTTGCCTGTGAGATAGGTTTCCTGGATACAGCACACAGATGGGTTTTGGCTTTTTATCCAATTTGCCAGTCTGTGTCTTTTGATTGGTGCATTTAGCCCATTTACATTTAGGGTTAATATTGTTATGTGTGAATTGGACACTGCCATTTTAATGCTAGCTGGATGTTTTGCCTCTTAGTTGATGCAGATTCTTCATTTTGTTGATGCTCTTTAGCATATGGTATGTTTGTGGAATGGCTGGTGCTGGTTGTTCCTTTCTATGTGTAGTGCCTCTTTCAGGAGCTCTTGTAAAGCAGGCCTGTTGGTGACAAAATCTCTGTGTACTTGCTTGTTTGCAAAGGATTTTATTTTTCCTTCACTTACGAAGCTCAGTTTGGCTGGATATGAAATTCTGGGTTGAAAGTTCTTTTCTTTAAGGATGTTGAATATTGGCCCCCGCTCTCTTCTGGCTTGTAGGGTTTCTGCCAAGAGATCTGCTGTGAGTCTGATGGGCTTCCCTTTGTGGGTGACCCAATGTTTCTCTCTGGCTGCCCTTAGTATTTTCTCCTTCATTTCAACCCTGGTGAATCTGACAATTATGTGCCTTGGGGTTGCTCTTCTTGAGGAATGTCTTTGTGGAATATCTATCTGGATTTGAGTATTGGCCTGGCTTGCTAGGTTGGGGAAAATTTCCTGGATAATATCCTGAAGAGTATTTTCCAGCTTGAATTCATTCTCTTCATCAATTTCTGGTACACCTATCAAACGTAGGTTAGGCCTCTTCACATAGTCCCATATTTCTTGGAGACTTTGTTCATTCCTTTTTGTGCTTTTTTCTTTAATCTTGGTTTCTCCTTTTATTTCATTGAGTTGATCTTCGACTTCTGATATTCTTTCTTCTGCTCAGTCAATTCAGCTGTTGAAACTTGTGCATGCTTCACAAAGTTCTCATGTTGTGTTTTTCAGCTCCTTCAATTCATTCATATTCCTCTCTAAGTTGTCCATTCTTGTTATCATTTCCTCGAATCTTTTTTCAAATCTTTTTTTCAAGGTTCTTAGTTTCTTTGCATTGATTTAGAACATGTTCTTTTACCTCATGAAAGTTTCTCATTATCCACCTTCTGAAGTCTGATTCCGTCATTTCATCACCCTCATTCTCCATCCAGCTTTGTTTCCTTGTTGGTGAGGAGTTTTGGTCTTTTGTAGGAATCGAGGTGTTTTAGTTTTGGGTGTTTTCCTCCTTTTTGCGCTGGTTTCTTTCCATGTTTGTGGGTGTATCCACCTGTCGTCTGAGTAGTTGCTGACTTTTCGATTGGATCTCTGAGTGGATGCCCAGATTGTTGATGATGATGTATTTCTGTTTCTTAGTTTTCCTTCTACCAGTCTAGCCCCTCTTCTGTACGACTGCTGAGGTCCACTCCAGGCCCTGCTTGCCTGGGGTATACCTGTATCAGCTGCAGAACATTGAGGGTTGCTACCCGTTTCTTCTTCTGCTGTCTTTGTCCCAGAATGATGCCCACCAAATGTCAGCCTGATCAGTCCTTTTTGAGGTGATTCTTTGGATATACAGGGGTCAGGGAGCTGCTTGAGGAGACGGTCCATACTTTATTGGAGCTCAAGTGCTGAGCTGTGAGCTCCTTTGTTCATTCAGGGCTGTTAAGCTGGGATGTTTAGGTCTGCTGCAGCAGAACTCATAAAACCCCCTTTTTCCTTAGGTGCTCTGTCCTGGGGAGTTATGGCCTTCTTTATTAGTATCCCTTCTGTTGTCCTGCCCAGCTAGGAGGCCATCTAGTCACAATTTGCCTGCCACAGCTCCACCCTGCTGTTTTGGGCTCCACCCTGCTGTCCTGGGCTTCGCCCTTGTGTCCTGGGCTCTGCCTTGTTGCTGTGGGCTTCACCCTATTGCTGTGAGCTCTGCCCTGCTGTTGTGGGCTCCGCTCTGTGCCTCTGTATTGGCAGAGTCTCTCTGTTATGGCGGGTTGCCTCAGCAACAGCAGGCTACGTCAGCAATGGGAGTATAGCTCCACAGGTGCTAAACGCTTCGGCAATGGCGGATGCCCCTCCCCCACCGTGCTGCACCATCCCGGGCTCAGCTGTGTCCGCAGTGAAATTCTCAACCCCGGGTGGGTGTATCAAATTGCCACCCTGTTTGTCCCTGTGGGGGTGGGACCCACCGAGCCTGATCACCTGGCTCGCTGCCTCAGAGCCCTTTTTTTTTCTAAGTTGATTGGTTGACTCTCTCTCAGGTATTTCAATCTCCTGCTGTTAGGGCACCGGGATCTGTGTGATTCCTGTGCAGTGACCCACTGCGCTAGATCAAATGTCACCTCCCGGGGAATCTCCTGATTTGGTTCAGTGTCCAAGTCCCATTCAATCAAGTGGATATGCTAATCTGCTCTCCCAAATCTCAGATTGCTGGTTTCTCCTTCTTTCAACTTTGTACTAGAAGTTCTAGCCAGTGTAATGAGGCAATGAAAATAAACAAAAGGCATCCAGATTGGAAATGAGTAAGTTAAATTTTGTCTGTTTGCAGATGACATGAATTTGTGTATACAAAATCATAAGGAATCTACTAAAAGAGTATTTAACTAATAAATGAGATCATCAAGTTTTCAAAATAGAATATTAATGTAAAAACTCAGTTGTATTTCTTAGCATCAAAAATAATAAAACAGGTGGGAGTAAATTTTAGAAGCAATACCTATTCCCTTAACACTTTTTTTCCCCTTCATTTTTTAATTTAAGTTCAAGAGTACATGTGCAGGATGTATAGGTTTGCTAAACAGGTAAACGTGTGCCATGGTAGTTTGCTGCACAGATCATCCCATCACCTAGATATTAAACCTGGCGTCCATTAGCTATTTTTCCTGATGCTCTCACCCACCCTACTCCCCCTCTGACAGGCCCCAATATATATTGTAACCCCGTCATGTTTCTAAAAAGTCAAAAAACAACAGATGTTGATAAGGTTACAAAGAAAAAGGAACACTTTTATACTGTTGGTGGGTATGTAAATTAGTGCAGCCATTGTGGAAGACATTGTGGTGATTCCTCAAAGACCCAGAGGCAGAAATACCATTTGACCCCACTATCCCATTACTGGGTATATACTCAAAGGAATTTGAACACTTTATTTCAAAACATTTTTGAAATAAATTAAAGAAGATCCAAAGAAATGAAAATATTTTCCGTGTTTATGCACTGGAGGGCTTAATATTTATAAGATGACAATACTTCTTATATTGATCTAAAAATTTTGATACTACCCCATCAGAATATGTGCAATAAAAAACTTGGATGGCTTTTGTCCTAGTTTCTTAGAGGTAATCTCCAAACCCTTGGAATTTCCCAACTGTTTGAAATGTCTCTCTTATTCATGCTAGGTCCCTCAAACCACATTTGATAATTTATGCTAATGAGGGGAACATGGCCAAAAATTCCATCAATTATGCCTATGTAATGGAACCTCAATTAAAACCCCTAAATATCAGAGCTTAGACAAACTTTCTGATTGGCAATACTCTGCATATTGTCACTTATCAATGTGATAGAAGAATATTATGCCCTTGAAAATGACAGAAAACTTTATATTTAGGACCCTCCCAGACTTTCTCTCTTTGACTGGTTCTGACTTACATCCTTTTACTATAATAAAGCTATAATTATAAGTAGAGTATGTTCCTGAGTTATTTGAGTGACTGAAGTGAATTATCAAACCTGAGAGAATAGCAACCACCCCTCAATTTGCAGCCTGCTGTCCAAAAATAAGGGTGCTTAGGGAACTCCAAACTTGTGCATGGTGTTTGAAGTGGGGCACACTTGTGGGAACTGTGCCTATTTCCTTGAGTTTGATTAACTCTAGCTAGAGTCTCAGCTCACTTCTTTGTAAAAAATGACACACAAATTCTAAAATCTAAATGGAATAACAAAGGCCCAGAATAGTCACAGAAATCTTGACAAAGAAGAAAGGCAGATGGCTCACACTTCCCAATTTCAAAACTTACTACTAAGCAACAATAGTCAAGACAGTATGGCACTGGCATAAAGGACACATATATAGATGAATGGAACTGAACTGAAGTTCAAGAACTAAATGCTTATTTTATGATGAATTTATTGTCAATAAAGGTTCAAATGCAATTTAATGAGGAAAGAATTCTCTTTTCAACAAATGGTGCTAGGACAACTAAGTATCTATACTCAAAAGAATGATCCCAATTTTGTGCCGTTAACAAAAATAACTCAAAATGGATCAAGATTTGCATGTTAGAGCTAACCTATAAAACAATTAGAAGAAAACATAATCATATGTCTTCATGGTCTCAGATTTGACAATGGATTCTTAAATACGGCACCAAAAGCACAAACAACAGAAGATAAATGAGATATATTGGATACCATTAAAAATCTTTTGTGATGCATAGAACATATTAAAAAAAGTGAAAAGACAAACTATAGAATGGAAAAAATATTTTCACATAGTGTGTTAGATATGAAACCTGTATTTTTAATATATAAGGAATTCTTGACTCTTGCAAGTCAACCACAACACACACACACACACACACACACACACACAAACACACACAAAAAACCCTCATAATTTCAAAAGGGCAAAATGTCTGTATCTACATTTCTCAAAAATATTATGACAAATGGCCCATGAGCACATGAAAAGGTGATCAACATACTTAGTTATCAGGGACACTTGGACATAAATCAAACCACAATAAGATACCCCCTCATATGCCCTAGGATGATGAAAATAAAAAATTTAGACAGTATGAGGTATTGGTGAAGATATGGAGAAACAGTGACTCTCCTATACTGTTTGTGGAAATGCACAATGGTTCAGCCTCTCTGGAAAACAATCTGAGAATTCCTCAAATGGTTCATTACAAAACTACCATATACTGCCAGAATTCTACTCCTAGGTATATACGTATGAGAAGTTGAAGTATATAGAGGCATTATTCATAATAACCAAAAGGTGGAAACAACTTGTATATCAACTGACAAATGTCTAAATAGAAAGTGCTATATTCATACAATGGAATAGCATTCAGCAACAATAAGGAATGAGGCACTGATACATACTAAAATAAGATAATGCCTGCCAAACAAGGGAATGCTTTAGCATGCTAAGACAAGGGAATAGGCCTTGAAAACCTTAGGCTAGCTAAAAGAAGCTAGTCATAAGAAACCACATATTATATGATTTCACTTACATATGATGTCCAAAACAGACAAATTTATGGAGGCAGAAAGTAGACTGGTGATTGTTTAGATCCGAGAGGGACATGACATAGGGAGTGATAGCTATAGGTTAACTAGGTTTGTTTTTGAGACGATAAAAGTATTCCAAAATGGGTCATACTGGTAGTGTTACATATCTTTCACTGTACTAGAAACATTGAATTGAATAATTCAACTTGCTGTATTGCATTATACTGTAATTATATCACAATAAAGCTGTTAAATACTATGAATAACTTTACAATCATAAACTTGACAACTTAGATTTAATAAAAAAACTTCCTGAAAAAAAGACAAATTACCACAATTCACCCAATATAAAATAGATAATTTAAATAGGCCTATAAACCAGTGAATCAGTTTTGTAATAAAAACGTTTCAGATCTCTAGGCCCATATGGTTTCACTGGAAAAATCTACCAAACGTGTAAAGAAGAATGAATACCAATGTTACACAACTCCAGAAATAAAAAAGTGGAAGACAGATTTTCCATCTCATTTCATGAGGCTAATATTACTGATACCAAACACAAACTAATACAATACCAGGTATATTTCTGATTTATATTAAATTAAACAAAATGTAGTATGTACATGCAATGGAACATTTATTTACTCTTAAAAAGGAATGTAATTATGATACATGCTACAGCATAACTAAACATTAAAAACATGCTAAATGAAATATGGCAGACACAAAAGGACAAATACTATGATTCCACTTACACAAGATGCATAGAATTGGCAAATTCAGAGATACAAAGTAGAATAGAGTTTGTCAGGGGCTGTAGGAAAGGGTAATAAGGAGTTACTTGTTACAAAGTTTCTGTTTGAGATTATAAAAAAATTCTAAAAATAGATATTGATGATGATTGTACAACATTATGAATATAGCTGATGCCATTGAATTGTGCACTTAAAATGATTATAAGGCTAAAATTTACATATATTTTGCCAGAGTTTAAAAATATGCCATGTACAAATACTTCAAATGAAATGAAATATTATGGTACAAGGTTAACAAATCACCTAAAGATCTGTATGAAAATTAAAAAATGCTGATGAAAGAAACCAAATACTTAAATAAATGGAAATATATATCATGTCCACCAATTGAAACACTTGACTTACTAAAGATGCCAATTCTCTCCAAGTTGATCAAAGCATATGAAAATTCCAGCAAGTTGTTTTTATTTTATTTTATTTTGTTTTTTCTTTTCTTCTTCTTTTTTTCCTTCTTCTTTTTCTTCTTTTTCTTCTTCTTCTTCTTCCTCTTCTTCCTCTTCTTCTTCTTCTTCTTCTATGAGACTGAGTCTCACCCTGTTGCCCAGGCTGGAGTGCAATGGTGTGATCTTGGCTCACTGCAACCTCTGCCCCCAGGTTCAACTAGTGATTCTTGTGCCTCAGCCTCCTGACTAGCTGGGACTACAGGCATGAGCTACTACTCCTGGCCAATGCTTGTATTTTTAGCAGAGATGTGGTTTCACCATGTTGGCCAGTCTTGTCTCAAACTCCTGACCTCAGGTGATCCACCAACCTCAGCCTCCCAAAATAATGGAATTACAGATATGAGCCACTGCACCTGGCCAAGCAAGTTGTTCTTAGACAGACAAATTTTTTTTAAAATTTACATGGAAAAGCATAGGCTCTAGAACAGTTAAAGCAGGATTGAAATAGAAAAATGAAGTGGGAGGAAATACTTTATCTGATATTAAAACTTATTATATATCAACAGTAATCAAGATAGTGTAGTATAATGGAGGGATAGATATACAGATGAATGGAACAGAATAGAGAACACAGAAATAGACACAGAAATATACTCAATTAATTCCTGACAAATATTACAAAAGCAATTACCTGTAATAAGGATAGCTTTTGCAACAAATGATCCTGGAGGAATTGGACACACATAGGTGAAAAAAATGAGCATTGACATAAACCTCACATCTTCTATAAAAATTAATTCAAAACAGATCACTGACTTAAGCATAAAACATGAAGCTGTAACACATTTAGGAAAAAAGGAAAAAATCTTGAAAATTTAGTGCTAGGCAAAGAATTCTTATACTTGACACCAAAACCATTTTCCATGACAAGAAAAATTGATAAATTTTGTCTCACTCAAAAAAAAAATTTTGTTCTACAAAAGATTATATTAGGAACATAAATATACAAGTTACTGATTGGAAAAAATATTTTCAAACTACATATCCAATAAAGAATTAGTAGGCTGAATATACAAAAAAAGCACTCAAAAATTATTTTTAAAAATCCAAATAAATGATAGCCAAAAGACATGAAGAGGCATTTCACTGAAGAGGATAAGATGGTAAATAAGCACATGAAAATATTTCACCATCATTAGTCATTAAAGAAATATAAGTTTAGGTGGAGCCGGGGAAGATGGCACTATAGAAGCAACTCAGGATTGCAGCTCTCAGTCAAGATGCAGAGGGTGAGTTCACGCCGCATTTCCAGACGGATCTTTGTTGCCCACAGAACAGAGAAATTCCCAGGTGTAGGAGAGACACAGGACGCCAGTGCAGCTGTCTCCACTAGTGCCGCCGTTTTGTCCGGCACCGCAGCGCAGTGGCACACCACACAAAACGCACTGGTCTGGGTGCCCTGTTAAACTGGCAATTTGAGATCTGGGAGGGCAGATTAGCATATTCATCTGATTAAACAGGACTTGGACAGTGAGCCAGGCAAGGAGATTCCTGGGAACTGACCTGTGAGCTGGTGCAGCGGGTCGCTGCATGGGAAATCACACAGATCCCAGTGCCCTTTCAGCCGGCGACTGAAACACCCGGGAGAGAGTCAACCGTTAAACTTAAAAAAAAAGCAAAATGCTCTGAGGCAGGGAGGCAAGTGATCAGGCTCGACGGTTCCTACGCCCACAGGGACAAACAAAATGGTGATTTGAAATGCTCGGGGTTGAGAGGTTCTCTGCAGGCACAGCTGAACCCAGGAATGTGCAGCTTGGTGGGGGAGGGGTGTCCACCATTACTGAGACCTTCTGCCCCTACTGAGGTACACGTCCATTGCTGATGCAGCCTGCTGTTGCTGAGGCAACGCGCTATAACAGAGAGACTCTGCCAACAGGGCAGAGCCCACGTCAGTAGGGTGGAGCCCACAACAGCAGGATGGAGCCCATGGCAGCAGGGCAGAGCACACAACAGCAGGCTGGAGCCTCGGCAGCCAAATATTGACTAAACTGCCTCCTAGCTGGACAGGACAGTGCAACGGATACTCATAAATAAAGCCCTAACTCCCCGAGACAGAGCACCTGAAGGAAAAAAGGGGTTTTATGAGTTCTGCCACAGCAGACAAAAACGTACTTGCCTAGCAGCCCTGAATGAGCAACAGAGCTCAAAGCTCAGCACTTGAGCTCTTATAAAGTACAGACCATCTCCTCAAGCAGCTCCCTGACCCCTGTGTACCCAAAGAGTCACCTCAAAAAGGACTGATCAGACTGACATTTGGTGGGCATCATTCTGGGACAAAGATAGAAGAAGAAACTGGTAGCATGCCTCACTGTTCTGCAGCTGCTACAGGTGTACCCGAGGCAAGCAGGGCCTGGAGTGGACCTCAGCAGTCATACAGCAGAGGGGCTAGACTGGTAGAAGGAAAAATAAGAAACAGAAATACTTCATCATCAACAATCTGGGCCTCTACTCAGAGACCCAATCGAAAAATCAGCAACTACTCAGACGACAGGTGGACACACCCACAAAGATGGAAAGAAACCAGCGCAAAAAGGAGGAAAACACCCAAAACCAGAACACCTCACTGACTACAAAGGACCAAAACTCCTCACTAGCAAGGGAACAAAGCTGGATGGAGAATGAGGGTGATGAAATGACAGAATCAGACTTCAGAAGGTGGGTAATGAGAAACTTGCATGAGCTAAAAGAACATGTTCTAAATCAATGCAACAAAAGTAAGAACCTTGAAAAAAGATTTGAAAAAAGATTTGAGAAAATGATAACAAGAATGGACAACTTAGAGAGGAATATGAATGAATTGAAGAAGCTGAAAAATGCAACATGAGAACTTTGTGAAGCATGCACAAGTTTCAACAGCCGAATCGACCAAGCAGAAGAAAGGATATCAGAGGTCGAAGATCAACTCAATGAAATAAAACAAGAAACCAAGATTAGAGAAAAAAATGCAAAAAGGAATGAACAAAGTCTCCAAGAAATGTGGGACTATGTGAAGAGGCCTAACCTACGTTTGATAGGTGTACCAGAATGTGATGAAGAGAATGAATTCAAGCTGGAAAATACTCTTCAGGATATTATCCAGGAAATTTTCCCCAAACTAGCAAGCCAGGTCAATAATCAAATCCAGGAAATACAGAGAACACCACGAAGATATTCCTCAAGAAGAGCAACCCCAAGGCACATAATCGTCAGATTCACCAGGGTTGAAATGAAGGAGAAAATGAGAAGGGCAGCCAGAGAGAAAGGTCGAGTCACCCACAAAGGGAAGTGCATCAGACTCACAGCAGATCTCTCGGCAGAAACCCTGCAAGCCAGAAGAGAGCGGGGGCCAATATTCAACATCCTTAAAGAAAAGAACTTTCAACCCAGAATTTCATATCCAGCCAAAGTAAACTTCAGAAGTGAAGGAAAAATAAAATCCTATGCGAACAAGCAAGTACACAGAGATTTTGTCACCACCAGGCCTGCTTTACAAGAGCTCCTGAAAGAGGCACTACACATAGAAAGGAACAACCAGCACCAGCCATTCCAAAAACATACCAAATGATAAAGAGCATCAACAAAATGAAGAATCTGCATCAACTAAGAGGCAAAACAGCCAGCTAGCATCAAAATGGCGGTATCAAATTCAAACATAACAATATTAACCCTAAATGTAAATGGACTAAATGCACCAATCAAAAGACACAGACTGGCAAATTGGATAAAAAGCCAAAACCCATTGATGTGCTGTACCCAGTAACCCCATCTCAAATGCAAAGATACACAAAGGCTCAAAATAAAGGGATGGAGGAAGACTTACCAAGCAAATGGAGAGCAAAAAAAGCAGGAGTTGCAATTCTCATCTCTGATAAAATAGACTTTAAAGCAACAAAGATGAAAAGAGACAAAGAAGGTCATTACAAAATGGTAAAAGGATTGATACAACAAGAAGAGCTAATGATCCTAAATATATATGGACCCAATATGGGAGCACCCAAATATATAAGGCAAGTTCTTAATGACCTACAAAGAGAGGTAGACTCCCACACAATAATATTGGGAGACTTTAACACTCCACTGTCAATATTAGACAGATCAACCAGATAGAAAATTAACAAGGAAACACAGGACTTGAACTCAGACCTGGAACAAGCAAACCTGATAGACATTTACAGAACTCTCCACCCCAAATCCACAGAATATACATTCTTCTCAGCACCACATCACACATACTCTAAAATTGACCACACAATTGTAAGTAAAGCACTCGTCAGCAAATGTAAAGCAACTAACATAATAACAAACAGTCTCTCAGAACATAGTGTAATCAGCAAGAACTCAGAATCCAGAAACTAACTCAGAACCGTACAGTTTCATGCAAACTGAACAACTGGCTCTTGAATGTTGATTGGATAAACACTGAAATGAAGGCAGAAATAAAGAAGTTCTTCAAAACCAATGAGAACAAAGACACAACATACCAGAATATCTAGGACACATTTAAAGCAGTATCTAGGGGAAAATATATAGCAATAAGTGCCCATATGAGAAGAGTGGAGAGATCCAAAATTGAAACTTTATCATCAAAATTGAAAGAGCTAGAGGAGGAAGATCAAAAAAACTCAAAACCTAGCAGAAGACAAGAAATAACTAAGATCAGAGCAGAACTCAAGGAGATAGAGACATGAAAACCCTTCAAAAAATCAATAAATCCAAGAGCTGGTTTCTTGAAAAGATCAACAAAATAGCCAGACCACTAGCCAGACTGATAAGAAAGAAAAGAGAGAACACCCAAATAGATGCAATAAAAAACAATAAAGGGGAAATTACCACAATTCCACAGAAATTCAAACCATCATCAGAGAATATTACAAACAATTCTATGCACATAAACTGGTAAACCTGGAGGAAATGGATTAATTACTGGACACCTGTGTCCTCCCAAGCCTAAACCAGGAGGAAGCCGAAACTATGAATAGACAAATAACAAGGTCTGAAGTTGAGGCAGCAATTAAGAGCCTACCACACAAAAGCCCAGGTTCAGACGGGTTCACAGCCAAATTCTACTGGACACACAAAGAGGAACTGGTACCAATCCTTCTGAAACTATTCCAAATAATCCAAAAAGAGGGAGTCCTTCCCAAATCATCTTATGAGACCAACATCATCCTGATACCAAAACACGGCAGAGACTCAACAAGAAAAGAAAACTTCAGGCCAATATCCATGATGAACATAGATGCAAAAATCTTCAATAAAATATTGGCAAGCCGATTGCAAAAGCAAATCAAAAAGCTTATCCACCATGATCAAGTATTATTCATCCCAGGGATGCCAGGCTGGTTCAACATATGCAAATCTATAAACATAATTCACCACATAAACAGAACCAAAAACAAAAAGCACATAATTATCTCAATCGATGCAGAGAAGGCCTTTGACAAAATTCAACAGCTCTTTACACTGAAAACCCTCAATAAACTCGGTATTGATTGAATGTATCTCAAAATAATAAAAGCTATTTATGACAAACCAACAGCCAATATCATACTGAATGGGCAAAAACTGGAAGCATTCCCTTTGAAATCTGGCACCAGAAAAGGATGCCCTATTCAATGTAGTACTGGA
>CM052670.1:53704137-53715803 GCA_028533165.1 Leontopithecus rosalia
ACGAATGAATAAAACAGCCAGTTAACATCAAATGGCAGTAATCCTAAATTTAAATCGACTAAATCCCCGAATCAAAAGATACAGCCAAAACCCAATGGTATGCTACATCCAGACCCATTTCACATGCAAGGATACACAAAGACTCAAAACAAAGAGATGGAGAAAGATTTACCAACCAAATGGAGAGCAAAAATAAATAAATAAATAAATAAAGCAGGAGTTGTAATTCTCGCATCTGATAAAATAGATTTTAAAGCAACAAAATATAGTGGTAAAAGGATCAATGCAACAATAAGATCTAATGATCCTAACACCCAGATACATAAGACCCATAAAGAGATTTAGACTCAATGAGACAGAAAATTAATAAGGATATCCAGGACTTGAACTCAGATCTGGAACAAGTAAACCCAATAAATATTTATAGAGCTCTCCACTTTAAATATACAAAATATACATTCTTGTCAATACCACATCACACCTACTCATAGGTTTAAATGAAATATTGATTGGCCATTATTAATACCCATTTTTAGAATAAAGCAACATTTCCATCCTCTCTCCCTCTTTTCTTCCTCTTTCTTCCTCTCCTTCACTCCTTTGTGTGACCATCACCACTCTCTAACTTCAGACCATTTTCATCACCCCAATAGAAACCCCATAGCCAAGCATTCCCCATTTCCCCCTCCCCTTACCCCCAGCAAACTCATCTAAAAATAAATAAATAAATAAATAAATAAATAAATAAATAAAAATGTACAATTCAAGGCTGGGAACGGTGGCTCATGCCTGTAATCCCAGCACTTTGGGAGGCCGAGGCTGGTGGATCATGAGGTCAAGAGATCAAGACCATCCTGGTCAACATGGTGAAACCCCATCTCTACTAAACATACAAAACATTAGCTGGGCATGGTGGTATGCACCTGTGGTTCCAGCTACTCGGGAGGCTCAGGCAGGAGAATTGCTTGAACCCAGGAGATGGAGGTTGCGGTGAGCCGAGATTGCGCCATTGCACTCCAGCCTGGGTAACAAGAGCGAAACTCCGTAATAAATAAATAAATAAATAAGGGCCAGGTGCAGTGACTCACGTCTCTAATCCTAGCACTTTGGGAGGCTGAGGCGGGTGGATCACGAGGTCAAGAGATCAAGACCATCCTGGCCAACATGGTGAAACCCCGTCTCTACTAAAAATACAAAAATTAGCTTGGCGTGGTGGCATGCACCTGTAGTCCCAGCTACTCGGGAGGCTCAGGCAGGAGAATTGCTTGAACCCAGGAGGCAGAGGTTGCAGTGAGCTGAGATCACACCACTGCACTCCAGCCTGGCGCCTGGCGACAGAGCAAGGCTCTGTCTCAAAAAAAAAAAAAAAAAACCCAAAAAAAAAACACTGGGTCCATTGGAATCCTAGAGTGAGGAGAGCATTTTAGAGGTGAGCTAGTGATTGTGGGCCATTTATTTTCTGGAGACATTTGTGGATTGTGGATTTGAATTGAAGATTAGGCTTGGCTCACAAAGAGGGACTCTGAGGAACAAGTGAGAGTTTTGGTGGTCATGTGAGGTGATATGTAAGAGTAGAAATTTGTATTGCCCCAACTGCAAGGCCAATTTTCTCCATAAGACATTTGCTGAGACCAGGCACTGCACATGGGAACTGAGGGAGCTAGGCTGAGGACTTCTGAAGTCAGTAAAAATCTGATCACACTACTTGGAGGAAATTTGCTGCAAACACAAAGCTGATCTCTCTCTTTTAGTTATTTGCCATATCTTTTTCCAGAAATAAATCTACAAAAATATGATCAATTGATTTTTGGTGAATGTACCAAGGTAATTCAACAGAAAAGGAAGAGTTTGTATACATTGTAATAGGTCAGTGTGTGCTTAGCGTTGTTGTTAAATATTTTGAATAGAGCTTCTGATTACCACCACCATTTCCTCTGTTCCTCACATACCAAGCATCAGTGCCCTCAGAGAGAAGAGAGACAGGTCAGAGAAACTAATTCACTCTTAAAATGTCAGATATTTCAAGGGTCACAGTCCCAGGTGGAAAAATGTATATTTATCATTCATTTATAATTTATCAAGAGGTCCTAGGTAAGGAAAACTGGCCTTTTAATAATTGTTTTAGTGGCTTACTATGGGCAGTTTTTGCATTCATTGCATCTGAATCCCTTTTTATAACCTATCTCCTCTGTTAGTTTACGCAGAACATTGAAGAAAATGAAGGTAATTAAGTTTGCTTCTCTGCGGATAAAGATTGATAGGAAAAAATGACTTCTAAATAAGAATGAATCTGATTAATATCAGCATTGGAGAAGTTAAGAATAAAGGCAGCTTATCTCTCCTACCCATATATCTATCTCTATCTCTATCTATTATCTATCTATCTATCTATCTATCTATCTATCTATCTATCTATCTACTTACCCACCTACCTATCTTTCTTCCCTTATTCCTGGTCACTATCCTCAGATAGGAGAGGTTGAGAAAATTCAATCCATATGTGGCACAGAATACCTAGCAATAGGAAGTATCCATTAAATCCTTTTTGCTAGTTGCAGCTAATTCTCAAGCTAATACATGATCAGGTGAAAGAAAAACAGTTAGTCTCAGACCCATAATTCCAGCACTTTGGGAGGCCAAAGCGGGAGGATTGCTTAAGGCCAGGCATTCAAGACAAGTCTGGGCAACATAATGACACTCCGCCTCTAAAAAGTAATTTATAAGCAGATCCTCATGATATTTAAGGGACTGCATAGGAAAACCCTACCTATGACCCCTGGCTATGTGTTAATATCTGGCAAGCAGAGTGAGGCACCAAACTATTAGGAAGAGGAGGATGACGGAGGGGCATGTATTTTTGTTCTGTAATTATAGATACATACTAGTTGGGGACAACAGCCTTAACATAAAAGGGAGAGGGCAGGATGGCAGACTATAAGAAGCCCATGTGCACGGTTTTCACAGAGGGGAAACAAAAGGGCTAGTGAACACCTACTCTGCAGGTTGATTATCCAGAAAACCACACCAGAATCCATCAAGGCAGCAGGGGGACACAGAGAACAGAGAGGACCGAAGCTGGGCACCAGCCTGTCTGGGCTCCATGTGGAGCCAGGAGAACCTCTCCAGCATCCAAAAGGGTGAGTGAATGAGAGCCCCCTGGGGGATTGATACTCTCCACAGGGACTTGTTCAAGAAAGGAAATGAAAGCATCCCTCTGACCCCCACATCACAACCCCCACTACTACACTTCTAGAGTGTGGCAAAAAGCCACCTGGATATTCTGCAGGAGCATCTCTTAAGTCCAACAGGACATCTACATACCTTGGGCACCTGAGCAGACCAGCACTGATGCCATAGCCACAATAGAAGCCATAGTTGCAGTTCCTGGGAGCAGAAAGATTGTTCCACCTTCTCCACCCTTCACTGGATGGGGCTTGGCACCAGCTTTCAACCCAGTGGTCCCACTTCTGCCTGAACTCAGCCAGCAGCTGCAGCCTCCTGGTATCCAAGGAAACAATCAAATGGCAGGGTGTGTGACCCCACAAACCCCTGCCACTGATACTAGGTGAGTAATGCCTGCAAAAGCTTTCAGCACAGTGGTCTTGCTTCTGTCTGAATTCACCCAGTTGGTGTGGCATCCTCTTTCCTAGGAACTACCCAGATGGCAGAGGATGTGACTCCCCCTACCCTTGCCATGGGTACCCAGGCAGAAAACATTTTCTAGAACTTCCAGCCCAGACGTCTTGCTTCTATTTGAACTCAGTCAGAGGGTGCAGCCTTTTGTTGTCCCCAGAAACCCCCAGGCTGTAGGGCAAGAGACCCTGCCTATCCCTGTTGCTGATAGCCAGGTAGGAAGTGCCTACTAGAGTTTCTATCCCTCTTCTACCTGAACTCTGCTAGCGAGTACAGCTTCCTGCTCTCCCAGGAAACACTCAGAGGACAGGGCAGGCAACCCCACCAAACCCTGCCACTGGAGCCAGGCAGTCAATGCCTGCTAGACATTCTGGCTCAAAGTCCAGCTTTTCTCTGAACTCAACCAGAGGGCACAGCCTCTTATTGTCCCAGGAAACACTCTGATGGCAGAATGGGTGACTACACCAATCCATGCTTCTTGCAGCCAGGCAAGCCATGCCTGCTAGAGCTTCCAGCCCATCAGTCTTACTTCTGACTGTATTTGCTGAGGAGGGTAGCCTTCTTTTGCCCTGGAAACATCTGGAAGGCAGGGTGACAGACCCCACCCACCCCTGCCACTGAAATCCAGGTGAGCAAAGATTGTTAGAGCTTCCAGCCCAGCAGTTCCACTTCTATCTAAACTCAGCTGGTAGGCACAGCCTCCTGTTGTCCTGAAAAGCACCTGAACAGCAGAGTGTGACCCCTTCTACCCCCACTACTGGTAGCCAGGTGGGCAATGCTTACTAGAGATTCCAGCCCAGTGGATCTGCTTCTGTGTAAATTCAATCAGAGGGCACTACCTCCTGTTGATCCAAGAAACACCAGGATGTCAGAGCAGGTAACCCCACCCACCTCTGCAATTGGTAACCAAGAAAGCAACACCTGCTAGAGTTTCAGGCTCAGTAGTCCCACTTCTGCCTGAACTCTGTGGGCAGATACAACCCTGTGTCCCCCGAGGAAGCATATGGATAGCAAATAAACACCAACGTGGCAAGAATATAACTTGTGTGCCAAATGCAAAACCTGCCTGAGAGAGTCCCATGGACCAGAACATCCCCAAAATGAAACTCAGGCATGGAAACAGTAATCATAGGGAGCTCCTCCAAGATCCAGGAGTGAACTAGGATCAAAGCCAGTTGACTGAATCTACCTTATACCATGGCCAAACCCCAAGGGCATCAGAGAAGATAAAAATCAAAGAAACCCATCCAAAAGACAACAATCTCAAAGACTGAAAGAACATCATCCCACACAGAAAAAAAAGCCAACACAAGAACTCCAGCAACTTAAAAAGCCAGAGTAATTTCTTACCCCAAATGACCATGCTAATTTCTTAGCAATGGTTATTAACCAGGCTGAAATTCCTTAAATGCCAGAAATAGAATTCTGAATATGGGTAGCAATGAAGATCATTGAAATTCAGGAGAGAGTCAAAACTCAATCCAAAGAATCTTCTGCTTAACACAAAATAAAATGATACAGAAGATAAAACACAAAATGATCATTTTAAGATATAACCAAACTGAACTGATACAGCTGAAGAACTTACTTCAAGAATTTCACAATACAATTTCAAGTATTAACAACAGACTTGACCAAGCTGAGGAGTGAATCTCAGAGCTTGAAGACCAGTTCTTTGAAATAACTCAGTCAAATAAAACTAGAGAAAATAAAACAATTAGAAAGTAAAAAAAAAAAACTCAGAGAAATATGGGATTATTTAAAGAGACCAAATATGTGACTAACTGGTGTCCCTGAAACACAGGTAGATAAAGTAAACAACTTGAAAAGCATATTTGTGAATATATCACGTAAGAAAATTTCCTCAACCTCATTAAAGAGGCCAACATTCAAATCCAGGAAATGCCGAGAAACACTATAAGATGCTATGAAAAAAGATCATTCCCAAGACACAAAGTCATCAGATTCTCAAAGGTCAAAATGAAAAAAAAAATGTTAAGGGCAGCTAGAAAGAAGGATTAGGTCACCTATGAGGAGAATTCCATCAGGCAAATAGTGGGTGGTTCAGCACAAACCTTACAAACCAGAAGAGATTGGAGGCTTGTATTTAGCATTTTAAAGAAGAGAAATTCCAACCAAAAATTTTATACCCAGCCAAACTAAATTTCACAGGTGTAAAAGAAATGAGATTTTTTTTTCAGACAAACAAATGCTAAGGGAATTCATTGCCATCAGGCTCACCTTACAAGAGATCCTTAAGAGAGTTCTAACTATGTAAAGAAAAGAGTGTTACCAGCCATCACAAAAGTACACTTAAATACATAGATGTGATAGGCTGCTCCTGTATTGCTTTAAATAAATACCTGAGACTGGGTAATTTGTAAGAAAAAGGTTTAATTGGCTCATATTTCTTCAGGTTGTATAGGAAGCATAGCAACTTCTGCTTTTGGTGAGGCCTCAGGAAGCTTCCAGTCATGGCAGAAGCAAAGGGGGAGCACATTTCATGACAGAAGCAGAAGCAAGAGAGAGAGAGCAAGGGAGATGCCACACTTTCAAACAGCCAGATCTCACCAGAACTCACTCTCTATCACAAAGATAGGACCAAGGGGATGCTGCTAAACCATTTATTAAAAAACCTACCCTCATGATCCAATTACCTCTTTCCAGCCCCATTTCCAAAATTGGGAATTACAATTCAATGTGAGATTTGGGCAGGGATATGCATGTAAACTGTATCATTCCTCTACTGGCACCTAACAAATCTGATGTCTTATTCACATTGCACCATGCAATCATGCCTTTCAACAGTCAGCCTTATATACAGTGTTTGTTTTTTTTACTTTTTTTGAGAGAGATTCTGCTGTGTCACCCAAGCTGGATGGCAGTGGCATGATCTCAGCTCACTGCAGACTGTGCATACCAGTTTCAAGCAGTTCTCATGCCTCAGACTCCCAAGTAGCTGAATCATAAGCATGTGCTGCCACACCTGACTATTTTTTTTTTAGTAGAGATGAAGTTTGACCATGTTGCTCAGGCTTGTCTCCAACCCCTGACCTCAAGTAATCTGCCTGTTTTGGCCTCTCAAAGTGGTGGGATTTCAGGCATGAGCCACGCTCCTGGTAGTTCCACAAAGTCTTAACTCACCAGCATTAATTCATACATCCAAAGTCCGAAGTCTGATCTGAGACAAGGCAAGTCCCTTCCACCTACAAACATATAAAATCAAAAACAAGTTATTAACTAAAAATATACAATAGGTGTACCAGCATTGGGTAAATACTCCCCTTCCAAAAGGGAGAAATTAACCAAAAGAAAGGGGCTACAGGACCCACGCAAACTGAAAACCCAGCAGGGCAGTAATTAAATCTTAAAGCTCTAAAATAATCTTCTTTGACTCCATGTCCTACATACAAGGCACACTGGTACAAGGGATGGGCTCCCAAGGCCTTTGGCAGTTCTGTTCCTGTGGCTTTGTAGAATGCAAACCTCTGAGACTGCTCTTATGGGCTGGAGTTGAGTGTCTGTGACTTCTCCACTTGCAGGGTCCAAGCTGCTGTTGGATCTACTCAAACATGGTGACTCTCTTTCCACAGCTCCACTAGACAGTGCCCCAATGGAAGCACTGAGTAAGGGCTAGAAACCCTCGTTTCTGTAGCACTGCTCTAGTAGAGGTTTTCTGTGAGGGCTCTGCTCTTACAGAATTCTTCTGCTTGTACACCCAGGGTAACTCTTGTACCCTGTGCACATGCAGGCTTAACACCACATGGAAGTCACCAAGGCTTAAGGCTGGCACCCTACAGAGCTGCAGACCAAGTTGTACCTGGACTAATTTGAGCAGAGAATGAAGTCCAAGTTGCTGAGATGTATGGAGCAGTGTCTCAAGGAAGCATAGGGAAGTAAAGCTTTGGGACTGGCCCACTAAATGATTCTTCAGTCCTAGGCCTCAGGGCCTGTTATGGGGAGGGCTGCTAGGAAAATCTCTGAAATGCCTTCAAGACCTTTTCCCCATTATCTTGGAGGTCAGCACTTGGCTTTTTAGTTACACAAATCTTGGTAGCAAGAGTTTGCTCCACAGCCTGCTTGGATTTCTGTCCCCCCAAAAGCAATTTCTCTCTCTGCCACATGGCTATGCTGCAATATTTTTGAACTTTTATAGGCTGCTTCCCTTTTAAATATAAGTTCCAAATTCAGTTTATTTCTTTGCTCCCATATCTGAGTATAGGCTGGTAGAAGCAACCAGACCACATCTTGAACACTTTGCTGCTTAGAAATTTCTTCCACCAGGTGCCCTAGGTTACAACTCTCAAGTTCAATGTTCTATATATTCTTAGAGCATGGACATAGTCCAGCCAAGCACGTTTCTAAGGTATAACATGCCTTAGACATGTTATACCTTAGAAAATGTGCTCCAGTTCCCAATAAGTTCCTCATTTTCATCTGAGACCTCATCAGCCAGATTTCATGGTTTGTATCACTATCCACATTTTGGTCACAACCATGTAACCAGTCTCTAAGAAGTTTCAAACTTTCCTTCACCTTTATATCTTTTTCTGAGACCTCAAAAATGTTTGAGTCTCTGCTTATTACCCAGTTCCAAAGCTGTTTCCACATTTTCAGATATTTTTATAACAATGCCCTACTCAGTACCAATTTTCTGTTAGACCATTCTTGCAATGCTATAAGTGAAGAGGGAGACCCAGGCAGCTCGTAAGGCAGCGTCTACCCACTACTGAGCGGCAGTTACAGTTCTGCTGATTTCCCAGATCCCTGATCTAACACCTACTTACTCTAAGGAGGAGAGAGACTTTCTCAAGACAGAAGGGGGCAACTGATTAAAGAAGGATGGATCTAACTGCCAGATGGAATAATAGTACCACAGCTGCTGGGGGCAGCAGGTGTACAAGCCATACATGAGACCACTCATTTAATTCAAGAGTCGCTTGAAAAGATGTTGGGCTGGTATTTTTACATCTCACTCTTAGCATCCTTGACCAAAACTGGCACAGCGATGCATTACATGTCGGCAACACAACTCGAGGCAGGGTCCAACAATTCTCTCTGGAATTCAAGCTTATGGAGCAGCTCCGTTTGAAGATCTCCAGCTATACTTTATTGAAAAGTCCAAGTGTGGAGGACATAAGTATTTGTTGGTCCTGGTGTGCACATATTCTGGATGGGACTGAAAGGCCCATGAAGTAACCTGTGTGCTGCTTTGAGATCTTATCCCTAGGTTTGGACTGCCACTGCACATCAGAGCAGACAGTGGACCAGCATTTGTGGCAGATTTAGTTCAGAAAACAGCAACGGGCTTGGGTATCACCTGAAAACTGCACACTGCCTACCGACCTCAGAGGTCCGGAAAAGTGGGGAAAAAATGAACTAGACTGTCAAAAGCAGCTTAGGAAAAGTGTGTCAGGGAACAAGATTTGAGTGGGTGCAGGCATTTCCCTTGGGGTTATTCAAAATCAGAGGCACCCCCTTTAGGAAAAACAGGATATTCCCCTATGAAGTCTTATACCATAGGTCCCCTCCCCTACTTTGGACACTCCTAGGAACTCCTCAGGAGTGGGGAGAGATTGAGTTAGGATGCTAGTTACCAGCTCTAAGGAGAATCACTTAGGATGCCTCAACCTAAGTAAATAACAAATGTCATGTAAGCCGTTTTCTTCCCAGTTCACCCTTTCTCACTAGGTAATCATGTGTGGATAAAGGACGGGAGTATAGCCCCTCTAAAGCCACAAAGGAAAGGACCTCAGACCTGATTCTGACCAATCCCATAGCGGTGAAGGTAGAGGGAATCCCAGCCTGAATCCACCACAGCTGTGTAAAAACCAGCAATAGCTGAGACTTAGACCAAGGCAAGGACTGCAGAATCACCTTAAAAAGGACAAAAAGCCTTGCTCCAGCTACATCCCGGAAGCTGGCTGGTCCATGCACAGCTGAAGCATGAGGAGATTCATAATGAGACTTATTCTTCTTAGTATTTGGACTTGCACAGTAGGAACATTAATTTTGAAGAATGCCCTCAGTATGTACACCAGGTAGGATGAAAAATTTACTGCCATTCTTTTGTCCTGCAGTTCTTATAAATGAACAGGGACACAGAAGGGAACCTGTTTATATAATGGTACTCAATATAAGGTGTGCAATCTGTGAGATGGACAGGTAGCTGTGTCATAGGCATCATTAAGCCCTCTTTCTTCCTATTATCTGTTAAGATATGTGAGCTGTTAAGACATCCAGTTTACTCCGCTAAGGAGAAGAGAGACCTAAAACTAGGGAATTGGACAGATGATGAGTCGCCACCGGAGATAATTATTGAGTACTATGGGCCGGCCACATGGGCTGAAGATGGCTCATTGGGATACCAGATCCCTATTTAGATGCTCAACTGGATCATCTGGCTTCAGGCTATTTTGGAAATACTCAGTAATGAAACGGGCAAAGCTTTGTCCCTCTTGGCTCGACGAGAAACTCAAATGAGAAATGCAATTTATCAGAACCGACTGGCCCTAGATTATTAGCTAGCAGCCGAAAGGGGAGTCTATGGAAAATTCAATCTAACCAACTGCCATCTGCACATAGATGACCAGGGGCAAGCAGCAGAGGATATTGTACGAGACATGACCAAACTGGCACATGTGCCTGTACAGGTGGGGCACAGATTTAACCCTGAGTCCTTATTTGGAGGTTGATTCTCATCCTTGGGAGGATTCAAAACCCTCATCATAAGTGTTATAATAATAATAGGTGTTTGTTTACTGCTCTTTTGTCTACTCCTCCTGTTCTTTCAGATGATCAGGGGATTCATCACTACTGTAGTTAGCCAAAAAAAATGACATCATAAGTGTATTATATGAAACATTATCAGTCGGTTTCTTCAGAAAATCTGGAAAGTGAGAATAAAAGTGAGACCTCTTACTAATATTATAAAGTGGTGAGGGTCTTAAAGGGGAGGATGAAGAGGGAGATCCAGGCATCTCAGATAAACTTCCCCTTTTTTCCTAAGACTGTAAACTTCCCCTTTTCATTCCTAAGACTGTCAACCAAAGCCCTTTTCATATGTAATTCCTGACACTGTAAACTGAGACCCTTTTCATATGTTAAGCTATAAACCTAAGATTCTTCCACGTGTAACATCTTAAGTATAAGCCTATATAAAGAAGGAATCTTCCTTTGTTAGGGGAGTTTGGCTGTTAGGCAAATGTGCCATCTTGCTCCTGGCCAAATAAACTCCTTCCTCCTGTATTCGGTGTCTGAGAGATCCATTTCCCACAGCCGCTCCTGCTACATAAGTAAATACCTGACACTGAAAAATTTATTCTTTTTTATTTTTTTTATTGCATTTTAGGTTTTGGGGTACATGTGAAGAACATGCAAGATAGTTGCTTAGGTACACACGTGGCAGTGTGTTTTGCTGCCTTCTGCCCCTTCACCCATATTTGGCATTTCACCCTGTGCCATCCCTCCCCCACTCACCCCGCTGTCCCTCCCCTATTTCCCCCAATAGACCTCAGTGTGTAGTACTCCCATCCCTGTGTCCATTTGTTCTCATTGTTCATCATCCACCTATGAGTGAGTATATACGGTGTTTCATTTTCTGTTCTTGTGCAAATTTACTGAGAATGATGTTTTCCAGATTCTTCCATGTCCCTACAAAGGACATGAACTCATCATTTTTGATTGTTGCATAATATTCCATGCTGTATATGTGCCACATTTTCCCAGTCCAGTCTATCATTGATGGGCATTTGGGTTGGTTCCAGGTCTTTGCTATTGTAAACAGTGCTGCAATGAACATTTGTGTGCATGTGTCCTTATAGTAGAAAGATTTATAGTTCTTTGAATATATACCCAGTAGTGGGATTGCTGGGTCAAATGGAATTTCTATTTCTAGGTCCTTGAAGAATCTCCACATTGTCTTTCACAATGGTTGAACTAACTTACACTCCCACCAGCAGTGTAACGGTGTTCCTATTTCTCCGCATCCTCTCCAGCATCTGTTGTCTCCAGATTTTTTAATGAATGCCATT
>CM052670.1:53716303-53741422 GCA_028533165.1 Leontopithecus rosalia
TATTGAAGATTTTTGCATCTATGTTCATCATGGATATTGGCCTGAAGTTTTCTTTTCCTGTTGAGTCTCTGCCAGGTTTTGGTATCAGGATGATGTTGGTCTCATAAAGTGATTTAGGAAGGATTCCCTCTTTTTGGATTATTTGGAATAGTTTCAGAAGGAATGGTACCAGTTCCTCTTTGTGTGTCTGGTAGAATTCGGCTGTGAACCCATCTGGACCTGGGCTTTTATTGTGCGGTAGGCTTTTAATTGCTGCCTCGACTTCAGACCTTGTTATTGGTCTATTCATAGTTTCTGCTTCCTCCTGGTTTAGGCTTGGGAGGACACAAGTGTCCAGGAATTTATCCATTTCTTCCAGGTTTACTAGTTTGTGTGCATAGTGTTGTTTGTAATATTCTCTGATGATGGTTTGAATTTCTGTGGAATCTGTGGTGATTTCCCCTTTATCAATTTTATTGCATCTATTTGGTTGTTCTCTCTTTTCTTTTTTATCAGTCTGGCTAGTGGTCTGTCTATTTTGCTGATCTTTTCAAAAAGAAGCTCTTGGATTTATTGATTTTTTGAAGGGTTTTTTGTGTCTCTGTCTCCTTCAGTTCTGCTCTGATCTTAGTTATTTCTTGTTGTCTGCAGGTTTTGAGTTTTTTTAATCTTCCTCCTCTAGCTCTTTCAATTTTTAGAATAGGGTGTCAATTTTGGATCTCTCCACTCTTCTCATATGGGAACTTATTGCTGTATATTGTCCTCTGGAGACTGCTTTAAATGTGTCCCAGAGATTCCGGTATGTTGTGTCTTCGTTCTCATTGGTTTTGAAGAACTTCTTTATTTCTGCCTTCATTTCATTGTTTATTCAGTCAACATTTAAGAGCCAGTTGTTCAGTTTCCATGAAGCTGTGCAGTTCTGAGTTACTTTCTGAATTTTGAGTTCTAGCTTGATTGCACTATGGTCTGAGAGATTGTTTGTTATTATTTCAATTGCTTTGCCTTTGCTGAGGAGTGCTTTACTTCCAATTATGTGGTCAATTTTCCAGCACCAATTATGTGGTGCTGAGAAGAATGTATATTCTGTGGATTTGGGGTGGAGAATTCTGTAAATGTCTATCAGGTTTGCTTGTTCCAGGTCTGAGTTCAAGCCCCGGATATCCTTTTTAATTTTCTGTCTGGTTGATCTGTCTAATATTGACAGTGGAGTGTTAAAGTCTCCCACTATTATTGTGTGGGAGTGTAAGTCTTTTTGTATGTCATTAAGAACGTGCCTTATATATCTGGGTGCTCCTGTTTTGGGTCCATATATCTTTAGGATCGTTATCTTTTCTTGTTGTATAGATCCTTTTACCATTATATAGTGACCTTCTTCGTCTCTTTTGATCTTTGTTGCTTTAAAGTCTATTTTATCAGAGGCAAGAATTGCAACTTCTGCTTTTTTTGCTCTCCATTTGCTTGGTAAATCTTCCTCCATCCCTTTATTTTGAGCCTTTCTGTATCCTCGCCTGTGAGATGGGCTTCCTGGATACAGCACACCGTTGGGTTTTGACATTTTATCTGAATTGCCAGTCTGTGTCTTTTGATTGGTGCATTTAGCCCATTTACATTTTGGGTTATTATTGTTATATGTGAATTTGATTCTGCCATTTTGATGCTAGCTGGCTGTTTTGCCCATTTGTTGATGCAGATTCTTCATTTTGTGGATGCCCTTTAGAATTTGGTACATTTTTGCAATGGCTTGTGCTGGTTGTTCCTTCCTATGTGTAGAGCCTCTTTCAGGAGCTCTTGTAAAGCAGGCCTGGTGGTGACAAAATCTCTGAGTACTTGCTTGTTCACAAAGGATTTTATTTTTCCTTCACTTAGGAAGCTCGGTTTGGCTGGATATGAAATTCTGGGTTGAAAGTTCTTTTCTTTAAGGATGTTGAATATTGGCCCCCACTCTCTTCTGGCTGTAGAGTTTCTGCCGAGAGATCTGCTGTGAGTCTGATGGGCTTCCCTTTGTGGGTGACCACGAGCTTTTTCTCTGGCTTCCCTTAGTATTTTCTCTTTCATTTCACCCTGGTGAATCTGACCATCATGTGCCTTGTGGTTTCTCTTCTTGCAGAGTATCTTTGTGGTGTTCTCTCTATTTCCTGGACTTGAATATTGGCCTGCCTTTCTAGGTTGGGGAAATTTTCCTGGATAGTATCCTGAAGAGTATTTTCCAGCTTGGATTCATTCTCTTCGTCACATTCTGGTACACCTGTCAAACGTAGATTAGGTCTCTTTACATAGTCCCACATTTCTTGGAGACTTTGTTCATTCCTTTTTGTGCTTTTTTCTCTAATCTTGATTTCTCATTTTATTTCATTGAGCTAATCTTCGATTTCTGATATTCTTTCTTCTGCTTGGTCAATTTGGCTGTTGAAAGTTGTGCATGCTTCATGAAGTTCCTGTGTTGTGTTTTTCAGTTCCTTCAATTCATTCATATTCCTCTCTAAGTTGTCCATTCTTGTTATCATTTCCTCGAATCTTTTTTCAAATCTTTTTTCAAGGTTCTTAGTTTCTTTGCATTGATTTAGAACATGTTCTATTAGCTCATGGAAGTTTCTCATTACCCACCTTCTGAGGTCTGATTCCTTCATTTCATCACACTCATTCTCCATCCAGCTTTGTTCCCTTGCTGGTGAGGAGTTTTGGTCCTTCGTAGGAGTTGAGGTGTTTTGGTTTCAGGTGTTTTCCTCCTTTTTGCGCTGGTTTCTTTCCATCTTTGTGGGTTTATCCTTCTGTTTTCTGAGTAGTTGCTGACTTTTTGATTGGGTCTCTGAGTGGATGCCCAGATTGTTGACGATGAAGTGTTTCTGTTACTTAATTTTCCTTCTAACAGTCTAGCCCCTCTGCTGTACGACTGCTGAGGTCCACTCCAGGCCCTGCTTGTCTGGGGTACACCTGTAGCAGCTGCAGAACAGTGAAGGATGCTACCAGTTTCTTCTTCTATCTTTGTCCCAGAATGATGCCTGCCAAATGTCAGTCTGATCAGTCCTTTTTGAAGTGACTCTTTGTATATACAGGGGTCAGGGAGCTGCTTGAGGAGATGGTCTGTATTTTATAGGACCTCAAGTGCTGAGCTGTGAGTTCTGTTGTTCCTTCAGGGCCGTTAGGCAGGTGCGTTTAAGTCTGCTGCAGCAGAACTCATAAATCCCCTTTTTTTCCTCAGATGCTTTGTCTCAGGGAGTTAGGGCTCTCTTTATGAGTATCCGTGGCACTGTCTTGCCCAGCTAGGAGGCAGTCTAGTCACTATTTGCCTGCCGAGGCTCTGCCCTGGTGCCATGGGGTCCGACCTGTTTCTGTGGTTCTTACCCTGCTGCTGTGGGCTCCGCCCTGCTGTCCTGTTGCTGTGGGCTCCGCCCTGTTGCCATGGGCTCTGTCCTGCTGTTGTGGGCTCCACCCTGTTACCGTGGGCTCCGCCCTGCTGCTGAGTGTAATTCCCTGTAGTCCTGTTTATATGAGTCCCTCTGTATTGGTGGAGTGTCTCTGTTATGGCAGGTTGCCTCAGCAATGGCAGGCCTCTGTGCCTTCACTGAGAGCTGCAATCCTGAGTTGCTCCTAGTGTGCCATCTTCCCCTCACAGCTCCACCAGCAGTAGTACCTCTTCCATTTGATGGACATCCAAATCCTTGCACGCAGATCATCTGCAGACAAGATGAGAGCTTCAGTGGAAACGGTAAACAAGTAGGATCAAGATCCTGAAGTGTTTCTTGAAGAACTGTTCCGGTAGATGAAACCTGGTTTTACCAGCATGACCCTAGGGATGGGTCTCAGGCTGAAGACTGTTCTTTACCATCGTAGAAGCAGAAGTATCTCCCACTTTTACGTGAGAACATGCAGTATTTGGTTTTCTTCTGCTGCATTAGTTTGCTTTAGACAATGGACTCCAGCTCCATCCATGTTGCTACCAAAGAAATAATCTCATTCTTTCTTATGACTGCATAGTATTCCATGATGTATATGTACCACACTTTCTTTATTCAGCCTACTACTGATGGATATTAAGGTTTATTGCATTTCTTTGATATTGTGAATAGTGCTGCAATGAACCTATTTGCATACATGTGTCTTTTTCTTTTTGAAACAGAGTCTCGCTCTGTCACCAGGCTGGAGTGCAGTGATGCAACCTCTGCCTCCCAGGTTCAGGTGAGTCTCCTCTGTCAGCCTCTCAAGTAACTGGGACTAGAGGCGCCCACCACCACACCCAGCTAATTTTTGTATTTTTAATAGAGACAGGGTTTCACCATGTTTGCCAGGATGGTCTCGATCTCTTGGCCTCCGAAAGTGCTGGGATTACAGGCATGAGCCACTGTGCCAGGCCCTGAATGCATGTTTCTTTATGGTAGAACAATTGATATTACTTTGAGTATATACCCAAGCATGAGATTGCTGGGTTAAATGGTAATTCTGTTTTAAGTTGTTGGAGGAACCACCATACTGCTTTCCACAATGCCTGAACCCATTTACACTCCCACCAGTGTATCAGCATTTGCTTTCTTCAACCTTGCTTGCATTTGTTATTTTTTGACCTTTTAGTAATAGCCACTCTGTTGTAAGATGTTATCTCACTGTTGTAAGATGCCTCTGGCTTTGTTCTTTTTGCTCAGGAATGGTTGGCTATTCAGGCTTTTTTTGGTTCCACATGAATTTTAAAATAGTTTTTTTTTTTTAAATTCTGTGAAGAATGTCCTTGGTAGTTTTATAGGAATAGCATTTACATATTTTTCAATTATGAAGCAAGTATATAATTGTGCATTGAACCATTTTTATGATGGGTGCTTTGAAATTTTTCTTGGATAACATCAAGATCTGTGTCACCATGTAGACATTAGTTGATTATTTTTTCTGTATTTGAGATTTTCCTTATTGTTGCTATATGGTTAAAAAATTATCCTGCACATTTTATGTATCATTACATCTTCGGTAGTTTTTAAATATTCTATTTAGCAGGGCTCCTCTGACACCATACAAATGGGGGAAGTGGAGTAACACCATCATTAGTGCCAGGTGGGGGACAGAAATCTAAGTCTCATACCCAACCTTCCTTGACACCCCAGAGATAAGAGTGCCTTCTTACTACTAGGCAAAGTTGAGAGTTTTAGCTTTTTGCTAGGTCTCTGATTACATCACCCTGGCAAAAAAGAGGAGAAGCACATTTTTACTGCTTCCCATGTGGTCTCCACTGACATCTTTGGGTAGGAAAATGCCTTGTAACTTCTTCTGGATGATAGAGAATACTCTGGCATCTTACTCAGCCCCCACTGACATTGGTGGAGCAGGGAGTTGGAAGAGTGCCGTGTAACCACTGGGTAGGTGTGGAATCCGAGACACCTGCTAGGCCCCAACTGATACCATAGAGACATGCTTGTTATCACAGGGCAGTGACAACAGTCTCCAGTCCCCACTTGATTTTCTCTGATACCACTTTTGCAAGAGAGGATGGGACACCTCATTACAGCATGGCAAAGGTGGAAGTCTTGGCTTTCTCCACTCTTGTCAGTAGTGTGGAGTTGATGCCATACTTTTTTCCATCATGTTTGGCTGAGGTAGGGCAGTTATTGTCTAAGTTTTCTGTATCACCAAGTTGCCACTTTTCTTGTCTTTTGGCTGGAGAGAGCAGGCTTTTCTTGGGAGCATTTTAGGTCTATGCTTATTAATATTTCCATGTTGCTGGCTTTTCTTGCCACCCAATCTGAAACATATGAGGCAAAAGGAAAACCTAGGGCACGCATGTGTTGTTTACCAAGTTCTATGGCGCCTAAATGGTCCACCTTCTTCTCTCCACCTTTTAGGGTCTTCTCATAATCGTATATACAATGCCTAGAAATTCCACCTTTAATTAGTAGAAGGAATAGAGAAGTGCATCCATTCCTTTTTGGTCTGGAATCTAAAGCCTTTAATTGGTTTTTATGAGGTAAATTTGTATTTAGTCTGTGGATTCCACCCAGGAAGCTGGCATATTAGAACCCCTCTATATTTGGTCACCACAGGAAATTAAAAAAAAAAACAACAACAAATCTCCTATGTCCAAGCTGCACTACAGACAGTTAAGTCAGAATCTCTGGGGATAAGATCTAGGTGTCAGTATTTTTAAAACTCCCCAAGTGATTCCAGTATAAAATCAAGGTTAAGTATCACTGCTGCATAATTTTTTGACTAGGACTAAATTAGAAACACATCTCATACAAGACAGCAGGGAGGCAGAATCAAGAAGAGATTGATCAGTGATTGGAGAGACTTCATGAAAAAAAAAAGTCTCTGACTAAATCCATATGTTTTCATCTTTCTCCATATATGCTCTTCAGTAAAATATTGTTAAACACTATAATGAAGTTTAATATTGTTACCGATTTACTACTGAGTTCTGTTTTCAAAGACAACACATAGCTGAGTAGAAAAGTCCACCACAATCTGTTTCTTTATTGTCCCTACTTATGGGAAACTTACCTTCTTAGATTTAGCTTGATCATCTTAAAATGATCCTTAGAGGCAAATTTAATCAAATGTGATTAAAATTTCAGGATTAAACAAAGCCGATTCCAAACGGGAATAAAAATATCAATAAATCACATAGATTAGACAGGAATCAATCCCTATTCACTCAGTTGTGTTCTAGTGACCATTTCTGGTTGTCTTCTCTGTCTCCTTCTTTGAGATCTTCTCTGTCACCAAGAATGAGTCTACAGCAAAGGTAGGTTTCATTCATTGCACATTAGGTTGGAAATGGTTCTAGTGATCATAGAGCCCAGTCTCCATTGTGCACCAAGGAGAAAATTGAGATCTAGAAAAAGGAAGGGTCTTACTACAGCTATGGAATTAGGAAATGGTGGAAGTGAGACAATAATTCAGATCTCCAGTATGTTCTTTGAGTGATACCACTGGGGCCAAGGAAACAGTATAATCAATGTAGTTACTCACATTATATAGAAATTAGTATATTATAAACTGAAGATACTTTGAAACTAGTATTTAATTCTTGAAAACTCCTAGGGAGACTGTCTGATGTAGCTTTCCAAGCTGAACACTATGAGGAACTCAACGGGATAAAAATCCTTTTTTTGAGGCCTGTCTTAAGGAGGCAGCTGTGGTATAGTGGACAGTGCTGGGCCTCGGAGTCAGACAGACTTAGGCTGAAATTCAAAATGTCACTTGCTGCTGTATAGTCATAGAAAAATTGTTAAATCTTTGTAAATTTTAGTTTCTTCTTTTGTAAAATAAAGATTGTAAAGGATGCCTACTGCCTAGGAATATCATGAGTATTGAATAAGACAAAGTATGGAAGTGGAAAAGCAATTGAGCAATAATCACTAAATATAGTTTTTCATCCACCTTCTCTTTCACTAAACTACTCCTTAGAAAGGAGTTCTTAAGGAAAGTAATTTGCTCCCACTAGAGTCCACAAGGAAGAAATGCTTTGTAGATCACAAGGTGACTGCACAGCTGCCCTCAGTGGGGATCCATTTTGTCCAGACAGGCAGTGTGTGAAACCCCAACACTGGTGTGTACACAGTTTCTGAGGCCTTACAAGGCTGCCGGGTCACACTGTGGACATAAAATGAAGTGTCATGCCAGCCCAGAAATATGCAACTGTTTAGTCCCTAATGAAAGGATTATTAACAATCACCTAAGAATTCTGTTTGACCATTTGATGACTTGTCTGCTGCTGTAATCCATCTATTCACAGAGATCTGGTTTCCCCATGTCCTTTTGGAGTATAGAGTGGGAGTTCTCTGCCCTTTGACTGACACAGGCACACACTGAAATCAACTCCAGAACAGATAAGGGTTGCTCAAATGCTAACCATTCCTATGTTTTTATTATCATCCATCAATCAGAGGATTAAATCTCCGCCACTAAACGACCATTTTTATCAAGTGAGAATGCAAGTCCCGGTTAGGCTTTAAAAAATGTCTTTTCTCAAACAGTTATGATAAATACACAAGCCCTGGCCTCCTACCTCCTGGTAATTCCAATCACTTCTCCCCCATTCTGTAGTGGTTCCCTCAATAAACCCTTCTACAGCCTGTGATAGTATTTCCCAATATCGCTTTTCCTATACACACCTCTAAGCCTTAGTAGTTTCCTCTATCCTTTCTTCTTTGGTTTGAGTGATACATCCTAAGTTTTCCTCCTCTAAGTTCTGCCTAGATGCTTTCTCTCCCTCTTTTCTCTGGGTTACATAGGGTGTAGAGAGACTAAAAAGAAGAGAACTGAATAGGACTCCAGTTTTGTCTCTTTCTTTTGCCCTGAATTGAGTAATTAAGTGGTGTTTGTCTGTGTGTGTGTGTGAGAGAGAGAGAGAGAGGAAAAGAGATTGCTTATAGAATCAGTCCTGGTAATGTGCACTTTTTAGAAAGTAAATTAGTAAACCAGCAGCAGTCTACTCAGGGATCAGTAATCATAGAATATTTTTTTAAAACAGCTTTACCAAGGAATATTCTGTATATTATAAAATTCATCCATAATTTCATGTATACAAGTCAATGATTTTTATTAACTTTATTGAGTGGGGTAGACATCACCATAACTAAATTTTAGAACATTTTTATCCTTTAAATAAGATCCCTCATGCCTATTAACATTTAATCGTTTTTTTCTCATGCCTATTCCAAGGCAACCATTAATCTACATTCTGTTTTGATTAGCATGCTTTGTATGGACATTTTATATAGATGAAATAATACAATATGTGGTCTCTTGTATCTGGCTTATTTTATTTGGCATGATTTGAGGTTCATCTACAATGTATCATGTGTCAGAAGTTTAATCTTTTTTATTGCTGAATAGTATTCTATTATATGTATATACCACAACTTTTAATCTCTTCATCAGTTGATGGACATTTGGGTTATTTCCACTCTTTCAGTATTGTAAATAATGTTTCTATATTTGTATAAAAGTATTGCATGTACATATGTTTTTAATTATATTGGGTATATACCTAGGCTTGATATTACTGGATCATACTCTAGCTTTAGCTTTTAGACAAACTGCCAGACTGTTTTCAAAAGTGGTTATACCATTTTATAATTCTACCACCACTATATGAGGTTTCTCATTTTTCCACATCCTTGCCAACATGTGTTGTTGTCAAGATTATAGAATATTAAAGATGGAAGGAAACTTAATTTTCCTCTCTCTTAAATTAAGTTTTAGTAAAGTATAGCATTCAAAATTAAATAATGTCTCTTTAGGTGGTCCCTTTAATCTGGTAAGATTATCAACACACACAGACACCCTGAAATGGCAAGGCAGTACTCTTAAGAGGTAATCATCCAGATGGTCTAGCTAGAATATGCTTTAATTTTAATAAATTATAATCAAAATGAAAACACACACACACATACACACACACACAGACACACACGTAAATTCCTAGAGATTTTGCAGACCTCAGAAGACTCATGCACAGTTCCCTATGGCCATGGAATCCTGTTTGAGAAGTATTAGTTTAGAACACAACAGTTTCTAGTAGATGCTTATCCCAGAGGATAATATAAATGGCATAAACAATTTTAGAAAAAAGAAAGACAGCTTGTACTATAACCCAGATCTCCTGTGTGACAAGTCAGTGAATCCCAGCACTACTGATGATCAGAAACACATTTCTTTTTGCTGTGCTCACTAAGAGACACACCAGCAAAATAAGGCACCTGGTTCTCTGAAAGTAGAGAAATAAATAAGGTGTTTTGTTCGGATATATTTCTGTTTATTGGCCAATATAAAATGCTTGCAGAGAATCATAAACAAACATAGCTCTGCCAGTATCTACACATGCATATGGCTCAAGATTTAACAAAATCTCTATAAATAACACATTTATGAGAAAAAAAACAGTAATTAAAATGTACCAGTATTCAATGTAAAACACCGAAGACCTAGCTAGTGAGGTGGGGTTGGCAGAGAAGAGGGGAACAGGAGGGATTTTGATCTCAATGTGACAGGGCTGTCTGTTGTAGAGGGGTATGCTGTAGTTCTGAATCCTTTCCTAGCCTGGATCTGAGAATCTTGGAGAAAAAAACTGTTTTCCCAGGCTCCCTCCTGTCAAAATCCATGTCAAGGTGTATGGAGAGAAAAAGAGTAAACAAAAAAACCCAATTCATTATCAACAAATACCTCCCCACTTCCTTACAAAAAAAAAAAAAAACTACATTTTTTTTTCTTTTGCTAGTTCATATGAAGACAACTTAACTATTGTTTAGGCTCAAGGGTATGTTGAAAATGTTTCTATCAAGGGTACTTTGTCCTTCCACTGACCAATAATGCCTTTGTTGAAAAACACATAAAAGCATAGTGCTCAAACAAATATGCCCCAAACTTTAAAAGCATTGAAAAGGAAAACTGTAAAAAGAATTTTCCTGAAGCAAATACTCAACTGTGACATTTGCCATGGCCCAACCAGAAATTATAAAGAAAAACATCCTTCACTTCACCTTTGCCTGAAATACCTTAAAATGCAAAGCCAATTGCCACCTCCAATTGCTGACCCATAAAAAGTTGGAATTAAGGTGATTCTGGGTATGGCTTGGGCTGTTAACATAATATTCATGCCATGAGCAAGCACAGTAAAGAAGAATGGCTCTGTCACTTTATTACATTATTATTATTATTGTGTTACAATCATTTTCTTTCCTCTAGAGCAGCAGTGTTAAATGTGGGCTTGAACTACTGCCAATCACATGGCAGCCTTTGAACACCTGCAGCACCTGCAGCCTGCTCAAGTCGAATCATCCCCTCTCTGGATACTACTACTTCTACCAGAAGGTGTAAACATGATCACTGAAAGTCAGTGAGATAATAATAAACTGTAGCAGAAACAAAACAAAACACACCACCAAAAAACACAGCACCTAAAGGCCAAGGCCTAAACCGTTGGTTGCCACATATTTGTGAATACCTATGCGGGGCCAGGCTGCTGGCTTGGTACAAGCTTTTATTTTAACTGCTTCTAATCCTCAGTCAGTAAAACAAGACCTTTTTTCTTTTCCCAAGTACTTTTAGCAATCTGATCAATTGGTTGTCTCAGGGGCTCTTAATCAGTGTTTGTAGATGGACTAAAGTATTTACTAAAAATATTTATTATTAAAACTCTGAAGTATTTAATAAAACTCTAAAAGCAAAAATCTTGCCATAGAGAGCACTCTTTTGCCAGAGCTAGAACCTGGTGATGAAGTGCACATTCTGCCTAATGTACTTAATGAACCACCTAATTCTTGTGGGACAGGAACTAACTGTACAAGTTTCAGACAGATTCTCAGATAGTAAAGAATACAACCTCCATGGAACTTGTTTTTCTCTGAGCATGATATGTGCAGGTGGGAACTAAAGGTAAAAAGATAACTGAGAAAGAATCAAAGGGAACAGTGGTGAGACAGCTGAGATTCAATTGATATTTCAATAGAAAGACGCATACTCAGATGTCCCTAAATGGATTGAGGGCTGTCTTTGAGGGACTGCTGAGAGGTAGTCTGGGAAACCCAGGGTCCAGAAGGAAGATTACTTTGGTTCAGAAATGTTCTGTAAGGTTCCAAAATGGCAAACTTCAGCTGTCCTCCCTGCTGAGGGTGGAGAGCACCTCAAATACAGGGCAAGGCCCAGGGGATTACCCTGCCCTATGTTGGAGAGCAGGACCGTTGTTCTTCAAACATATACAACACCCTACAACTGGAGTGCAGTGAGTCTAGAGCAGAAGGCAGAAGAAAACTTATAATCTGAAGAAGGTGAGAAACAGAGGGACAGAAAAGTAAAAAATTATTTATCCTGCCCCAACTGAACTAAGATGCAGATGAAATCATGTGCTATTTCTTTTTCATAAGAGACTACACTGCTGCCTTGGAGACACTCAACAAACTATGGGGCCAGCTACTTTTTCTGTGAGTGGGGATGGGCTGTCTTAATCAATCTCCTAATCTTTCTCCCATGCTCCTTAAATCTTTTAAGGATCATTTACACAGTGTCTAGTGAAGAGAAATAACTAAAGAGGGCCTTTCAACAACCCCGCTTGTCTCTATGCCATAGCCAAGCCTAGTTTCTGCTCTAGCTGCTCTTCTCTGGCTTCTATTCTCAGTCAGGGAATGCACACTTGGGTCTGTGGGTAAATGTGCAGGCCACACTATCTTTCTCAAATAGGAATTACTTTGGGTAAGTCACTACTGTTTTGGCCTCAGTTTCCTCATATTTAAAATAAGCACAATGTATCAATGAGGTTTTTTAAAACTGTAAAGCACTAAATTGTTATTGACAGTTTTGCCAAAACATTTACAGTATCTGTCTAGGCTTTTAAAGATGGGATAATTGCCCATTCCGACTTTTAAATAAAGTTAAAGCCTCAAGTCACCTAAACTAAAATTAGAGACTCAAATTGCAGAAAGGAGAAGTGGGGGGACTGAGGAGTGGGAGGTAAGTGGGGGAAAGGAAAATGAATGTTCCTGCTGGCTCTAGCCTATATCCCTTCTTTCACATCCAAGGGACAAAAAAAAAAAAAAAGACAGGAAGAAAGAGCCCTGTCTAGCCTCGCAACTCTTCACATTTTCTAACCTCTTTGGGACAGTGATGAATGGCAAATCTTTAGCTTTCCACTGTGGTCCGACCTAGCAGAGAATGTACCAGGCTGGCAGAAAGAGGAGTGGGAAACTGGCGGGACGAAGAGAGAACAGGCTTCATATGATGGACATTACCTCATTCATATTCAGGCAAAAGGGCCTTATATATCTATCTATCCCTTTTCCTTTCAGAAAGAGTTGTTTTCTCAAACAGATATGGCAAGAAAACAAAACATCCTCCTACCCCATAACATTTTCTTCCAGAAAATGAAGATTTCAAGATATTGAAGAGGCCATGAAGGCACTCTAGCTTGCTGTTCACCCCTGGATAACTGAATAGCTTAAAGCCAATCACTTTCCATCTCTGGGCTTCAGTTTTCTCATCTGTCAACTGGGGATGATAATTTCTGCCTTACCCAACTCTGGGTCTGTGTAAAAATCCAGTGAGATGATGACTATAAAAGCACATTGCAAAACGTAAAGAGAGACACCCATAAATGCAGTGAATTCCAGCATTCTTAACCTAGGATAAATGTGCCCTATCTTGTCTTGATTTTTACAAATTGTCACATCTAACATCCCAGACTATATAAGGTGCTTTCAAGCGAAGGAGCCAGTTGCTCCACTCATTTGAGTGCTTTTTCTTTCCAAACTTGACACATTATGAGGGAGTGGGAATCAGCCCAATTGGCCCATTATGGACAAAAGGGGAGTGTTAAAAATGTGATGCTCGCATCTGAGCCCTGAGGGTCTCATTTGCTCTATTTGTTATCAGAGAGCCATGGGAAGAGTAGTTTTATTCATGCAGAGAAGCATATGAAATCGGTATTAAGAGCTATTGAAATGCTAATTGGTTTTTTTTCCTAAACCAATAAAGCACAAAATGGTCCCTAAGCTGCCTTAAGGCCAGGACTCAGTGAGAACTTTAGCTCCTTGGTCTGTGAGACCTCAGGAGCTTCACTGTCAACCCAGAGTCCAAAGCTCTGAGCTTTGAGTTGGTCTTGGGATCTAGAGACTGAGTTTTGGGCTTTAGAAGATCAAGAACCTGGAAGGGACAAAAGAGGCAAGAAGAGAAGAGAAATAAATGTTGAAAGTAACTTTAAGAAGGACTAAAAAAAAAGACACTAGTTTAAATCCTCACTAAATAAGGGTAGAGATCTACTTGGAGGGAAGAGGACCTTAGCAAATGTGCTGGCTTCAGAGCTGTAACAACCAGGAAAATCTATGAGACATGAGCTGGGGAATTATGGCACCAGGCCTCCCCCAAGATAGATATTAATACGTGTGTGTGTGTGTGTGTGCACGCACGTGTGTTGAGGAAAGAGGCAGTGTTGAGGAGCTAAAGAGGGAGAAGGGTTTGATTTTGTCCCTAAAGTGCTAGGTAGATGTGCTGATACAATTTTGAGAGGCTTACCTGACCAAAAATGCAGGCATGAAAACCCTACCCCATTCACTGCCCTTCTCTCACCTTTTCTCAATAATCAAGCTGAGCTAGGAACATGTCTGGTAGTCCCATGAATGGGAAATCTGGCTCCCCAGGCTACAATAGGGAAGCAAGAAATGCTGCAGATCAGTCCTGGTGAAATGGAGAATCAATTCTCTGGTGAGATGGGATAGAATATACCCCATCTGTAGGATATTAGCTGTTGTGGACACATTTCAGGCCCCTGTTGCTGTTGTGGTATAGGAACGAGGAAGCAGAGTCCAGAGAGAACAACTGGGCAAGGCTGCCAGGAGCCCAAGAGACCTAGGGAGAGAGCAGATCAAATTAGAAATGTGGGGAAATCTCACTAGCACCCTTTTCTCTCCACCCCTCCAAATATCATACGTTAAGCCAATGGTTGAGGTTGTAACAGAAATACATTATCTAGACAGTGATATGACAATTCTACCCTATTCTACATTGGTGAAACCATTTATCATGAAGATGGGTTTAGTTCTAAGCTCCACAAAATTTAGAAGAAACTAAAGTGGTATTCTCCAGAGAAGCGATGTTATCTTTAAGCCTCTGTAGGGCTATCACAAAACAGAGGAAACAGATGAGGTCTGTCTGGCACAAGGAACAGAGCCAGGATGCATAGGTAGGTACTAAATCTCTTTTTTTACATTGACTTCAAACCCGCCAGTCACAGTTGTGTATATTTTAATATACATTGAGAAGTAGTAAGCCCTCTGCCACCTCAAGTATGTGAGCAAGGACTACACAAACTCTTAGTGGGAATATTATAAAAGGGACACATGCCTTGAAAGAAGAACTGGACTAGATAACCTTGACGGTACCTAAGTTTATTCATTTGATATCAGTTATAACTTTCAAATTTGATATCAGTTATGACTTTCAAATGTATATTTGTTCACATTTTCTTAGGTTGGATGTAGGGAGCAGGGAATCATTGGGAGAAATGTAGTAACTGAAGAAATACATCAGTGGACGATACAAGGTATTTCATTAGTTGCAAACTGGAAATCTACCTCCTGTCCTATCTTATGCTGCTTAAGCCTTTGAGAAAGTAACATTGGCTATCAAATCGTTGCAATGGTGCAGTTGGATGAACTCTAAAATGGAGCCCCCAAACCTGGGTTCTTGCCCAGTTCTAGCCCACGAATTTGCTCTGTGACTTTGAGAAACTAATTTTCCCTCTCTGTGTCTCAGTTCTTGCCTCTGTAAAATGAAGGGATATGCACGAGGTTTGTATAGCTATTAGGGAATGGAGGTTGATTTGAAATATAGGGTTTCCCGATGACAAGGCTTGCATATTTTTTTCTACTGTGCTATGCTGCTTGTACATATAAAGGGATATAGCTGAATGTGACCATTAGATAGTGGGGCCCTGAGAGAGCCTGTGAAAGGCCAGAATGGAAAGACTGGTGTCATGACAACCTTGCCAGTTCCCTGACAATTGGAGACCCAGAAGTGTGTTATCTGTTTGGCTAAAAAATCAGCATCACCGCTGTTGTCCCTCCACCCACAAGTGTTCCTAGCTTGCTACTGTTCCTCCCCTCCTTGTGAACAATAATATTCCAGAGGGGAATTCCTTGAGAGTGATCCCTAATTTCTGTTTTGCTTTTTTTTCTGATCCATCTTTCTGGCTCACCTCATTAGAGTTAAGGGCTGGGAACTTCAAAGGGCACATTGAGCTCCAGCCTGTCTCCTGTGCTTTCAGCTGTGTTTTCCCCCAAGGTCTCAGCTCCAGTATAGGAGGCAGAGCTGGAAAACTTTTGCAGGTCCAGCTCTGTGCATTCGATGGGGTTGTGGACCCAGTGGGAGTGGCTCTCTGAGGCGCAGGAGGCCATGGTAAAGGACTCCTGTGTGGGAAAGCCACCAGTCGAGCTGCAGTCGTCCTCGAGGATAGGGTTAAGTGGAAGTGGTTGCGTCTGAAAGATGCTCTCACTCACTTGGGACTCAGGACTGGTCTCCTTGCTGGGTGGCATGGGGAAGAGAGATTCTTCCTCTGCTGTCTTATCAGCCTCAAATTGCAGCGAACCTCCTGCAACTCGAAGCAGAAAGCCACTGGGTTACCCAAAAGCAGGTGCTCTTCTCAGCTCAGCACTGGGTACTGAGCACAAGATAGGGAGATATCTGGGAGCTGATTCTTACCTACCTCTCCCTGGGGACTAGAGCACCTAGCACTAGGCTGAGGTGACACAGTTGAAAAACATACTTACATTTGGGTATCAGATTGGGCTACCTGGTACTGGATCAGGGAAAATAATCAATTTCTCTAGACAAAAAGAAACCTTTGTGGGAAACAGGATTTTGATACCTTCTCCCTTGCCATAATCTTCATGGCCTGGTGTTATGTCTGTATACATTATTTTATATGACAAACTAGACTCTGCAGATGGAATTAACGTTATGGATCTCAAAATAGGGAGAGAATCCTGGATTATTCATATGGGTCCAATGTACTCCTGTGACGCTGAAAGCAGAAGAAGACAGAGGAGACAGAGAGTATGAGAGAGATGTGGCATGAGAGAAACTCAACTCACCATTGCTAGTTTTGGAAACAGAAGGGGGCCATGAGCCAAAGAAAGTAAGTGGCCCGAGAGGCTAGGAATGGCCTTCAGCTTAAGGCCAGCAAGGAAATAGGACTTAAGCCCTTTAACTCTATAGACCTGAATTCTGCCACCTGCATGCATGATCAAGCAAACAGATTACCTCCCAAAGACTCCAGAAAGAAACAGAGCCCTGCCAATATCTTAATTTTGGCATTGTAAGACTCTAAACAGAGACTGAACAGCCTGCTGAACTTCTAAGCTATGGAAACTGTGAGATAATAAACTACTAAATGTGTGGTGATTTGTTATGATGATAGAAAATAATACACCTTTTATGCATAGGTCTGATTCAACATCAAGTCAAAAACAGAACTTGTGAGATGTGTGTTTGTTTGGCCTCTTAACTTTGATTGTGATTTTGCTCTTTATTCAAATTCGTTGACTATGTTTACTACAATTTCACAAAAAAAATCCAGATTTCTGAATTCTCTTGAAAATGTAGAAGATTCTGCAACACTAAATATTTCCACATGGTTACAAAGACCTGGAGCTGAGTAGTGGATTCCACTTTAGACAAGGGAGCGCTCTCTAGTTTACCACAGGTGCTACTTGTCTCTCTTGTAATCTTACATTGGATCTAATTCATACATACATCTCACCGCGGTATGTGTGTAAGTCAGTGACTCCTGAAAAAGTTTTCCGAAAATGTCTAGCCCTCCTACCCCTTATAAAAACACTGGGGAAGCTTCCTGCCCTTATATTCCAAGAAGGCTACCACATTATTATCTTCAGGATAGGAAAGCAGAAAAAAGTCACTCATCTCTCCTCTCCTGAGGCAGCTCTCAGATATTCTCTCATTTTCATCTTCTGGACCCTGGGGTCCAAATGCTTCACTGCTCATGTTTCATGTCCATGCACCCAGGGACTAAGTAACACCTCTTATCTGGGACACTGGCCGCCAAAGTCAGAGACAGGAAGGACTACCCTGAGTCACAATGTCCCAGGGGCTAGCAAAGAGTAGACAAGAGAGAAGTAGACTTTGAGAAGGATCATAAAGGGACAACAGTGTTCCCAATGTATCCTGCAGCCCATGAAATGCTATATTTCATTTCCATTTAAGCCAGGGCACAACCAAATATACCTCTTGGGTTTTTCAAGATCATCTGCCAGGCCCCAGAGCCAAACTGACCAAGACAAATCTACATTAGCAGGATCTTCCTGCACAAATAGTGCTGCTTTAGGTCCAGTGTCCAGTGGGCTGAAAAGGAGTCCTGAGCACTCTTTTATCTAGTAAACTTTATCAGCCTCCTTATAAATAAATCAACTTATTTTCTGGTCTGAGTTCCTATTTCAGTGTCCCTGCCTAACTCTCAGTTCCCTTAATGGCACTGAAGCTGCACTGAACCTTGGTATTCTTGGCTGGAGTTCTAACTCTTTGCCTGGTCCTGACCAGCCACCTTCCCACTTCCTCCATCTTTGCCCTCAGTGAACTGGATTTTCTGTCCCATATTCTTGTCTAGTAGCTGAAGTTGTGCTTAATAAAGATCACAATGTTAGTGTGACCCTTTTTTTTACATTATGGTAAGTTGTGTAATTATTTTATTATATATTAGTAGTAAGAATAATAGGAATAAATTGAACAATAAATATAATATGCTTAAACCATTCTCTCCATGGTCTTTGGAAAAATTGCCTTCCATGAATTAATCTAGTGTGACTTTATATATGATTTTCCATCTGGAATTTTGCATGGCCATCTGATATGGACTAGGCCAGACCTCTTGGACATCAGTATTATCTGAGGAAGAAAGTCTAGGTTTGCCAACTCTTCTGGACATTGGGATTTCAGTTATCCCCATTTGTGAAGTTAGTATACTGACAGAAGTTGCCTTAGACCTCAACCACTTTTATTACAGTCATATCTCAGATATAGCCAGGCCTTCCTCAATTCCTGACATGCTCTAGAATTTATATCTAGTAGTATAGATATAAAGAATTGTAAAAGAACTCAGAAATCAAAAAGATCAATCCTATCTCTTATCTTAACGATTAGAAAGAAAGAGTTCTGAAGAGGCTAGATGACTTGCTAAGGTTACATAGTGATTTAGCGGTAGCTGTAGAACATAGGTCTCTAGTTTCCTTTCCTGTGGTATCCCACCATACCATATTCCTTTACAAACCCCTGAAATGTAATCAGGTCTTCTAAACTCTCAGGGTTAGCCTCAGTAATCTCTGAAGTCCTATGCTTCCTACTGCAGCCCCAGAGAGTTCCCCAGACCAACAGAAGACTATTCATGGGGTTTTCAAGCAAGGTAGAAAAGGCCCATTATTTCTCAACCTCAGAACAGTCCTCTTTTCTGCCAATAAGAGCCTTGTTCCTGATTCATGTGAAACGGTAAACAGCCACCCTTACCACGCTGGCAATGTCTGTTGAAGAACTGCTTGCAGTAGAGGAAGAAGAGCCCCAGGAAGGCCAGGGTAAATACCACTAGCAGGCTGCTCACCAGTGCAACAAGTGTGGCCTCCTGAGGGGGCACTGTGGGTTCATCTGCCTCCACTAAGCTCAACTGGAAGGCACCTGTGAGACAGAAAAACAAAATGGAGCAGGTAACTGACCTAACTAGTGAGGGCAGTGAACAGTCACCCTGACCCTGGGCCTGGACTTCCTCAGGCTGTCATCCTTCTCCCTAGGGCCTTCCCCAGCTAGACTTCCTATGCTGGTTTTACTTCTTTCCAGAGCAGGCCAAATTATAAAGAACAAGGCAAAAGAATTTGCACATACTGCTGGTATGTACAAATTAGTACAATTAATCGAAGATGCACGTATCTTAAGATCTTTCCATGCCATATTTAATAATACAATCCAGATAAATGGCAACAAGCTAAAACATTCATCATTAGAGCACAGGATAAACAAATCATGATATAATCCTGAAATTTCATATTATTACACAGCACTTGAAGACCGTTATGGATCAATGTAAACAATCTAGATGGGAAAAAGCAAATTGGAGAAAGAGAATATGTAGCTTGATATCATTTCTATAAAACATTATAAAATACAACATAATAATAGCATATATTGGTTATGAATATGTATATATATCACAAAAGAATCAAAGTATTAAAACATTAGTGGAGAGTATGGCAGAGGCATAGTGCTTACCAATTATCCACATGATCCCCTGTATTCCCCTTATACCCCTGCAGTAAGGCCATCAGAGTACTTCTGGCCAATGAACTGTGAGTCAAAATAACATGTGTCAATTCCAGACTGAGGCAGTTAAGAACCAGTAAGTCTCCTCCATCTCTTCCCCTGTATCATTGACCTGGAAGCTATATGGTTTAGAAGGTACAGTCAAATGAGGTAGGAAGGTCGTCGCATAGTGAAAAATAAACTATTATTGTATAAAGTCACTGAGATTTTGCAGTTTGTTTGTTACTGTAGCATACCCTACCAACAGAATACATACAATTTCAGGATAGTGGTTGTATCTGAGCAGCTAAGGAGATAATAGGACTGAGAGGATCACGAATTCCATTATATCCATGAAATCTTCATTCTTTTAAAAAATCTGAAGCAAACATGCAAAATGCTATGATTTATAAGCTTTGGATGGATGCTGGGTAATTGCATTTTAATTTTACAATTTTCTGCACTTAAAAATATTTTTATGTGTTTGAACTTTTTCATGATTTAAAAATATATATCAATAATTTAAAAATAATAAGTAAATAGCTGGAAGACAAAAATGATAGTAAGATAAATGGATACTGATATAGGCATAGATTAGACCCTAGTTCTTCATTCAGCCTTTGCAAGTCCTCAGCCCTAGGGCCTCCTATATATTTAATATAAAAGTAATATCTCATAAGTGTACATGTTATAATTTGTAAAGTGCTTCCTAACACCCATTTTATCATTAGACCTAGACAGCCACCACACAACATGTGAAGAAAAATTATTATCATGACTCACATATTTTTCAGAGGAGGAAAATGAGGTTCAATGAGTTTGAATGACTTGCAGAGGGTTACATAGATAATATGTCGTGAAACTAGAATTCAAATCTGATTCCCTTGACACTCTACAGGAAAGGGTATAGCAGAAGTCTTTACTACCCCATCTTGCTGCCACCCAATGGGTTGAGGAGGAAAGGGAAGAAGATAACTTGAGTACACACATTGAACCTCAGAGGTGGGGGTCTGCTTCGTGCATGGGATGCACTCTTGGTCTTGCAGGCCTCCAATGCGTGTCTTTCGGTAGAACCTGTGTTCAGAGCAATTAGGAATGACAGGCTGATCAAACAAGCAAAGCACTTGGACCAGTTCTAACAGCTCCTAAGAATTTTGCCAACCTGAAAATAAGTGCCCACCCATCATTGTGAATTATCTGCTTCTGTGTCTTATTCTGACTCAGAAGCCTAGACACTCCACTACTTTCCCCATTGACCACACCATGTAGCCCAAAGGAGACCTAATTCCAAAGAGAGGGAAGAACTGCTTTGCTACCAAATGCACCATAACTTCTTTTAAGTCTACAGTGAGATTTATCTTGAACTTTGGTCCTAGGCTGAGAGTGATGATGAAAAAGCTGTCAAGTACTCATCTGTGACTGACAATGTGCTAGGCACTTTATAGAGGAATCTTAGGAAGATACCACTTCTCTCTTCTGGGAGCTTAAACTGGATATTATGTTGATGGTTAGACTACCTCAACTAAGTTCTAAGAGGTGAGGATGGGAGAAACCTCCAACAGCTAGAAAAGGCCAAACTTGGTCTCATAAACCAGGCTCACCTGGGCAGACAGTCTCCACAGACAGCATTAGAGGTAGCTGTGCAGTTGATCTTCTGAACACGATTGATGACAGCACAGGTAATGCAAGTCTGACATCTGTGGTGGCCCCAGCTGCTTTTGTACCTGTGAGGAGGGCAGGCTGTGCAGTATGCATCTCCACCCTCTCCATAACCACAATCCTGTAGAGAGATGGGAGTTGTTAATATTGTTCTATAGGAGCTTGGAGATGGGATCACCTATGGGACAAGTGGACTTGTACAGAGTATTTTGCAAACTGCAAGTTGTAACCCCACTACTAGGTCATAAGACCAATTCACTAGGTTGCAGCCAGCACTGAAAGATAAAATAGAATAATAGTATCAAATATAAGAGTACATAGAATGAAGTAAAGCTAAATATTTGTATCAGTCAGCATAGGCTAGTCTGTAGTATGGCAAAAGGCAAACCCTAAATTTCAGTGTCTTAAAATAATAAAAGTTTATTTCTCACTTATTATATTTGCCTACCAAGGGGTTCCTGAGGGCTCTGCTCTACATCATCCTCAATGGGGTACCCAGAGTTACAGAAGCTTTATCTTTGTGCTGCCATGATTACAACATTGTGAACTATGTACAAGCTCTTAAAGTTTTCCCCAAGAAATTACCCATATTGCTTTACTCACATGTCCTTGGCCATACACATCACATGATCATTAATATCTACAAAGGGTACAAGAAAATGCAATTCTTCAATGTGGTGGAATATGGGGAGCTGAAATATTTAACAAATAGTCTTAAGCACTACCCACATCAGTACTGTTTTATACAAGTTTTACAGATAAAATACATAAAAGTCAAGCTTTCAAGATGGCGGTAGCTGAGGGGTAGACTGAGAGGCTGAGTTGAAGGCCCTTACCAAGTAAAAGAGGTCAGGAATAACTCCCTCCCCGCTTCTCGCAGTCCTTGGAGCACAGCAGAAGTGTTTTTCTTTTTATAATGAACAAGTAAACCATACAAACTGTCAACATGGGACGGAGATCTACATCATCCACTAAGAGTGGAAAATTTATGAACCCCACAGACCCAGCCCAAAAAGAAGCCCGGAAGCGAGAATTGAAGAAGAAAAAAAAAAACAGCACATGATGGTTTGAGCTGCAGTTTTAAAGATGAGGGATCCAAAACATATTATCCAAGATATGGAGAAATAGGATCAAATGGAGTTTAACCCAGTGCAACAGCCACAATTAAATGAGAAAGTACTGAAAGACAAGCGTAAAAAGCTGCGTGAAACCTTTGAACATATTCTATGACTCTATGAAAAAGAGAACAGATATTTACAAAGAATTGAGAAAGCTAGAAATAGAGTATGAACAGAAGAGGGCTCAACTTAGCCAGTATTTTGATGCTGTCAAGAACGCTCAGCATGTGGAAGTGGAGAGTATTCCTTTGCCAGATATGCCGCATGCTTCTTCCAACATTTTGATCCAGGACATTCCACTTCTTGGTGCCCATCCACCCTCCATCCTAAAGAAAACCTCAGCCTATGGACCTCCAATTCGGGCAGTTTCTAGCCGTCCTCTTCTTGGACATGGTGTTCCACGGTTCCCCCCTGGCAGAAAACCTCCTGGCCCTTCCCCGGTCCACCTCCTCCACAAGTAGTGCAGAAGTATGGCCATAAAGTTGGTTTTGCCCTAGATCTTACCCCTCGTAGGTGAGATGAAGACGTGTTATGAATATTTGAAGAAATAATGGCTTAAAACTTCCCAAATTTCATAAAATACATCAATTTATCCATCCAAGATGCTCAAGAAACTCCAAGCAGGATAAACTTAAAGAGACCCATGCTGAGATACACTATAAACAAAATGTTCATAGCTGAAAACAAAAAGAAAATACTGAAAATCAAGAGTAAAATTATTTGTCAAGTAAAGATACTTTCAGTAAGATTCAAAGCACACTTCTCATCACAAAGTGCAGAGACTGAAAGTCAGTGAGATGACGTATTTAAGTGCCTAAACAAATAAACTGTTAACCAACAACTCTATATACTGCAAAAAAGTTCTTCAAAAATAAAGGAATAATTAAAACATCCCTAGATAAAAATAGCTCATTGGTATCACTAGACCTGACTACAAGAAGGGAGTCTTTCAGGCTGAAATGAATGGACATTGGACAGTAATCCAAAGCCATACAAAGAGTAAATATGTCTGGTAAAGGTGAATGCATGGAAAAATATGATTCCACTTATATGCAGTATCTAGAGTAGGAAAATCTGTAGAGCTAGAAAGTAGAGTAGAGGCTATCATGCACTTTGGGGAGGGGGAAATTGGGAGTTACCGCTTAATGTGCAAAGAGACTGTATTTGGGGTAAGAAAAAGTCTTAGAAATAAAGGGATGATGGTTGCATAACATTGTGAATGTGATTAATGCTACTGAATTCTACACTTATAATTGTTAACACAGCAAATTTGAGGTTATATATTTTATCACAATCTTAAAAATCATAATGCAATATAAAAAAAACCATGAATTGTAAACTTAAATGGGTGAATTGCCTGGTATGGAAACTGTATATTAATAAGGCTGCTAAAAAAACACAGAGCTCCAATAAGTCTGGGTTTCTAAATGGCTGAGAAGAATCTTCCTACTCCACAACATGAATTGGAGTTACATTCAGGAATAAACACTGAATCTGTTATGTCACCAAACTTTAGCATTTGTTGCAGCAGTTAGTATTACCTGAACTAACATTTAAGTTATACTTTCCCAGGAGTTGGAAACAGTGAGCATCAGGCAGACTCTAAATACTCCCACCATTCTGTCCCTGTGTTTGCCCATTCAGGCTTTACCCAATGCCTTATAGCCTCACTCACAGTGATCCCATATACCAACGGGATCTGACATGGGCACTAGCCATTTTACTCATAATGTAATTTTCTTGAAAAGGCAAAGGGCTTCTCGGAGTCTCTGCTACCTTATGTGCAGCATAGGAATAGTGATAGCTGCCGTATCTGTTTTAAACAGTGAGCTGAGGGTCAAATTAATAGGAAACACAATGTGGTGATGGAAATCCCTGATCCAAGGTAGCAAAGACCTAGCTTTAACTCCCACTTCCACCACTGACCAGCCCTGTGACTTTGGGCATGCCATTGGGTCTGAATTTTCTTGTCAGAAATAATGCTATCCGAATTATAGGTTTGTTAAGTTTACACAAGCTGACCAAATGAACAAGGGAATATCTCAAAGCAATGGAGAATAGCTGGCTTTTTAAATAGGTCATGTTGGATACCAGAAAGATAATGTGAAAATGATCAAATTTGATACATTCCTCACACTATATACCAGAATAAATTCCAAATAGATCAGAAATTTATAGATAAAAATTAAAATCCCAAAGTACCAAAACAAAAGATAAATAAATTCCTCTTTAATCTGGGAATAGAGAAATCTTCTTTAACTGCAACTCAAAGTCCAGAAGCAATAAAGGAAAGATAGATAGTTCTAATTACCTAAAAATTCGAAAACGTTTCAGGATAAAAGATTCACTGGAGAGGATGCGGAGAAGTAGGAACACTTTTACACTGCTGGTGGGAGTGTAAATTAGTTCAACCATTGTGGAAGACAGTGTGGCGATTCCTCAAGGACCTAGAAATAGAAATTCCATTTGACCCAGAAATCCCATTACTGGGTATATATCCAAAGGACTATAGATCGTTCTACTGTAAGGACACATGCACACGAATGTTCATTGCAGCACTGTTTACAATAGCAAAGACCTGGAATCAACCCAAATA
>CM052670.1:53741522-53757227 GCA_028533165.1 Leontopithecus rosalia
GCCAAATATGGGTGAGGGGGCAGAAGGCAGCAAAACACACTGCCACGTGTGTACCTATGCAACTATCTTGCATGTTCTGCACATGTACCCCAAAACCTAAAATGCAATAAAAATTTAAAAAAAAATAAGATTCATAAGTGAAATTAGAAGACAAATAACAAACTAGTAAAAGATGTACACCATATCACAGACTAAAGATTTATATTGTAACATACAGAACCGGTATAAATTAACAACAACAACGACTTTATGAGAAACTAAATATATATTCACAGAAAAAGAAACATAAACAGCTCTTATCCCAGATAAAAGATGTCTCTTAACCAGATACACACAAACACACACACACACACCGTACAGATACATATATAGCTCTGGGTAGGGGTTGTTTGTAGTGCTTCTCACTATGCCTAGAATATAGTAATCCTTCAATTAACAGATAAACATTAGATATTGTTCTTATGGAAAGCAAGTGTTTATACCATCTAGAGCACTGGAATCAGAAGACCCGTGCCTGACTCCTCACTTACTTGCTTGCTAGAGAAGGGAATGACAAAAGCAAACTAGCATTTATTCAAAGTTAACCAGTAAGTCGACTGATTGATTGACTGATTGGTTAGCACTCCCTTTTATTTTATTGGTTAACTCAGAAAACAGTTTTGAAGCAACTACAATGTGTGAGGGTGGTATTCTGAATATTGTGACTAAATAATTGAATCAATCAGAAAAAAATCCACATACTCATGATGTTATAAACTTGTTTATTCTTCATAAAACCTTATAAGTGTGCATTATAATCCATGTTTCACAAATAAGCAAAATTGAGGCATAAATTGTTGGCCTGAGAAGCCTCTTCCTAAGGGCCTGAGATTCCCCACCCACAACTAGAGACAATAGGCTGCAGGGGGCACCTGAGATTCCACCATAAGGACCCAGCTTAAATATCTCTTTATCCTGTGGGTCTCAGATTCTTTTCCTCCACAAAGGAACAGGTGGCTATACTGGCAAGTGGTATCTTACTAATAACAAGTGGTCCAGTCTGGGGAATGTTCTTTGACTCCACAACTCAGACGCTTCTTTATGCTGACTTAGATGGATCAAGTGACCTGGCCCAGGAAAATTCCTTCTATACCTAAGGCAGCACAATATAAAACCCACAGACCAAAAATCACACCACAAAGGTCCTGGAAATTAAACAGTCTTTAGAGCTGCAGCTCATAAAAGTAGACCAGAAACTGTATGCTAAACCTAAACAGGTGACTGAGTGCTAAAGTAAAAGATTTAAATAGAACTCTGAGTCTCCTGACATAATTGACAAAATGTCTGGAATACAATGAAAAACCACCCATGATAATAAGCCTAAGGAAAATCACAACATGAATAAGAAAAGTCAATTAACTGACAACAACCCTTAGATAAAGCAGATGCTGGAATGATTGAAAAAGAATTCTAAAGCACCCATATAAAAATGTTTTAAAAACCAATGGAAAATTCTCTTAAAAATAGAAAATCTCATCAAAGAAACAGAAGTTTTGTTTTAAATAAGCAGATAGCAATTATTAAAGATAAAATGACAGAAATTAAAAAGAAAACCTCACTGGATGGGCTTAGTAGCAGAGAAGAGACAGATGATAGAATCAGTAAACTTGAGGCTAGAACAACAATAGAATTTATGCAACATGAACAGCAGGAAGAAAACAGACAAAATAAAATGAACAAAGCCTCAAGAACCTATGAGACTACAACAAATTATGGAATAATCATATCATCAGAATCTTATGAAAAGAACATTTTTAAAAATGTGTATCTAAAAATATTTTCAAATAAGTTGGGAGAAAACTTCACAAATTTGGCAAAAAGACCTACAAGTTAAAGAGGATGAACAGATCCCAAATATAATAAATCCAAAGAAGTGCACACCATTACACATCATACAACTTTGGAAAACTAAAGACAATAAAACAATATTGAAAATAGCCAAGAAGAAATGACATTAACTATTGAAAAACACTCATTCAGATGACACAACAGTGGATTTCTATCAGAAGCCACGGAGGTCAGAAGGAAGTATCACATTTTTCAAGTACTGAAATTAACTGTCAACTCCAGATTTATATCCAGTGAAAGTATCCTCGGAATAAAGGGACATAAAAACATTCTCAGGCAAAGAAAAACTAACAGAGTAAGTTGCTAGTAGGCCTACCCTTAAATAATGGCTAAGGGGAGTTCATAAAACAGAAATGAAATGATTTAAAAGGCGGAGGTGATAAAAGAACTCTTGGAGCATCAGAAGAAGGAAGAACACTGGAAGAGAAAAAATATGGGCATATAAATTGTACTGTCTTTCTCTTCATATATTTTATAAATCATAGTCAATGACTAAAACAAATTTAACAAAAATTATATCTGATATTTGTGACAATGATATTTAATACTGGGGAAAGTAAAGGAATCTAAAGGGAATAGACATTTCAATACTTCACTTTGAATGGCAAAATGCTGATACCAGTTGACACTGAAAAAGTAATATGTGTATTGTAATACCAGAACCACCTGTAAGAAAATGATACAAAGAGATACACTCAAAACCCTACAAATAAATCATGATGGAGTCCTAAATAAAATGTTCATGTAACCCACAGGAATGTAAGAAAAGACAAATAGAAGGACAAAAAACAGAGAAAACAAAAAAAGAATAAAATTTCAGGCTTAATCCTCAAATATCAATAATTATTGTAAATATGAATGATCTATATACGCCAATTAAAAGACAGAGACTGGCATAGCAAAATAAAACCAAAGGCTATCCAATTCTACTCAATATAAATTTCTTAAATAAATGAATCATTTTTTAATAAATTAAGAAGGAGCAAATTATCATTAAAATTTTATTAAGAATTTTTCTTCATAATTAGGAGCCAAAGGAAGTTCTTTCAAATGATTAAAGTGCAAAAATTCTTTTGCTACCAATTAGTTTTATAACCAGAAACCATTGATCTTAATTTTACCATGGTTGCTCAACGCTGATCCAAAATTTTCATGCTGATGGTGCTATAAAAATAATTATTTGTTCTAGATAAAATACTAACTTATACAACATAAAAGGGTATTTATCTTAAACCTGTAATCAAGAATGGTTTAGATTCGGAATGCAAGTTATTTAAATTTTAAGAATTTATTAATATATGTCATCAAATTAATACATTAAAGGGAAAATATATTTAAAAAATCAATAGATGATAATAAAATGAAACAAAATTTAAAACCATTTCTGGTTTTTAAGTACAAATACACTTACATGTTAATATGTTTTATATAAATGCTTTTTAAAATACTCTGTTATCTACTATATGTCTGTCTACTTAAGTTCCTTAGGTGAGTACACAAAGAACAATAAATAAATAGAAAGAACAGAAAGAGAAACAATAAGAAACAGATCACAAAATAAAAAATGCAAATGGATAAACACAATAAAGTTGGTACATTTCCCCTATCAAATAAAAAAAGGTAAAACCAAAATTCTCAAAAAGTCCTCATAAATTAGTAATTAATACTATAAAGTAAGGCATAAAATTAATGGATGATGAAAATATGTATTATTGATGTGCAGTTAGGCTTCTGGGGCATGGGAATTCAATGCACTGTTGAAAATAAATATAATTGTAATGGAAATTAGTGAAAACAAAATTCTGAAGTGTTATCTGCTGATATATTTCAAGCGTCTTAAAATTGTATGCATTATTTAGCTTTGCAATTACACATCAAGAAAAATGTCCTGTGGAAATGGTGTCAATTTTCTGCAATTATTTATTTACAGTGATGCTTATAACTCATAAATAAAATTTAAAAGTAAATAAAAGTAACTTCAGCCAGATGCTTCCAGCTGCTTATTCAAACATCAATGCCCCTCTTCTTCCTTACTATGAAAACACTGATTTCATTCTAGGTGGCATGATGCCCAGCCTCAAGAATGGATTCTTGATCGGTCTTAATCATACAATCCCATTCTCATTTGCCAGACACTTATTTCCCAGTCTCTCTTCCAGATAGAGATAGCTACATAACTCAGTTATAGACCATAAGATATAAAGAAAAATCTGTTGGACAGCTTCTAGGAAAAGACTTCTTCCCTATAAAAGGCAAGCTTGTTTGACCCTGTAACTGATTCCTGACTTTGACTATTGTGTGAAGATATGATGCTTCGAGTTTGGCAATCATGAGGCCACAATCATGAGAACAAAACAGCAAGGTGTCCAAAATGAAGGATTATAAGAGCCCGAGTCCTAGATAACATTGCTGATCTGCCTAACAAATAAAATGGCTGCCTGTCTCCAGACTTCATTACATAAATAAATATGGTTCACGTCACAGTTAAATTTTACGTTACTTTCAACTTAATACATCCTAATTGATTCTGAGGTAAAATAATATGCCCAGAACACAGATGGGACTCATGCCTACGTGTATCTGGATCTAAAGCTTCTATATAGTATATGTGTGCATATATATATACACATATGTGTATCTAGAACTAAAGCTTCTGTATACTATACAAAATGTACGTATACTATACAAAATGGATATACTATATAAAACGGATATTGTACGTATACTATACAAAATGGATATACTATATAAAATGGATATTAAAGCACATATGGATCTAAAGCTTCTGTATAGAGTATATGTGTACGTACACATATACTCTATACAGAAGCTTTAGATCCATATGTGCTTTAATATCCATTTTATATGTGTTTTATATATGTGCATTTTACATATGTGCTTTAATATCCATTTAATACAAGCTTTATATATATGCGTGCTTTTATATCCATTTTAGTGTACAGCATGACCTAACCTCTGGTAATCTTTCCTTGGTTCTGGGGTCCTTTATTAACCATGTGGGTACCACACTATGGGACATAATACCACGAGTAAAGACTTAGAATTAGTGGGCCAGGAGCCGTGGCTCAGGCCTGTAATCCCAGCACTTTGGGAAGCTTAGGCAGGCAGGAGTTCTGCCTCAGTTCCCAAACTCCTCACAAGGTCAGGAGTTCGAGATCAGCCTGGCCAATATGGTGAAACCCAGTCTCTATTAAATATACAAAAATTAGCTGGGCATGGTGGCATGCACCTGTAGTCTCAGTTACTAGGGAGGCTGAGGGAGGAGAATGGATTGAACCCAGGAGACGGAGGTTGCAGTGAGCCACTGTACTCCAGCCTGGGTGACAGAGGAAGATACCATCTTAAAAAAAAAATTGAATTCGTACTTGTATCCCTTGATATCCCTGGGCCTTATTCTCTTCATTTTTTAAAAAATACAAAGGTAAAAAAAAAAGTGGGCTAAATAACTGCTATATTGTTTTCTAGCCACAGACTCATGTAACTTTCCCACCCAAAACCCTCCTAGCGCACTTAGAGAAAAATGAACATTTCTCATAGAGCTCAAGACCCTATCTGGTCTGGTCCATACCTCTCTCTCTGACCTCTTTGTGTACTACTCTCCTTCTCATTCACCATACACCCATTGCTCCCTTCTCCTTCAACATGCCTAGTTCATTTCACCTTGGGATTCTGCACTAGTATCCTCTCCTCAGAGGGTGTCTCCTTAGGGAGACCTTTCCCTGTTTCATAAGCTGAAGTAGCTATCCAGTCACTCTGTATCACATCACCTTAATTTGATTCTTCTCATATCTTCATATCTAGATTCTTTATTTATCTGTGTATGTGTCTCAATTATTATTTTTTTCACTAATAGCAAAAGGCCCATGAGGACAAATATTTTTGTCCATTTTGCCATATCCATGGTATTTACAACCATGCCTGTCACTTTGCAAGTGTTCAATAAGCAATTGCTGAATGAACAAGCAATTGCATAAAATAGGGCATGAGTATGTAGAAAACATCTGCTAGCTGTCTGCTTCTGGACTCTGTAGCCCCAGCTGCAGCCAAAATTTAATATCACTCCCAGGTTCAGGGACCAACAAAGGACCTGAGGAAAGAACAATTAAGCAGATACAGGCGCAAAAACAAGGTTGCATGAAGTCTCTGCCTTGCTGGTCATTTTGTTCTGATCCTTATCTTTAATTGGGATTTTAGACCCTCCCTGGTTCCCTATCCCTAAATTCTCCATTGCATAGCTTCCTCAGTAGTGCAGATCCTCTAGAACAGAGGCTGTAGTTCAGAGGATCTGCACTACTTGGTTCTTCTCCCTTTCTCTTTCCTAAGATCTGATATCTGGCTCTTCAGCACCATGTGGTTGGGCTTTGCTTTAGCTAACAGATTTCCCTAATGCTTAACAGTCCTCATGGATCTCTGCACAAGACATCTCTTCTTGAAATACCCTATTATCTCACAGAAACTTCCCCTGGCCCTGATCCTGCTAGGCTGACTTCATGCTGGAACCATGACTGATATTGCATACTCTGTGGATCCCAGGTTTTACCTGCTGAACTGGATCAGTCATAAGTAGGGCTGACTCCCCTAATCTTGGCCTCTTTCAGTTGCCAGGCTGGTTCCTAATTTGTGACAAAAATAAGTGTACTGACTAAGGAGAACTTACTTTGGATAGCTCCTGTCCAGGACCACACTGCTGGCAGGTGACACACCGTCCCCATTGGTCCAAGTACTCATTTTCTTGGCAATCCATGGTGGGAAGGCTGTGGGTACAGAACACAAGAACTAGGGAGTTAGTGGGAAGGGACTGTAGGTAGTGGCTTCCATGTCACTTGGTCTGGGTCCTCTTAATCTAGTCTCTGGCTCTGAGACAGTGGGGCTGAGGAAGCGAACACAAAAGAGTTAATGCTTATCTAGTTCTGACCATATGCCATGAACTCTTGTAAATGCTTTGCATGTAATAACTCATTCAATTCTCAAAGCAATCATATTAAGAATTATTATTAGCTACATTTTACAAATGAAGAAACTGAGGCAAAAAGAGCAAGCTATTTGCTCAAATTCACAGTCAGTGGCTATACCAGGAGCTGAATTTGTAAAGAGAATAATAAGACAAGGAGTTGGCTTCTGCCCAGGGGATACAGAATACTTACAATCCCTCATGTGTGAACAGATCATAACAATTTAGAAACTACTTTCACATCTATTATTATTTGATCTATACAACATTCATGTGAGGTCAGCAGTATAGGGATGATCATCTTTATTTTGTAATTGAGAAAGCTGAAACATTGTTTCTCTTTGCCAACAGTGGTCCTCAGAGGCACTAGCTGTCATTGCTTCTGTCCTAGGCAGAATGGGAGGGTAGAATGATCCAGCACGTAGAAATATCTTAGTGCACTAAAGTTCACAGAAAGAGAAACTTTACTCAGATAAGTTCTTGGAAGACAGATGCATATGGCAGTAGAACTAGCATTGGACTGAAGATTAGATCTGGATTCCAATCCTGGCTATAGGATAGTCAATAATCCTGTTGCTCAGGACGAAGAGATTTCCTAGAACATGGAAATTTCAATGCTAAAAGTGGAATCGTTTTGGGCAAAGTGGGATAATTTGTCACCCCACCTGGCTCTTACCTTTTCAACATGCAATCTGTGATGTATCACTTTATCTGTTTTGGCCTTGATTACTTAATATAAGCAAAAGGGATAGCATGCTCTTCACCTACCATACATAGCTCTTGGAAGGATTAAAGGTGCTAAGGTCCATCAAACCATTCTGAAGAGCTATACAAAATAAGACAGAGTTAAGTATGCAGAAAGGTTGTCTTCTACAAAGAGGAATTTTAATGAAAGGGTTCAAGTAATTCATACATGGGGCTTATCTTACTCAAAAAAAAAGGTAGCATGAGGTATTTTTTACTTACTCATGACCTCATACTAGGGTGAATTTCAAGTGGTTTCTAAAAGTGTCAAAAGTCCTAAATGTGTACTTTAAGTCAGAAGAGAGGAGAGTGTACATGTGTACCTTGAGAGGTCATCACTCTTCCACTCAAAGGTCACCAAAAGAGATAGGTTAAGTCATCCTAGCTGTCATTCTTGCTTAAGCGCACCTTTTTCCATCAACAACTGGGCCATTCTTTCCCATTCCTTCATTCAAAGGAAAGTGGGCTACAAGATCCATGTTTGCAAAAGATAAACATACTCTCTTCTGTGCTGATTTGTTCACTGGCCAATGGTATTGACCTCAGTAGGCATGCTTCCCTCCCCTTGCTATGCACTCTTCTCACTGAGAACAAAAAAACCTCCGTATTCTCATATCCCTCATGACCAGGAAGTTCAATGCCACAGTAACAGGCCCAGGATACTGATCTGGACAACTTTGTTGTCTCCCCTTTTTACCCACAAAACAGAAAAATATTGTCAGGAACCAAGAAGTAGCCCTCCTCTTGAACTAAGTTCTCATGATAGGCATTTAAAATCTCCATGACAGCTGCTGCTGGCTTTTGATGGTCTGAGACACCTCATTTCACTTGGTTTCCAGAGCTCCACACACCTAATAAACATCATGTGGCCTAAACCCTAAGATGTCTCTAACCATGGCTTTGAAACCTCTGTCTAGGCAAGGCAGGCTTGCTGCCCAAACCCCCCATATCAAGACTTAGGGAATGAACAGAGAGCCTTTCCCTCTTTTTTCTCATCATGTTTATTCAAAGCATACAAATTAAATTATCTTTCATTAGAAGTTTAACAAATTGACGTTTTAAAAATTATTTTTATTTTTTTCTAATTATACTCGAAGTTCTGGGGTACCTGTGGAGAACGTGCAGGTTTGTTACACAGGTATACATGCGCCATGATGGTTTGCTGCATCCATTAACATGTCATCTACATTAAGTATTTTTCCTAATGCTATCCATCCCCTATAACCCATCCCATACTATCCCTCCCATAGTCCTCTACCCCTGGACAGGCCCTGGTGTGTGATGTTCTCCTCCCTGGGTCCATGTGTTCTCATTGTTCAACTCCCACTTATGAGTGAGAACACACAGTGTGTGGTTTTCTGTTCTTGTGTCAGTTTGCTGAGAATGATGGTTTCCAGCTTCATCTATGTCCCTGCAAAAGATATGAACTCATTCTTTTTATGGCTGCATAGTATTCCATGGTGTACATGTGCCATATTTTCTTTATACAGTCTATCACTGATGGGCATTTGGGTTGGTTCCAAGTCTTTGCTATTGTGAACAGTGCCACAATAAATATATGTGTGCATGTGTCATTATAATAGAAGGATTTATAATCCATTGGGTATATATCCAGTAACGGGATTGCTGGGTCAAATGGTATTTCCATTTCTAGATCTTTGAGGAATCGCCACTCTGTCTTCCACAGTGGTTGAACTAATTTACACTCCCATCATCAGTGTAAAAGCGTTCCTATTTCTCCACATCCTCTCCAGCATCTGTAGTCTCCTAATTTTTTAATGATCACCATTCTAACTGGCATGAGATGGTATCTCAATGTGGTTTTGATTTCTATTTCTCTAATGAACAGTGATGATGAGCTTTTCATGTGTTTGCTGGCTGCATAAATGTCTTCTTTTGATAAGTGTCTGTTCATATCTTTGCCCACTTTTTGATGGAGTTGTTTTTTTTCTTGTAAATTTTTTTAAGTTCTTTGTAGATTCTGGATATCATTAGGCTTTTGTCAGAGGGGTAGATTGCAATTTTTTTCCCATTCTGTTGGCTGCCAGTTCACTCTAATGAAAGTTTCTTCTGCTGTGCAGAAGCTCTTTAGTTTAATTAATCCAACATGTCTATTTTGGCTTTTATTGCCATTGCTTTTGGTGTTTTTGTCATGAAGTCCTTGCCCATGCTTATGTCCTGAATGGTATTACCTAGGTTTTCTTCTAGGGTTTTTATGGTGTTATATCTTATGTTTAAATCTTTAATCTATCTGGAGTTAATTTTTGTATAAGGTGTAAGGAAGGGTTCCAGTTTCTGCTTTCTGCACATGGCGAATCAGTTTTCCCAACACCATTTATCAAATAGGGAAACGTTTCCTCATTGCTTGTTTTTGACAGGTGTGTCAAAGATCAGATGGTTCTAGGTGTGTGGCATCACTTCCAAGGCCTCTGTTCTGTTCCATTGGTCTATATCTCTGTTTTGGTACCAGTACCATGCTGTTTTGATTACTGTTGCCTTGTAATAATAGTTTGAAGTCAGGTAGTCTGATGCCTCCAGCTTTGTGTGTTTTTTTCTTTTTTTTTTCTTAGGATTGTCTTGGCTATGCAGGCTGTATATTGGTTCCATATGAATTTTAAGGTGTTTTTTTTTCCAATTCTGTGAAGAATGTCAATGGTAGCTTGATGGGGATAGCATTGAATCTATAAGTTGCTTTGGGCAGTATGGCCATTTTCATGACATTGAGTCTTCCTAACCATAAGCATGGAATGTTTTTCCATCTGTTTGTGTCCTTTCTTATTTCCTTGAGTAGTGGTTTGTAATTCTCCTTGAAAATGTCCTTCACGTCCCTTGATAGTTGTATTCCTAGGTATTTTATCCTTTTTGTAGCAATTGTATATGTGAATTCACTCATGATTTGGCTCTCTGTTTGTCTGTTATTGGTGTATAAGAATGCTTGTGATTTTTGCACATTGATTTTGTATCCTCAGACTTTGCTGAAGTTGCTTATCAGCTTAAGGAGATTTGGGGCTGAGATGATGGTGTCTTCTAAGCATACAATCATGTCATCTCCAAATAAAGACAATGTAACTTCCTCTTTTCCTAATTGAATACCCTTTATTTCTTTTTCTTGCCTGATTGCCTGGCCAGAACTTCCAGTACTATGCTGAATAATAGTAGTGAGAGAGGGCATCCTTGTCTTGTGCCAGTTTTCAAAGAGACTGCTTCCTGTTTGGCTTTATTAAAGAGTACGAAATCATAGACTCTGGACTGTTTTGAAGAAGTCAGGGTGTATGTGTAAAACTACCTAATGAGGGTTAAATGTCATTATCCAGGAACAATGTCAGACCTTATATCAATTTTTCCCTGTAATCGACAGTTTACTAAGCATATGTAACTACCTTTTAAAAGATAAAGTAAAAGAACAATTATGCTTTCAGAAAATTAGAGCTACTCTTAGGTATCCCATACTACAGCTAGACACTCTTCCAAAGTATCACAAAAAATATGGCTGAATCCTCCAAACTTCTGGGTAAGTTGACAATATGGACAGACCTATAAAACTCCCAAGAGTAGAGACCACTGCATGCCCAGTGTCTAGCCGTGAACCTGGCAGAGGTTGTGTACCTCAACAGTGCTTACTATTTGTTAGCTTGTCAACATGCTTCATTCCCTGGACTGTGGCTAACTATGCATATGTATCTAGCCACCTAGGTTATTTCTCTTTCAGATAATGACTTTGCAACCAATAGTAGTAACCTCACATCAAGAAAAGAGCAAAGCTCTTAGTTATAGTTATATATAGAACATATAGATTTGGGTTTGAATCTTAATTGTGCATCCTCAAACAAATTGTTTTACCCTTGTCAGCATCAGTTTCTTCATCAGCAAAATGGAGGTTTAAATAATATACTGTACAGTAATTTAGAAAATTAAATGCAATAATATATGTTAAAGGACCAAGTATAGGGCTTGATACATATGAGACACTTGGTAATTAGCAGGTTCCCTTTTTTCCTCTTCAGAAGAGTGAGGTTTATAGTAAAAGGAGTGCACATTTGTTACCCTTGAGATGTGTGGGGAAGAAAAGGAAAAGGCACCCAAGTTTCTTTCTTGACCATTTCAGCTGGAGCATGAAGGCCATGTTTAAGATGGGTCCCACTGTATCAGTTTCCTACTCATTATTCGCAACCACCAGTGACCTGAGGCTTAAGGAAAAGATTCTCCAGGATATCTTCAGTACCTAAGCCACCTTGGCTAAAAGAAACATTGTTCTAAGTGTTTGCTAGATTTTTTTTAATCAAGGCATTCCTGTATAGGATTAACTTGGTCGACAAACATTTGGAAACTTTTCTGAGATAATTGTCTTTGAAATGGAAATGCAAAGGAAATAAAATGAGATTTGCAAGTAAGTGAGGATGTTATTATGGACTTTATAAAATAGCACATCGTTTTCCACAGAACAGTCCCTCTCAACTCCACAACATAAGGTTGTGACTGCTCAAGAAAATTTGTTTTCACCCCAACTATGACATGGGATTGTGTTCTCTTTACATTACTGAGGGTTGGGAAGAGGAAGGGAAGTGGCAGATGCCTCTTTTCTCAATCCCATGAAGTATAACATATGGTGGGGTTCTGATTCTGCTAAAGCCCATCACCCACACAGTTGTACTGTTTGCCAACTATATCCTGAAATACTGCCTCCAACTTCCCAACTTGCCCAGAGAATATCTGATCTGCGTAACTCAGGAGTAGTTTGGACATCAGATGAGGTAATGTGGAAGTACTCTAAAAATTCATGTGGGTAACATGCTGGGAATTTTTGTCTGTTTCTGATTGCAGTACAACATATACATAGCAAGGAGTACAAAGATTAAGTAAACTAATAAATTTTTACGTATGTACATGCCCATGTAGACACCAACCAGATAAATACACAGAGCCTTTCTATTACTCCAGCAGGCTCCCTCATGCCCCTTCCCGGTCAATATCACCCCCTCTCCAGGTAATTATAGCACAGGCTTCTACCACTATCATTAGTTTTACCTGTCTCTGAAATCCACATAAATTTCAATCATACAAGATGCACTCTTAAGTTTCTGGTTTCACTTGCTAAATATAACATCTGTGATAGTTATCCACTATGTTTTTTGCAGCAACATTTGTTCATTACCATTGTTGTGTAGTAGCCTATTGTATGGATATACCATGATTTACACATTTTTTCTTGGCAAATGTTGGGCTGCTTTTAATTTGACGCCATTATAAATTGAGTTGTTATACTATCGTTGACTGATTTCTTTTTTAAAGAGTGTCAAGAAAATTCAATAAGAAAAAACAATCTTTTCAAAAAGTGGTGTTGGGGAAACTGGATATCCACAAGCAAAAAAAATCAAATTGGACCCCTAACTCACATCATATACAAAATCAACTCATGATAGACTAAATCCCTAAACTTAAGAGTTAAAAATACAAAACTCTTATAAATGCTTTTTTATAAGAAAACATACAAATTCTATAATCAATGTTTTTCTCATAAGAAAATATATGTGTAAATGTTAGTGACACTGTATTAGGCAGTGGTTTCTTAGATATAACAACAAAAGCACAAGAACAAAAGAGAAAAATGGATCTATGAAATGTAAACAAAATTTAAAAATTAAAAATGATTGGGGGGAGGGAGGAAGATGGTGCTCTAGAAGTAACTCACGATTGCAGCTCTCAGTCAAGACGCAGAGGGTGAGTTCACACCGCATTTCTAGACGGATCTTTATAGTCAACAGAGCGGGGAAAAGCCCAGGTGTAAGAGGGACGCAGGACGCAAGCACAGTGCTCTCCACTGGTGTGGCCAGGAGGCCAGGCAGCTGACGTTGCAGAGCAGCAGCACAGTGCACAAAACACATGGGTCTGGGCACCCTGTTAAACCGGCAATTTGAGACTTGGGAGGGCAGATTGCCATGTTCATCTGATTGAACGGGTTTTGGATGGTGAACCAGACCAGGAGATTTCTGGGAGGTGAATTGCGAACCAGCGCAGTGGGTCGCTGCACAGGAAATCACACAGATCCCAGTGCCCTTTTGGCCGGCGGCTGAGGCACCCGGGAGAGAGTCAACCCTACAACTTAAAAAAAAAAAAGCAAAAAGGCTCGGAGGCAGGGAGCCAAGTGATTAGGCTCGACGGGTCCCACCCCCACAGGGACAAGCAGTACGGCGATTCGGAGTGCCCGGGGCTGAGACTTCCACTGCGGGAACACCTGAACCCATGGCTGGGCAGCGTGGTGGGGGAGGGGCGTCCGCCATTACCGAGAGCTTTGGCCCCTACTGAGGTACCTGCCCATTGCTGATGCAGTCAGCCGTTGCCGAGGCAACCCGCAATAACAGAGAGACTCCGCCAACAGGGCAGAGCCCACATGAGCAGAGTGAAGCCTACGTCAGCAGTGGGGAGCCCAAAATAGCAGAACGAAGCCCACAGCAAAAGGGTGGACCTCACGCCAGCAGGGTGGAGCCTTGGCAGTCAAATAGTGACTAGACTGCCTCCTAGCTGGACAGGACAGTGCAATGGACACACACAAATAAGCCCTAACTCCCCGAGACAGAGCATCTGAGGAAAAAAAGCGGTTTCATGAGTTCTGCTGCAACAGACTTAAACGTACTTGCCTAGCAACACTGAATGAACAACAGAACTCACAGAACAGCACTTGAGCTCCTATAAAGTACAGATCATCTCCTCAAGCAACTCCCTGACCCCTGTATACCCAAAGAATCACCTCAAAAAGGACTGATCAGACTGACATTTGGCAGGCATCATTCTGGGACAAAGATAGAAGAAGAAACCGGTAGCATCCCTCACTGTTCCACAGCTGCTACAGGTGTACCCCAGGCAAGCAGGGCCTGGAGTGCACCTCAGCAGTCTACAGCAGAGGGGCTAGACTGTTAGAAGGAAAACTAAGAAATAGAAATACTCCATCATAAACAATCTGGGCCTCTACTCAGAGACCCAATCAAAAAATCAACAACTACGACGACAGGTGGATAAATTCACAAAGATGGGAAGAAACCAGCGCAAAAAGTAGGAAAACACCCAAAACCAGAACAATTCACTTCCTACAAAAGACCAAAACTCCTCAACAGCAAATGAACAAAGCTGGACGGAGAATGAGAGTGATGAAATGATGGAATCAGACTTCAGAAGGTGGGTAATAAGAAACTTCTGTGAGATAAAAGAACATGTTCTAAATCAGTGCAAAGAAACTAAGAACCTTGAAAAAAGATTTGAGGAAATGATAACAAGAATGGACAACTTAAAGAGGAATAAGAATGAATTGAAAGAACTGAAAAACACAACACGAGAACTTCCTGAAGCATGCACAAGTTTCAACAGCCGAATCGACCAAGCAGAAGAAAGGATATCAGAAGTCAAAGATCAGCTCAATGAAATAAAATGAGAAGTCAAGATTAGAGAAAAAGGGGCAAAAAGGAATGAAAAAAGCCTCCAAGAAATGTGGGACTATGTGAAGAGACCTAATCTACGTTTGATATGTGTACCAGAATGCGACGAAGAGAAAGAATCCAAGCTGGAAAATACTCTTCAGGAAATCATCCAGGAAAATTTCCCCAACCCAGCAAGGCAGGCCAACACCCAAATCCAGGAAATACAGAGAACACCACAAAGATACTCCACAAGAAGAGCAATCCCAAGGCACATAATCATCAGATTCACCAGGGTTGAAATGCAGGAGAAAATGCTAAGGGCAGCCAGAGAGAAAGGTCGGGTCACACCCAAGGGGAAGCCCATCAGACTCACAGCAGATCTCTCAGCAGAAACCCTACAAGCCAGAAGAGAGTGGGGGCCAATATTCAACATCCTTAAAGAAAAGAACTTTCAACCCAGAATTTCATATCCAGCCAAACTAAGCTTCATAAGTGAAGGAAAAATAAAATCCTTTGCGAACAAGCAAGTACTCAGAGATTTTGTCAGCATCAGGCCTGCCTTACAAGAGCTCCTGAAAGAGGCACTACACATAGAAAGGAACAACCAGCACCAGCCATTCCAAAAACATACCAAATGCTAAAGAGCATCAAAAAAATGAAGAAACTCCATCAACTAACGGGGAAAACTGCCAG
>CM052670.1:53757727-53774495 GCA_028533165.1 Leontopithecus rosalia
CCACTTTAAATACACAAAATATACATTCTCCACTTTAAATACACAAAATATTGATCAGCCATTATTAATAACCATTCTTAGAATTAAGCAATATTCCTGTTCTCTCTCCCTCTTTTTCTTCCTCTTTCTTCCTCTCCTTCTAAAAAAAAGAAAAAAAAAAAAAAAAAAGAAGGGGAAGCCAGAGAAGAAAAAAAACAAAGAACCCTGATAGGGTAGTATAGCACAAAGCTTTAAGTAAGGGATGCCCAATGTGTCAGCTTTTAATACTGGGAGGTGGAGGAGGACAGGTCTGAAGATGTGTTATTTTGATTTTATTTCATGGGCAGGTGATGAAAGTAAATTGTCTTTTTGTGTTTAAGTACACTAAAATCTGCGCCTGGAATAGACATAATTCAGAGACCACAGGTGATTACTTCAGTTTTTAATGTGCTACTTTCAACATTTCCAAAGTGGCTGAAGAATTTTAACTGTTAGTGATAGTAACATCTGGCCCAGTAATGTCAGGCATAGTATATCAACAGAAGATAATGAGCATATACAAAATTAAAGAAGTCTCATCTATTCTCCTTTGCCTTTTATTCTAGCACACACAGCAAGAGGTAATGCTCCAGCTGGGGTAGAAAAAGAAAAAAAATCTTTACTAAAAGCCATTGTCATTGTACAGACATAATTAATGACCAATTGAACTGGGCTGCTTCCACTTGGCCAAAAGTAAATGCTAACCATACGTGTCAAATTGTTTTGCCTTCAAAACATGTGCATACATGCACACACACAACAAACAGCACAAACCTCAAAAGACAAATATAGCTTAGAAGACTGTAAATTAAAAATATAAATATTTGGATAGTGTTTGGCAACTGATGAAAATAATCGTTAAAGGAAAGGGGAAAAGGAACTGTGTAGCCAAGAATACAAAGATATTATTAAAGAAACAGGATGAAATTAAGGACACCAAATTCTGGGCTGATTTTGAGGGAAAATGTTCTTCTACTGACTTCTGAAATACTCTTCCCAAGTGAGAGCAAAGGCACAGAAACTACCCTGGATTATGTTCAAGGGAAAAATGAGATAATGTATGTGAGAGTGTTCTGGAAACTCCAGATTGTGCTACACATGTGAGGAGTTTCTATGACCGTTATCACTACCGCACCGAGAGCTGAGGAACAAAGGGCACGGGAGACAAGCCTCAATCTAGACCAGAACTCAGCTAAACTCCGCTTTGCTCTGCTGTTACCCTAGCCAAAGTGAGTCTCTGGTCATGTACCAATCACCACACGATGCCATAAAAATATGGTATCATAAAAAATTAGTTACTCAGCCAGCAGTACTGGAAGGGGAGATAAGTTGACTTCCCAAGAAGACTTTTGGCTGAGCTGTCCCAGTTGGGAATTGAATTCATAGTATGATTTATTTGCAGGGCTGGGACTGTATAAAACTCAGTCAAGTACTCCAATTTCTGATTTCTATTAAGTCTGTTGGTCTTGCCCCACACTCCCTCCACCCTGTCTCATTTACCAAGCAATCCTGAATAGCTGTATCTGAAGATATCAGTAAGAATAGTCTATTTTTTCACATAGCAATCAAGTACTCCATCCTATCCTCATAGGCCAGGGAACAAAATATCCTAAAGGATAAAAAATCCAAATCTGTGGGCATTTATGAACACAAACCAGGGCCACATCCTTACCAAAGGACCGAGAGAATAGAATGAGATCCATAGAATGAGGCCTGTGTGTACAAAATGGAATACTGCCACCAAAATATTTCTTTATTTTTTCTTTAGATGCCCAAGAAAACGGAGAAAGGTATAGGACTTTGTGAGGTTGTAGAGGGAAGGTGAGATTGATAACAAGAAGCCTACAATCTCATATGTAAACGCACATCCTTTGAGACCATTTTTAGACTCTGACAATCTTAGATTTAAAGGGGGGTTTAAAATTAATCTTAGCCCCAGTGGCTTGTTGCCCAGTAAAGAAATATCATCCAGCTCTACTTGAAGTCCTTTAGTAATAGGCACCTCAGTACTCTTAAGACATCATATTCCATTTGGGTTTTTTTTCCTCCTCTTTGGCAACCAATTAAAACTTCAAACTATCAGATAATTGAAAACATATACTCATGGAATCCTGAAAGTATTCAGGACAACTTAACCCCATTTCCTGATGAACCAAGATGAGGAAACTGATGCTCAGAAAAGGGATAGATTTTTCCCAAAGTCACACAGTTGGTTGGTGGTAGACCTAAAAGTAGAATTCAAGTCTGCATATTCAGGGCCCAGTGGCTTCTCTGCTTCCCATATAAAAAGAGAAGAGTTGGCCCAGCTTTAAGACCAATTACTCAGTGACTATACTACCAATGCTTCAGCTTCTTTTTCCTAACTCCCACAGCCCGATAATGGCTCATTTTACCCTCAACAGAAACAATTCCAAAGGGTGGGCTGGTTCTTGGAGAGATGGATTGTAGAAGGGAAGTTTGCTGCCTACTCTTTTTGGCTTATCCACAATGGTGACTAACAACCTCCTGGAAGTAGGAAATCTTACTGTTTGATTCCACCATATATTACATGGAAATTCCTTTATTTTTGAGAATAAAGTGATGTCTTTTGGTGATGTTTGGAGGGTATAATAACTGTTGTCACCCCAAGATAGGGAGAATTAATTTCTGATCACTCAGAAACCACTTAACGAGTACCTTCTATGCTAGGCATTCTGTTAGAACTTGGTGGCAAGAGAGAAAACCAGAGATAAATAAAGCATATTCTCCATATTTAGGAGATTGCAGTCTAGTGAGGAACATAAAAAATATATACCGTTAACTCTGATCCAAGACAGACTATAGCCATCCTCATATCTATGTACACAAAATAATATTAATTGTATTTTACATACTGATGGTGAAACTGACCCATATCCTTCCTGTTAAGCTCCATGAAGATAATACATGGGTGGACCTAGTTTCCAAAAGAAAGCAGTGAAAAAGCAGCTTCTGCTTCAATATGAAGCTTCAGCACTAAGGAATGGCTCCAAAAGATGATTCATTCTCTGCAGGAGGCATTCAAGTGGAGCAGGTCAAGAAGACATCTAAAGAAAGGAATTCAGCCAGGCGCGGTGGCTCAGCACTTTGGGAGGCCGAGGAGGGTGTATCACAAGATCAGGAGATCGGGACCAACCTGGCCAACCTGGTGAAACCCTGTCTTTACTAAAATAGAAAAAATTAGCCAGGCGTGGTGGCACGCACCTATAGTCTCAGCTACTCGGTAGGCTGAGACACACTTGAACCTCAGAGGCGGAGGTTGCACAGTGAGCCAAGATCACGCCACTGCACTCTAGCCTGGTGACAGAGCAATGCTCTGTCTCAAAAGAAGAGAATTCTCTCAAAGAAAATAACTGCTTTAAGGTAATTGGAGAATCCATCTTTCTTTTGTCTCATTCTTTAGTGCCAGAGGCGGCCTAATTGCCCAGCTATCTATCACCTTAAACCCTAACAGCTGTGGAAACTGAAAAACCATATTGAACTTGGAGTAAGAAAAATGTGGCTTCCAGTTCTGGCACAGATACTTACTAAGTAAATGATCTGTTTGGCCACCTGTATTATATATAAACAAATCTGCACTTCCCTCAGTTGAAGATAAAGAATCACTGGGATGAGAGATTTGAAAGTATTTGGCACATAGTGGAAAAAATGATTTATATTCTTTAATTTTTCTATTTGAGATAGGGTCTCACTTTTTTGTCCAGGTTGGAGTATAGTGGCATGATCATAGCTCGCTGCAACCTCAAACTCCTGGGCTCAGGAGATTCTAGTGCCTCAACCTCCCAAGTAGCTTGGACTATAGGTGCTCAGCATCCAGTGCCCTGCTAATCAAAAAAAAAAAAAATACATAGACAGGGTCTTGCTATGCTGCCCAGGCTGGTCTTGCACTCCTGGACTCAAGCCTTCCTCTAACCTCAGGCTCCTAAAGTGCTAGGATTACAGGAATGAGACACCATGCCTGATCAGAAAAATTAGTTTAAAAGATAATAAATTACAAATAAATTTGTCACATTTACCCATTCTGTCCCTTTTGCAGAAGTCCTCATTACTATGAAGACATACTCATATCCCAATTTATATACTTCAAAATCAGAGTCATATTTGACTTGGCACCATGCCAGATAAGAAATGGTACACTTAGCTGAGCTGTTTGACCTGGGAACAGAAGATACAGGGGGATCTGATCTCTGAAAAACTGTCATGGAAGAAAAATGATTCAAAATTTTCTGTGCCACTGTAGATAGCTCAGGCCAAACTAGTACCTGGGTATTTGTCCACTAATGAGTCACAAGAAAAGGAGTGGATATGGTAAGAATAGAGATTTATTTAAACCACTCCCCATTACTGACCATTAGAACAAAAGCTCACCACGAGTTCCTGAAACAGGTGAAACCTGTGTGACAGCCCTTCCACTTTGGAGAGCCACGCTTTTGATGTGACAGTACGGCAGAGTAATCCACCACTGGGGGTGTAATCACCAAACTGTTCTTCGGTGTGTGAATTATTAGTGAAAAAGACCCAGCTGTAATTAGACCTCCACTGTGTACTTAGCTGGAAGAACATGTTAATTCTGCAATATGTCTCTTGGTTAAACATTGCACAGTTCTTACCTCATTTCTGTAAATAAAGTTTTGTGAATCTGTTTTGTATTGTGAAAAATTCATAACATTGATATTTTGATTTGTAATATTTCTAATTGGTAGATTTAATTGAAAAGTAAAATTAATTTATTTTTATATGTTCAGGGGAATTTTAAAGTCAAATCTTTTGTAGATAATTTAAAAAATCAGTGTGGTTTATTTTACTTACTTAACCCACTGGTTGTTATTCTGTAACAATTTGTATAAACGGTAAATTTTGAATGTGTTGTTATTTTACCTAGATGTAAAATTCCACGTGTATTAAAATGTACAAAGTTTTGTTAATAAAATTTAATAATGTTTGTTTATAAAAAAAAAAAAAAGAAAAAGAACAGACTGCTCTATGTGGCCTCGAGGGGAATGACTAGGATATCCAGGTACAAGCTTTAGGAAAACAAAGTTAAGCTAAGAAAAGGAAGCACTTTTAGAGTCCAAGCCTTTCCCTGAAGTGAATGGGCTCTCTCAGGAAGAAGTATGGAACTCCCACTAGAAGTCTTCAAGCAGAGATTGTCAGGGATGTTTTAATGTGGAGTCCATTAGGGTAAAAGAAAATTACAAATCACGAAATTCTACTTGTCAGGCACTGTGCGCTAAACCCTTGGCAGGAAATATCTCTTTTAATCTTCTCATAACACCATGATGTGAGTACTATTATCCCTTTTTTTTCAGGGTAGAAAGCTGAGGCTCAAAGAATTTCCCTACTTCTCATTTGGCTTACTACTGGCATGGTGAATGGTAGGAACAATTATTTGTGGCACCTGTTTGGCATTCAGTGCAGTAGTACCTTAGACAGTGTGTAAAACACACAAACACACCACACATACTTCTAAATGCTTTGTGGAAATACTGATCCTAGTTGGGAATGTCATGTAAATAATATGTTTAGGATCACAAACAGTGGACAAATAGCAGACCCAGGACTTGAATACAGCCATGTCTAGCTCAGAAAGTGCATATCCTTTCTATTGCATTATCCACAGAAGTGAGATGGGAATGCACAATCTTTTACCCTCTAAGCCAACTCGAAAAGATTCTGATTTTCTCTTTCTTCCTTTTTCAATCCCATATAATTTATCAACTACAAAGTTCCATAGATTCAACTTTTGTGATGGCTTGTTAAATTCATTACCTCCTTTCTATTCCCATAGCCACCGCCTCAGTCCCAGGGCCTTGTTCCCTCACTGCCTCTAGTTTATCCATCTCTTGTGTTTTCCTATTCCATTCCAGCTGACTAACCTTTTTTTACCAGATTACTCTTCCTAAAGCAGAGGATCTGCCTTTTTTTTTAAGCTCAGAAACTTTCAATGGCTTTCCATTTTCTTCCAAATCAAATCAAAACCCTAGCATCCACTGTCTTTTGCAGTTTACCACCCATCTGCCTTGGCAACTTTAACTTACATTTTCCTGCTAACTCTAAAATCCAGGTCAGCTGGTGTTCTTTTCATATGCCCTGAGATTCCCTGCCTTAAAGCAGTTGTTCCTGTTATTTTCTCTGCTTAAACTGTCTTCTCTTTCTCCACCTGTTGAAATCTTATCTGTGTGCCACAGTCTATCTTAAATAATAATAGTTAATATTTATTGAGTGTTTATTTTGGGCCAGCCACCATGCTAAGTGTGTGAAAGTATTTTATATGGATTATATCATCTAATACTCACAACAACCCTATGAGGTAGATGCTATTATTATCCACTTTAGCCTGGAGTTAACAGAAACTCAGAAAGGGAGAAGTAATCTTATTTTTCCAAGGTCACACAAATTAATAAATGGTGAGTATGAGATGTGAACTCAAGTAGTCTAACTCAGGAGCCCTGAAAGGCATTGCAATTTTAAAAAAACAATCAAAAAACCTTTTTCTGATTTCATATGGTTCAACTTGATATGATCCTTACTTGGCAGCCTCTGAGAATTTTGATTTAACTTTTAAAACCTCTCTCGTGTTATATTTATATTTATCTGTGTTTTTTATATCCAGGATGACACTGTCAGGCCCCCGTGGGTACAGCCTAAGTCTCCAACAAACATCTCACTGTCTCACACATGGTGGCACAGACTAGGTGCTCAGTGAGTCTGCTGAGTTGAAGGTATGCTGTGGTGAAAGAAGGAACAGAGGAGTTATCTAGCGGAGATGGTGCAAACTTTCCTGCCCCAGCTACCCAGCATGACATTGGCGAATTCTGCCAACACCTGTCTAAGTCAGACCCTGAAGTTTCTGTTTTCCTAGCCTGATCTCTGGCGGGTCCCGTCTTGTCCCCCAGTTCTTGCAGCTTGCTGGGTCTCGGCCAGTGTTTGGGGTGAGGCAGGATCAAAATAACATTGCCGGAGACTCAGCTCCCAGGAATGAGAGATCAAGTAAACCAAGCTCGGCGGGTGAGGGGGTGGATTGAAAGCCCCCAAACAGAGCCAGCTTGCTCTTTACACAAGCCCTGACTTGCCCTCGAGCCACGTGGGTGGGCCAGCAGTTCTGCTTTCCTCAGGATGCTCCACAAGTCTGATCCACTGCCCCCCCCTCCCGCCTCCACTAACTCCCAGCCTCTTTCTCCTCTACGAACGCTAGATGCTTAAGGTTGCTGGACACGTCCAGGCATGTTCCCAATGCAGGTCCAATAAGAGCCTACAGGGCAATGCAGGTCCAGTAAGAACCTACAAGAACTGGCTCGCCAAGACCCTAGGGATATCAGCCCAATTCCCTGGCACCTCAGAAAGCGCTCTCCAGATACAAATGGATGGACTGGCCGTCAGCCACGGGGCGCCTTCCCAATTGTTTTTGCGGCACCCTAGCAGGATCATCCTGACACGATTCTGTACTTCCGCACCTAGATGCCGCAGGTCCCAGCCGCCTTGCCACACCAGAGAGTGTTCCCACACTTACCCTGTAACGGACAAGTAGGTGGCTCCTGCTTCCAAAATGGGATTCCGGGACAAACCCACCTCAGCGGACAGCAAACAACCCACCCAGCTTTCGCCCCTCGGCCCCCGCCCCTCGGTCCCCGCCCCTCGACCCCGCCCCTCGACCCCGCCCCTCGGCCCCCAGCCTGCCCACACACTCACAGTGGATGAAATTCCTTGTAATCAAGATTCCGCTTGACTCATTTCACATCCACGTGTAGCTTCAACGGCCCAAATCCTCCTTTCAGGGTTAGCTTATCTCTTCCTCCCCAGTGAAGTTCCTAGAGCAGCTATTGGACTACTTGAGTGTCTAGGCGTGGCTACAAAAAGAAACTCTGCCCTTCAGAGACACAATGTAAGGCTGAAGAACAGTGACCAAGCGACTGGTATGGCAGGAGCTGCAAAGCTCCTGGGACTGAAGCGGGGCCAGAAAGTAGAGGGCCACGGAGTTGGGTCTAGAGAAAGCGTCAAGTTGTCTCTTTCACAGCTGAATACAGCTCAGCTCATCCAAGTTTGTTCACGAATTAGCAGGTTTGGCGTTTGACAGGGAAAATTATTGTTGGAAAAGCCACGATTTTCAAACACATGGAGAAGCCACTTTCCAGCTCTGGCTGTGCCTCAAAAAAATACTCCTCCATTCAGAAGCGTAGGTAGTATTGTGACAGGAGGAAGAGAGCAAAAGCGAAGCAGGGAAAAGACTACTAAAAATAAAAGAAAACTGTTTTTGGCACTTAGCTCTGATCACCCACCTTTTCTGGGCCCCTGATTGTCTGTACAAGAAGAGGGTTGAACTAAATAGTTTCTAAGGGCACTTCAAGCAATGACACTTTGGGAGTTTATTATCTATGATCTCAGAGGCAGCAGTGGATAAATACTGAAACGTTACTGGTCCCTGACCTTGAAGAGCTTGCAGAAGAGTTGGGAAGGTAAAATTGACTGGACAGTCAGAAGGCCAAACTATGAGGTACAGACTAGAAGGGTTGGGGGGCGGGTAGAAAGAAGTATTAAAAAAGAGTTTGCCAGGGGAAGCAAAGGCTTTTCAATCCATTTGGAGGTTTTAAAAGAGGTCAAAGAGGAAATAGCATTATGGGTAGAGGAAAAGAAAAGCTTGAGCCAAAGTATGGGGGAGAGGACTGAGAAATGTGTCGTTATCAGCCTCTGAGGGCCTCCTCCTGTACTGGGCAGAGGTTATATGCCTGCTCAGGATAGGGTCTCAGTACAGCCCCTGAAAAGCTTTTGGTGGGAAAGGGCTGAATAGACCCTAAGCTGAAGTAGAAAAAGTCCTAAATGAATGTTGTATCTGTCCCCTTGCTAGAGTTGAGACCAGAATTAGCTTCTGTGGGCTCAGGCCTAGAAAGAGGGAAAACTGCCAGAATTGGAATCCTAGGTCTGCCTCTTACTAGCTTGATGACCTAAGGCAAGTCACTTAACCACTCTGTGGCTCAGGATTCTCTTCTGTGAAATGGGGAAAATAACAATCCCTTACTCATAGGATTGTTTTGGGAATTATGTGAGTTAATACACAAAATAGTGTTCATATGTATGAAGAGCTTAGAACAATTTCTGGGACATAGTGGTACAGAAGTGCTTATTAAATACAAATAAATAAATACATGAATGCACTTTAGGGCCCTCTGAAATTATCTGTGAGATTAAAATGAAAATACTTACCCTGGATACCTCTTAATTCTGTCCTGTCCTTTCCTAGAAAACAGGATCTCTGCTTTTTCTCCATGCTCTCCTACCCAGAGAGGCTTAGTTACAGACAGTTATGAAACTTTTATGTAGTGGAAAGAACCCTAGCTTGAATTTAGATATCTTGACAAAACTAAATATAACGTCATGTAAATCTCTTCCACTCTCTTAGCTTTCCTTTCTGTATCTGTATCATGAAGAGACTGGATGACCTTGAAATCCTAGGTCAGTGCTTCTCACGTATTAATGCGCACACAAACCACCTAAGGATCTTGTTAAAACACAGATTCTGAGTTAGCAGCTCTGGTGTGGGGCTAAGACTCTTATTTTGTAACTGCTTCCAGGTGATACTGATAATGCTGGGCCACAGACCATAGTTTTAGTAGCAAAGGTCTAGAAAGTGTACAAGAAGAACATTTACTGAATGTCTGTATGTCATGCATATGTGTCTCTTTACATACCTTACAGCCGTCCTATGAGGTTGAGATTACTATACTCATTTTGTAGATAAAGCGGCTCCTTGTACCCTGTGATTCTGCCTGGAAGTACAGGAGAAAACTTGAGATAGAAGTGCCAGGGAAATGTCAGAGTCCACAAGCAAGAACTTGTGGAAAGTGATTATAAGCAGTAAATGTGAAGCTACTGTCCTCCACCATTACTTGTCCAATAATACTATAACAGTTAGCTGGCCCTCACTAAGCACTTCCCAGGCACTGTTTCATTTTTTTTTCATGAATTAATTCATGTTATCTTCACAATCTATGAGGCCACAATCAGAATGATCCTCACCTCTGTTTTTCTCACACCTCACATTCAACCCATCAGCACATCCTGTCATCCCTGCCTCCTGCCTCAGAGATAAACTCTGAATTTCAACAACTACTTAGCACCTTCACTGGAACCACTCTGGTGCAAGCCACAATTACCTTTCACCCGAATTATTGCCATATCCTCCAACAGCTCTCCTTGCTATATTGTCCTTACCCTACTCCAGTCAGTTCTCAGCAGTGCAGCCAGTGATCCTTTTAAAAGTATTTCAGTCTAAGTCTGTCCAAGCAGTTCTACTGGTTGGCATCTTATTCAGTGGAAAAGCCAAAATCCTTAACTATAGTATATAATAGTGTACAATCCATCCCACTCTGTCCCACCCCAACTAACCTGCCCCTCTATCTCTGATCTCATCTCTTACCACTCCCCTTGACCACCATAATCAACCCCACTGGCCACCTTAATATTTATTCCAACACTCAAAGCATGCTCCAGACTCTGGTCTTTGTATTTGTTGTTCCTTCAGCCTAACCAACTTTTACCCCAGATATCAGTGTGGCTCCTTTTCTCACTTCCTCCGTTTCTCTGCTTAAATGTCACTTTATCAAAGAGGAAGTTTTTGAATACCCTATCTAGTACAAGCTAATGGAATTGACTAGGCCTTTTGAAATGCACTGCATAGGTGAACATTTCCTCAGCACTAACCCCAGGACCTGAGGTGCAGTGTGGTGGTAGGTAGGATTAAGGCTCTCTGCTCTCTATGGGTGAGCCACTTTAGCTCCATGTGCTTGTGCAGCAGAACTAAGTTTGGATCAGCTCATTTCTTGAGGGCTTCCCACATTCCCTCCCTTTATGATAGACAGGAGCCACTTCATGAATCCAAACTGAGTCCTATCAGTAAAGAGTTTCTCTGCCTATACTATACTGCTGGAACCAGCCTAACCTGACAGCAGGATAGGCAGGACCAGCCTCCACTCTGCTTATCTCTGGGGCCAGACAGATTCTGGGGCATAATGAGATTCAGTGCTCACTGATGCCACCCCTCAGTGATGCCACCCCTCAGCAGTTACTTAGGGTCAGTCAGGGGAATACTGGCCTTAGCTGTGTCTCAGAGAATCCTGAGTAACCTCTAATTCTAGTGTCCAACAAAGGCAGGACAGCATTTCATGAAGGAGCTTCATGGTTATCCAGGCAGAATGGGGCCCTTATAGCTCTTCTCAAGACTGGGAACAGGGAGCAGAAAAAGAGGCTGAAAGACTAAGGGGATGCTGAGGCCTATGGGACAACTCCTATAAACTCAAACATTGCTAGGGATGTCCCTGAATACAATATCAGCTTCTTGTTCTCTTTAGTGAATCTATGAAATGTGTGTAGATAATCTTGGCCATACATATCTGATGTGATGGTGTATACAGGCTTAGGTCTTCTGAATTAGAAAGCTGGGGTATAAGAGTTACTTCCAGCCATGGGAATTTTCAAGCTTCAGTTGGATTCTAGTGCAGTCCAACAGTGTTATCTCTAATTCTAAATCATCTTCTATTCCACTTGCCCAAGATGGCTTTTAAAACTCACTGTTCTTACACAGCTTCCAAACTCCTAGCAGATGACTTCACCTCCAGTTTCACTGAGAATGTAAAAGGGCACCAAGCTTGAGCTCTAAAAACGTCTGATCTCTCCACATTCAAGTTCATCCTGTTTCTTACCTCAGAGATTCGTCCTGTCTCCATCCGTGTTTACTCCTTCTGTCTATTCCATTTTACTTTATTTGTATCTTCATAGTCTTTCTTCCTCTGGCTCCTTCTCCTAAATTGTCTTTCCATTCTGAACTAGGATTCATTGCTTTCATATCCTCACCTCCACCTCTTCATTTCCAAACTCACGATAGTCTGCTCTTCTCAAGGTCACCCATGAATTCTTTACTATCCAACCCATGAATTCTTCTATTTTCTTATTTGAATTATCTACAACATCCAACATTGTTTGGATTCTTTTCTTTCTGATTCTCTTGCCTTGACTTTCATGGAAACCATGTCTTATAGTTTCACTTATTTCTCTACAGCATTTTCTGGATTCTCATTCTCCACTTGCCCCTCAAGTGCATGGGTTTTACAGGGTTCCCCCAACCCTCCATTGGCCCTCTGGCCTGATTCTAACTCTCTCACTAGAGTGTGAACCTATGTGGCAGAGACTTTGTATACCATTTCACTAATTTTCACATGTAAAACAGTACCTTAAGTATTTTAAGTGCTCAATACATTTTACATATGTTATATATCAATACATCTGTTGAATAAATGAATCCCGGTGGGCCCAAGGAGGCCCAAGGAGGAGAATTCTCACATTGAATTTATCCTTCTATAATGAGCTACCAGGACTCAGGTGTGCCATGATAAATATAACATGGCTGCAAAAGAATTGAAGCCCACATCCAAAATAATAATAAGAGCCAACACTTGATCACTGCTTGATGAACTCTATATGTCAGGCCCTATGCCAAAGTTCTATATTCAATAGCTCATTTAATCATCACAATAATCCTATGAGGCACAAACCATGACATCACTCCTATTTTATTTGTATTTATTTTTTTCCTATTTTATAGATAACAAAATTGAGACATATAAATGATAGGTAACTTATCTATGCCATCTATCAGTGCCACAACCAATAAGTGGCAACTGACCCAGGATTCTCAAGAATAGCTGATGACTAAAATATTCACTGACACACTAAAATGTACAATCCTTTCTTTCCCTTCCAATCAGAGTCCTTCTCATCCTCTCTGGAGAGCTATTCTAAACTTCTACCTTTAGAAGTAGAGGTTAAGTTCCTATTTTGGCACCTAATTCTTAGCCCAGAAATATTGACTCTTTTCTGCATTAAGAAAACAGATTCTATTAGGCATTTAGTCCCTACACCTTATTCCCTAATACCTATAAGGTTCTCTCTGTCTTCACTCATCCTGGGTTTTCCTCTTGAAGAAGAGGAGAGAATGCCTCCCCTGATCTCTATGAGTCCTTCCCCATCAATTAGCCCTACTCTCTCTGGCATCAATATTTACTTGACTTCTTGTGACTACCCCTTTTACCCATAAAAATATTTGAATTCCTCCCACTACAAAATATAATCAACCCTTATACCACATTTCTTCTTTCTCAAATAACAGCCTTGTCTCATTTTCTTCCTTAGCCAAATTTTTGGCTAGAGTTGTCTGTATCACTGTTCCCATGTCTTAACTTTCCATGAATTTCCCAACCAATTATAATCTGGCTTCTAGCCCCATATGTTCTCCCTGAAGCCTGAGAAGAACACTTCACTGCCAAATTTTAAGAAACACTTTTGCTTATCTTCTTACTTGATTCATCCACAGCTTTTTCCAGTGTTGGTCACTCTTTTCTTTGGAAAATACTCCTTCTAATGTTGAAAAAAAATCCTGTCCCCCGTTTTCTTTCTATTTTTCTTTTTATTTATTTATTTTTTATTAATTACTTTTTCCATAAGTTATTGGGGTACAGGTGGTATTTGGTTACATGAGTAGCTTCCTTATCATTACTTCCTGTTATTGTTTGTTCTCACCTTACTCAAACAACTTCAAATGCAATTTTGACTCAGCCAAGTAGCCAAACCTCTGTGCCTACTCTATAACTTCGTGAACCTATGCCCAGAAGCTCAGCACACACTGACCAGAAGGCTCTGCAATATTGAATCTTCTAGACATGTATTTGTTAATAATATTACTTTAATGTAATGTGGGCATAACCCTTTAAAGTCCTGTACACACGTACCTTATTCAATCTATAATCACAGGAAAGTGGAATTACTATTATTATAAAAATGTACTAATTGGAAAAGGCAGAATGGATATCATTGAATGTGCACTATACGCAGGCACTATACTAGGCAATGTGGTAAGTTATTTTACTAACCCTTCTAGAGCAGCTCCATAATTAGTTCTATTTTTAAAATGAAAGAAACAAACATATAAAAAATTAAGTGGCAGTGACAGAAGCAAGATCATTGGATCGAACTTTTCAGCACTCATCCTTTTGTGGAAACATCAATTTGAGAAACAATGCGTAGCCTGGGCAACAAAGTGAGACTCATGGAAAGAAAGAAAAGAAAGAAAATAAAAGAAAGAAAGAAAGAAAGAAAGAAAGAAAGAAAGAAAGAAAGAAAGAAAGAAAGAAAGAAAGAAGAAAGAAAGAAAGAGAATAAAAGAAAGAAAGGAGGGAAGGAGGGAGGGAGGGAGGGAAGGAAGGAAGGAGAAAAAGAGAAAGAAAGAAAAAGAAAAGAAAAGATAAAAGAAAGAAAGAAGGAAGTAATTTAGCCTCTTCTGGTGATATGAGCTGCTTGACAGGCTGAGGTGGGAGGTCTGCTTGAACCCAGGAATTTGAAGCTGCAATGAGCTATGATGATGTCACTGCATTCCAACCTGGGTGACCAGAGCAAGACTCTGTCTTAAAAACCAAAACAAACAAGCAACAACAACAACAATAACAAAAAAGAAATCTATGAACAAAAATATGTTTACAAGAGTGAGAGAATCCAGGTGAGAGATTATAGTACCTGGACATAGCACAGAAATTAGAAAAGACACATCAAAGAGGGAAAGAAAGAAAGTTTTACGTTATCCATATTACCCCTCCCCCAAGTCTTGGCAAAAACCATGACATCACTTGTATTTTATAGATGAGAAAATTGAGGCACAGAAATGATAGATATCTTATCTATGCTAACATATCTACCCTAGTTATCAGGCCTACTACAGCTATAGGCCTGGTAAGTAAGGTAGCTATGAATACACAGGACTACCCTATGTATTCAGGTTCCAGGCCCATCCCAGACTCTGGAGAATCCCCACCATCAGACTAGACCCCACAGCATCAGACTCCATGCTGGCATCCACAGACCCAGCCTCCAGGCTGGCTAGAGTGTCAGAACAAATCTCAAAGACCCCAGCTCCAGTTTGGCTTACATGGCAACAGGCACCAGGCCAACGCACACAGAACAAGGCTCTATACCAGTCCTCATGGCCTCAGACTCCAGTGGACTCAAAGACGAGATCTGCTTCTGTAGGCCCCAGCGTCATGTTAGCCCATGGACATATGCTCCAGAACCACCTCCCACTGCTCCAGGATCCAGGCTTGGACCACAGACTCAGCCTTCAGGCCAGGACACATACTAGGCCTGCTCCCACAGATACAATATCCAGGCTAGCCCCTATAGACCTAGCTGGCAGGCCACCACTTTTAGACTTACAATCTAGTACACCATTTGCAGACCCAGATCCAGGCCTGGTGAAATGAACCCAGGCTCCAGGCCCTTTACTGTGGATAAATGATATCAGGAAAACAATATGTGAAAAAAATGAAACATTTGACAAAGAGATAGAAAGCGTAAAAAGGAACCAAATAGAAATCTGAAGCACAATGACTGAACTAAAAATTTCTAGAGAAAGCTGGAAATAACAGGCTCAGTAAAGCAGAAAAATAAAGCAGTGACCACAAGAGAGATTATCTGAAATTGCCCACTCAAAGCAACAAAAAAAAAGAAAAGAAAAAGGTGATGAAAGTATGTGGGAGTTATGGGTTACCATCAAGGAAACCAGTATACAATCAGACCTCCATATGTGTAGGTTCAGTATCCAGAAAATCAACTAGCCACAGATCAAAAATATTTTTTAGAACACAGTAACAATAAAAAATACAAATTTTAAAATATAGTATAACAACTACTTACATAGAATTTATATGACATTACATTTTATATGCACATCTACAGATCATTTAAAGTACACGACAAGATATATGAAGGTTATATGCAAATAGTACCCCATTTTATTTATTGTTTTATTTAATTAATTAATTTATTTTTTCTTTTTATTGCGTTTTAGGTTTTGGGGTACATGTGCAGAACATGTAAGATAGTTGCATAGGTACACACGTGGCAGTGTGTGTTGCTGCCTTCTGCCCCTTCACCCACATTTCGCATTTCTCCCCATGCTATCCATCCTCCGTTCCCCCCACACTGTCCCTCCCCTATTTCTCCCAATAGACCTCAGTGTGTAGTACTCCCTTCCCTGTGTCCCTGTGTTCTCATTGTTCATCACCCGCCTATGAGTGAGAATATACGGTGTTTCATTTTCTGTTCTTGTGTCCATTTGCTGAGAATGATGTTCTCCAGATTCACCCATGTCCTTACAAAGGACACGAACTCATCATTTTTGATTGCTGCATAATATTCGATGGTGTATATGTGCCACATTTTCCCGGTCCAGTCTATCATTGATGGGCATTTGGGTTGGTTCCAGGACTTGGCTATTGTAAACAGTGCTGCAATGAACATTTGTGTGCATGTGTCCTTATAGTAGAACGATTTATAGTCCTTTGGATATATACCCAGTAATGGGATTGCTGGGTCAACTGGAATTTCTATTTCTAGGTCCTTGAGGAATCGCCACACTGTCTTCCACAATGGTTGAACTAATTTACAATCCCACCAGCAGTGTAAAAGTGTACCTATTGCTCCGCATCCTCTCTAGCATAGGTTGTCTCCCAATTTTTTAATGAACGCCCTTCTAACTGGCATGAGATGGCATCTCAACGTGGTTTTGATTTGCATCTCTCTAATGACCAGTGATGATGAGCATTTTTTCATATGTTTGTTGGCCTCTTGTATGTCTTCTTTTGTAAAGTGTCTGTTCATTTCCTTTGCCCATTTTTGGATGGGCTTGTTTGCTTTT
>CM052670.1:53774995-53805316 GCA_028533165.1 Leontopithecus rosalia
TCTTAGTTATTTCTTGTCTTCTGCTAGGTTTTGAGTTTTTTTGATCTTGCTTCTCTAGCTCTTTCAATTTTGATGATAGGGTGTCAATTTTGGATCTCTGCACTCTTCTCATATGGGCACTTATTGCTATATATATTCCTCTAGATACTGCTTTAAATGTGTCCCAGAGATTTTGGTATGTTGTGTCTTCATTCTCATTGGTTTCAAAGAACTTCTTTATTTCTGCCTTCATTTCATTGTTTATCCAATCGACATTCCAGAGCCGTTTGTTCAATTTCCATGAAGCTGTGCGGCTCTGAGTTAGTTTCTGGATTCTGAGCTCTAACTTGATTGCACTGTGGTCTGAGGGACAGTTTGTTATGATCTCAGTTCTTTTGCATTTGCTGAGGAGTGCTTTACTTCCAATTATGTGGTCAGTTTTAGAGTAGGTGTGATGTGGTGCTGAGAAGAATGTATATTCTGTGGATTTGGGGTGGAGAGTTCTGCAAATGTCTATCAGGTTTGCTTTTTCTGGGTCTGAGTTCAAGTCCTGGATACCCTTGTTAATTTTCTGTCTGGTTAGTCTGTCTAATATTGACAATGTGGTGTTAAAACGTCCTGCTATTATTGTGTGGGAGTCTAAGTCTCTTTGTAAGTCATTACGAACTTGCCTTATGTATCTGGGTGCTCCTGTGTTGGGTGCATATGTATTTAGGATCATTAGCTCTTCTTGTTGCTTCGATCCTTTTACCATTATGTAATGTCCTTCTTTGTCTCTTTTGATCTTTGTTGCTTTAAAGTCTATTTTATCAGAGACGAGAATTGCAACTCCTGCTTTTTTTTGCTCTCCATTTGCTTGGTAAACCTTCCTCCCTCTCTTTATTTTGAGTCTTTGTGTATCCTTGCCTGTGAGATGGGTTTCCTGGGTACAGCACACTGATGGGTTTTGGCTTTTTATCCCATTTGCCTGTGTGTGTCTTTTGACTGGTGCATTTAGTCCTTTTACATTTAGGGTTAATATTGTTATGTGTGAATTTGATACTGCCGTTTTAATTCTAGCTGGCTTTTTTGCCTGTTAACGATGCAGATTCTTCATGTTGTTTATTGCTCTTTACCATTTGGTATGTTTTTGGAGTGGCTGGTACTGGTTGTTCCTTTCTATGTGTAGTGCCTCTTTCAGGAGCTTTTGTAAAGCAGGCCTGGTGGTGACAAAATCTCTGAGTAGTTGCTTGTTCACAAACGGTTTTATTTTTCCTTCACTTATGAAGCTCAGTTTGGCTGGATATAAAATTCTTGGTTGAAAGTTGTTTTCTTTAAGGTTGTTGAGTATCTGCCCCCACTTTCTTCTGGCTTGTAGGATTTCTGCTTAGAGATTTGCTGTGAGTCTGATGGGCTTCCCTTTGTGGGTGACCCGACCTGTCTCTCTGGCTTCCCTTAGGATTTTCTCCTTCATTTCAACCCTGGTGAATCTGACGATGATGTGCGTTGGGGTTGTTCTTCTTGAGGAATACCTTTGTGGTGTTCTCTGTGTTTCCTGGGACTTGAATATTGGCCTGCCTTGCTAGGTTGGGCAAGTTTTCCAGGATAATATCCTGAAGAGTATTTTCCAGCTTGGATTCATTCTCTTGGTCACATTCAGGTACACCTATCAAACGTAGATTAGGTCTCTTCACATAATCCCATATTTCTTGGAGACTTTGTTCCTACCTTTGTACACTTTTTTTTTCTAATCTTGCCTTCTTATTTTATTTCATTGAGTTGATCCTCGACCACTGATATCCTTTTTTCTGCTTCATCAATTTGGGTGTTGAAACTTGTGCATGCTTCGCAAAGTTCTTGTGTTGTGTTTTTCAGCTCCATCAACTCACTTATAATCCTCTCTAAGTTGTCCATTCTTGTTAGCATTTTGTCAAATCTTTTTTCAAGGTTGTTAGTTTCTTTGCATTGGGTTAGAACATGTTTTTTTTTAACTCACAGAAGTTTCTCGTTACTCACTTTCTGAATTCTGATTCTGTCATTTCATCACACTCATTCTCCATCCAGCTTTGTTTCCTTGCTGGTTGGTAGTTGTCATCCCTTGTAGGAGGAGAGGTGTTCTGGTTTCAGGTGTTTTCCTCCTTTTTTCACTGGTTTCTTCCCATCTTTGTGGATTTATCCACCTGTCATCTTTGTAGTTGCTGATTTTTGGATTGGGTCTCTGAGTTGAAATCCAGTTGATGATGAAGTTATTTCTGTTTCTTATTTTTCCTTCTAACAGTGTGGTCCCTCTTCTGTTGGGCTCTGAGGTCCACTCCAGGCTCTGCTTGCCTGGGGATCACCTGCAGCAGCTGCAGAACCGTAAGGGTTGCTACCAGTTTCTTCTTCTGCTATCTTTGTCCCAGAATGATGCCCGCCAAATGTCAGTCTGCTCAGTCCTTTATGAGGTAACTCTTTGGATATACGGGGGTCAGGGAGCTTCTTGAGGAGATGGTCTGTCCTTTATAGGAGTTCAGGTGCTGAACTTTTAGCTTTGTTTTTCACAGCTGCTGGGCAGGTACATTTAAGTCTGCTGCAGCCGAACTGATAAACTCCTTTTTTTCCCAGGTGCTCTGTCCCGGGGTGTTAGGGCTTTATTTCTGAGTTTCCATTGTGCTGCTCCCTTTTCCTTTCAGGGCTGCTCTGCCCAGCAAGGAGGCAGCCTAGTCACTGTCTGCCTGCAGAGGCTTTGGTGAGCTGTTGTGGACTCCACCCTGCTGCCATGTGCACTTCCCTGCAGCCCTGTTTATATGAATGTGGTAAGAACTGCCTTGGCAATGTTGGCCCACCTCTGTAATGGCAGACTCTCTCTGAAGTGGTGGGTTGCCTCGGCAATGGCGGGCTTCCTCAGCAATGGCGGACTACCTCCATAGGGGTGGAGTGCCTTGGTAATGGCAGACGCCCCTCCCTCACAGAGATGGACCATCCCAGGTTCAGATGTGCTTGATGTGAAACTCTCAACTCTGGGCATTTTCAATTGCTGTTTATTTTTGTGTGGGGGGGAGCACTGAGACCCACTGAGCCTGATCGCCTGGTTTCCTGCCTCAGCCTTCTTTTTTTAAGTTGAAAGGTTGACTCCTTCCTAGGGGTTCCAGTTGCTTGCTGAAAAGGCACCGGGATCTGTGTGATTTCCCATGCAGTGACCCACTGCGCCGGCTGAAACAACGGTGCTGCATGGGAATCTCCTGGCCTGGCTCCATGTTTCTGTCCCCTGTTTAATGAGATGAATGGGTGACTCTGCCCTCCCGGAGCTCCAATCAGCAGCTTAAAAGTGAAGCCAGACCAGTGTATTTTGTACAGAGAACCGCTGCACCGGGGTGCCAGCAAACCAGCCACAGCCATGCTGGTGACCCATGGGGCTCCTCTGCCTGGGAGTCTCTCGGTCTTTGGGCAATGAAGATCCGTCTGGAAATGTGGTGTCCACTCACTTTCTGTGCTTTCACTGCAAGCTGCAATCCTGAGCTGCTCCTAAACCGCCATCTTCTCCATCCAGAGAACACGTGTTTCTTCCAACTTATGTTTTCTACAAGAGACTCACTTCAGCTTGAAGGATGCAGATAGGCTGAAAGTGAAGGTATGGAAAAAGATACTTCATACAATGGGTAATCAAAAAAAGCAGGATGTGTATAGGAATATCAAACAAGATATAGATTTTAAGTCAAAATTGTGAGAAAAGACAGAAAACTTTGTAATGATACAGGGGTCAATTCATTAAGAAGGCATAGCAATTGTAAATACATATGCAACCATTATGAGAACAATTAAATATATAAAACAAATATTAACAGAGCTGAAAGAAGACACAGACAGAAATGCAAAAGTAGTAGAGAACTTCAAAACCACATGTTCAACAGTGAATACATCATCTGTACAGAAAGTCAATAAGAAAGCTGGATTTGAACAACTGGCCCAACACACATGTACAGAACATTCCATCCAACAGCAGCAGAATACACTTTCTTTTCAGCACACACAGAACATTCTCCAGAATAGAGCATATGCCTGGGCACAAAACAATTCTTAAAACATTTAAAAGATAAGAACATTAAGAAGATAAAATCACAAACAACTATCTTTTCTGACCAAGTATAGTGAGACTAAAAATCAACAAGAGGAAAATGAGAAAATTCACTAATAGGTTGAATTAAATAACTCACTTCTGAACAACCTGTGGTCCAAAAAAGGGCATTTTAAAATATTGAGAAAAAATGAAATTGGAAACAAAACAGAAGAAAACATTTATTCAGCAGAAAAGTAATTTTAAGACAGATATTTACAGCAATGTAAGCTATCCATAAGAAATAAGAAAGATCTTAAATAATCAACCTAATATGAGACTTCAAGAAACTAGAGAAAGAAGAAAAAATGAAGCTCAAATTCAGCAGAATAAAGAATATAACAGAACACAGCAGAAATAAATAAAATAAATACTGGGAAAAGCAATAGAAAAGATAAATGTAACTAAGAGTCACTTTTTTGAAATGATAAACTAAATTGACAAACTATTAACTAGATTGAGATAAGAAAAGATAAATAAGTAAAATTTTAATGAAAAGCATGACATTAAAATCAGCACCATAGAAAAAAAATGATCATAAAATATTGCTATGGACAATTATATGCCAACAAACTGGATTAACTTGAAAAATGGTTAAATTCCTACAAACATACAGCCATGAAGACTAAATCATTGATAAATACAAAATATAAACAAATCAAAAATGTATAAAAATATTGAATTGGTAATCCAAAACCTCCCAACAAAGAAAAGCTCAGAACTTGATGGTTTCACTGGTAAATTCCAGCAAACATTTAAAGAAGAATCAAGGTCGATCCTTCTCAAATTCTTCCAAAAAATAGAATAGGAGGGAAGACTAGCAAACTCATTTTATAAGGATAGCATTATCCTCATATCAATGCCAGACAGACACTCAGATTTATAAACCAACTACTATTACAGCTAAAGAGAGAGATAACCATAATGCAATAAAAGCTGAGACTTCAACACACCACTTTCAGCACTGGACAGTTCTTCCAGACAGAATATCAACAAAGAAACATCAGACTTAATCTGCACTATAGATCAAATGGACCTAAGAGATATTTACAGATCATTTTATCAAACAGCTGAATAATATACTTTTTTTCTTAGCACTTAGATCATTCTCTAATATACACTATCTGTTAGGTCAGAAAATAAGTCTTAAAAACATGCAAAAATATTGAAAAAATATTAAGCATCTTCTCTGACCACAATGGAAAAAAACTAGAATCTGTAACAAGATAGATTTTGGAAATGATATAAATAAATGAGAATAAAAAACAATCTCCTGAATGACAAATGTGCCAATGAAGAAATAAAGAAGAAAATTGAAAAATTTCTTTAAAAAAAGATAATGGAAATACAACATACTATGGAACACAATAAACTGAGTAATAAGATGAAAGGTTATAACTATAAGTGCCTACACTAAAAAGAAGAATAACTTCAAATAAATAAACATAAAAATACATCTTTAAAAATAAATTAAAATATTGAAAGTACATCCAGCCAAAAATTATTAGAAGAAAATAAGTACTAAAAATCAGAGCATAAATAAATGAAATAAGACTGAAGAAGACAATAAAAACAATCAATGAAACAAGAAGTTGTTTTTTTGAAAAGTTAAACAAACTTGAGAAACTTTAGCCAGACTAAATAAAAAGAAAGAGAGAATTTCCAGCTAAATAAAATTAAAGATGAAAAAGGAGACATTACAACTGGCACCACAGAAATTCAAAGAATTATTAGTGGCTTTTATGAGCAATTATATGCCAATAAATTAGAAAATCCAGACAAATTCCTAGACACATGCCAGCTGTCAAGATTGAACCATGAAGAAATCCAAAACTTGGACAGACCAATAACAAGTAACAAGATTGAAGCTGTAATAAAATGCCTTCCAGAAAGGAAATGATACCAAACCTAGTGAAGTTATTTTGAAAACTGGAATAAGTAAGAATGCTTCCAAACTTATTCTATGATGCCAGTGTTATCCTGATACCAAAAGCAGACAAAGTCATATCAAAAAAAGAAAACTACAGACCATTGTCACTCATGCATATTGATGCAAAAATTATCAACAAAATATTTGCAAACCAAATTCACTAACACATTAAAAAGTTCATCCATCATGACCAAGTGTGATTTATCCCTGGAATGCAATAATTGTTCAACATATGCAAATCAATCGATGTAATACATCGTATCAACAGAATGAAAGACTAAAACCATATTTTCATTCCAATTGATGTTGAAAAAAGCTTGATAAAATTCAACATCTCTTCCTGATAAAAACCCTCAAAAAAACTGGAGATAGAAGTAGTATATGTAAACATAATAAAACACAAATGGGAAAAACCAACAGCCAGTATCATACTGAAAGGGGAAAAACTGAAAGCCTTTCCTCTAAGATCTAAAACACATAAAGAATATTCACTGTAAGTAACCACTATTATTTAACATAGTGTTGGAAGTCCTAGCTAGAACAATCAAACGAGTAAGATATGAAAGGTATCCAAATTGAGAAGAAAGAAGTCAAATAATCCTTTTTTGGAGATGATCTAATTTTACATTTGGAAAAACATACAGACTCCAAAAGAAAACTATTAGAACTGATAAATAAATTCAGTAAAGTTACAGTATACAAAACCAACATATAGAAATCAGTAGCATGTTTATATGCCAGTAGTGAACAATGTAGAAAACCAATTAAAAATTCATTCCATTTACAATAGTTACAAATAAAAAATATGTAGGAAATAACCAAAATACTAAAGATATTAACAGTGCAAATTATAAAACTCCGATAAAAAAATTGAAGAGGACAAGAAAATGGAAATATATGTATGTTCATGAATTAGAATAATAAATATTGTTAAAATGTTCATACTACCCAAGGCAATCTACAGATTTAACCCAATCCCTATCAAAATGCCAAGAACATTCTTCACAGCAATAGAGAAAACAATTCTAAAATTTATATGGAACCAAAAAAGACTCTATATCCAAATCTATCCCAAGCATAAAGAAAAAAACTGGAGGAATCAAATTACCTTACTAAATTATACTACAGAGTGATAGTAACCAAAAAAGCATGGTACTGAAATAAAAATAGATGCATAGACCAATGAAACAGAATAGAGAACCCAGAAATAAATCTATACACCTACAATTAACTCATTTTCAAGAAAGGTTTTAAGAACGTATATCAGAGAAAGGACAATTTCTTCAATAAATGGTGCTGGGAAAACTGGATATCCATATGCAGAAGAACAAAACTGGACTCCTATTTCTAGCCACATACATAAATCAAATCAAAATGAATGAAACACTTAAAGCTAAAACCCCAAACTATGAACCTACTACAAAAAGCTTTGGGGAAACTCTCCAGGACATTGGCATGGACAAAAACATCTTGAGCAATATCCCACAGGCATAGGCAGCAAAATAATAAATAGACAAATGATGTCATATCAAGTTAAAAACCTTCTGCACAGCAAAGAAAACAATCAACAAAGTGAAGAGACAACCCACAAAATGAGAGAAAATATTTGCAAACTACTCAGTTAGCAAGGGATTAATAACCAGAATATATAAGGAGCTCAAACAGCCATATAAGAAAAAGTCTAATACTATTTAAAAATGGGCAAAAGATCTGAATAGATATTACTCAAATACAAGACATACAAATGACAAAGAGGTATATGAAAATGTGCTCAACATCACTAATCATCAGAGAAATGCAAATCAAAAGTACAATGAGATATAACCTCATGCTAAGACTGGGTGCAGTGGCTCACACCTGTAATTCCATCACTTTGGGAGGCTGAGGCAGGTGGATCATCTGAGGTCAGGAGTTTCAGACCAGACTGGCCAACATGGTGAAAACTAGCTTCTACTGAAAATACAAAAATTAGCTGGGCATGGTGGTGGGCACCTGAAGTCCCAGCTTCTCAGGAGACTGAGGCAGAAGAATCGCTTGAACCCAGGAGGCAGAGGCTGCAGTGAGCTGAGATCATGCCATTGCACTCCAGTCTGTGTGACAAGAACAAAACTCTGTCTGAAAACAAAGAAAGAAAGAAACAAAAAAACACCACCACCAACAGCAAAAAGCTTTTATTCAAAAGACAGACAACATTTGCAGGCAAGGATGTGAAAAAAGGAAATCTTCATACACTGTTGGTGGGAATGTGCATTAGTAAAACTGGTATGGAAAACAATTTGAAGGTCTCATAAAACACTAAACATAGAGCTACCATATTATCCAGCAACCCAATGCCTAGGTAGATACCGCAAATAAAGGAAATCAGTATATCGAAGACTCATGTGCAGTTCCATGTTTATTGCAGCTTTATTCACAAGGACAAATTGATAAAGATAGTGTGGTACATATACACAATGGAGTACTATTCAGCCATGAAAATAATGAGATCCTGTCATTTGCAACAAGGTGGATGAAACTGCGGGGCATTATGTTAAGGGACAGAAAGACAAACATCACATTTTCTCACTTATTTGTGGGTGCTACAAAATAAAGCAATTGAATTAATGGATATAGAATAGAAGAATAATTTACCAGAAGTTGGCCAGTGTATTTAGGGTTGTGGAAGAGGAGATAATTACTGGGTACCAAAAAAGGTAGAAAGAATTGATAAGACCCAGTATTTGCTAGAATAATAGGGTGGCTATGGTAAAAGCATGATTTAATTGTACATTTAAAAATAACATAGAGAGAGGTGGAACAAGGTGGTGGAATAGAAAGCTCCACAGATTCTGCCCCCAACAAGGACACCAAGTTATCAACTGTCTACACATGAATAAAAAAACACCTTCATAAGAACCAAAAATCAGGTGAGCATACATATTACCTGGTTTAACTTCATGTCACTAAAAAAGGTACTGAAGAGGTAGAATAAATAGTTCTGAATTACAGATGCCATGCCATCCCCAACCCATGTAGCAGCAGAATGGTTTGGAGAGCATCTCTGGGTGCTGGAGGTGGGAGAACACAGCAATTGCAAGGCATGGAAGTCAGTACTTTTCTGTAAAGAAGAAAGGAAAACCGGACAAAAGTCAGATGAAGCCCCTCATGGAGGGAGCAACAAATAGTTAAAAAAGTAGGGAAATGATGTTAAAGCGTCAAATCGTTGTTAGTTTTCTTTTTGCCTGCTTGTTTATGCAAACAGTGTTAAGTTGTTACAATCCTCATGGTAACCTCAAACCAAAATTCAGTTCATGCAATGGACATGCATAAACAAAGCAAGAAGCTAAAAACCATATCATCAGGAGAGAAAAAACAAACCTTCACTAGAGGAAGACAGGAACGAAATAAATAAGAAAGAGAAGACCACAAACAACTAAGATCAAATAAAATGGCAGCAGTAAGTCCTTATTTATCAATAATAACGTTAAGTGTAAATGGACTAAGCTCTCCAATCAAAAGACAGAGGATGAATTAATGGAATGAAAACAAGACCGACTGATCGCTTACCTACAAGAAACACACTTCACTTATAAAGACATACATAGACTGAAATTAAAGGATGAAAAAGGATATTGCATTCCAAAGAAACCATAAAAGAGCAGGAGTCACTGTACTTATATCAGACAAAATAGACTTCAAGAAACAAACTGTAAGAGGCAAAGAAGTTCACTATATAATGATAAAAAGGTAAAATCATCAAGAGAATAGAAAAATTTAAAATATATATGCACCCAACACTGGAGCACCCAGATATATAAAGTAAATATTGGGCTGGGCAATGTGGCTCACGCCTGTAATCCCAGCACTTTGGGAGGCTGAGGCAGTTGGATTACCTGAGGTCAGTAGTTTGAGACCAGCATGCCCAACTTGGCAAAACCCCATCTCTACTAAAAATACACAAAATTAGCTAAGTATGGTGGAGGGTGCCTGTAATTCCAGCTACTCGGGAGGCTGAGGCAGGAGAATCAATTGAATGTGGGAGGCAGAGGTTGCAGTCAGCCTAGATCGTGCTACTGCACTCCAGCCTGGGTGACAAGAGCAAAACTCCATCTCAAAAAAAAAGTAATTATTATTAGAGCTAAAAAGAGAGATAGGTCCCATTACAACATTACAATAATATCTGGAGACATTAACACCTCACTTTCAGCATTGGACAGATATACAAGACAGAAAATAAAGAAAAATTAGACTTAATCTGTACTGTAGATCAAATGAACTTAATATATATTTTCAGAACATTTCACCCAAGAGCTGCAGAATACATATTCTTTTATTCAGCACATGGATCATTCTCAAGAACAAACCATATGTTCGGTCACAAATCAAGTCCTGAAATATCAAAAAATTGAAATAACATTAAGCATCAACTCTGACCACAGTGGGTTTATACTAGAAATTAACAAGTGGAATTTTGGAAACTATAAAAACATGAAAATTAAACAATATGCTCCTGAATGACTAGTAGGTCAATGTAGAAATTTAGAAGGTAATTTAAAATGTTCTTGAAATAATGGCTAATGGAAAGACAATATACCAAAACTTATGAGATACAGCAAAAGCAGTACTATGAGGGAAATTTATAGGTAAAAGTACCAATGGCAAAAAAGAAAAGACTTCAAATGAGCAATGTAACAATGCATCTTAAAGAACCAGAAAAGCAAGAGAAAATCAAACCAAAATTAGTGGAAGAAAAGAAATAATAAAAATTAGAGCAGAAATAAATGAAATTGAAATAAAAAAATACAAAATGTCAATGAAACAAAATTGTACTTTAAGAAAGTTTAAAATAATTGACAATCCTTTAGCCAGACTAAGAAAAGAGGAAGATACAAGTAAAGTCAGAAATGAAAAAGAAGACATGACAATTGATACTGAAAAAAATGAGAGGATCATTAGTAGGTACTATGAGAAACTATATGCCAATACATTAAAAAATCTATTAAAAATGGACAAATTCCTAGATCCATGCAACCTACCATGATTGAAACAGGAAGAAATCCGAAATGCAAACTGAGGGCACAAAATCATAGAAAAATATTTCATGTTCATGGATTAAAACATCAATATTGTTAAAAATGTCCATAATACAGAAAGCAATCTACAGATTCAATGCAATCCATATCAAATATCAATAATATTCTTCATAGAAATTTAAAAAATCCTAAAATGTATATTAAACCACACACACACACACACACACACACACACACACACACACACACACATAAATAGTCAAAGCGATCCTAGGCAAAAAGAACAAAACTGGAGGAATCACATTACCTGACTTCAAATTATGCTACAGATCTATAGTAACCAAAACAGGATGTTGCCATAAAGACAGAAGTGTAGATCAATGGAACGGAGTAGAAAACCCAGAGGAAAATCCACACACCTACATCAAACTCATTTTCAAAAAAAGGTGCCAAGAACACACACTCAGAAAAAGACAGTCTCTTCAATAAATGGTACTGGGAAAACTGTATAACCATACACAGAAAAATGAAACTAGACCTGTATCTTTCACCATATACAAAAATCAAATCAAAATTAATTAAAGATTTAAATCTAAGACCTCAAACTATGAAACTTCTAGAATAAAACACGGGAAACTGTCTAAGACATTGGTCTGGGCAGAAATTCATTGAGCAATACCCGACAAGCACAGGCAACCAAAGAAAAAATGGACAAATAGGATCACATTGAGTTAACAAACTTCTGCACAGCAAAGGATACAATCAACAAAGTGAAGAGACAAGCCACACAATGGGGGGAATATTTGCAAACAGCTCATCTGACAAGGGATTAATCATTAGAATAATTAAGACACTCCAACAACTGTGTAAAAAAATCTAATAATTTGATAAAAAGTTAGGCAAAACAATTGAATAGATATTTCTCAAAAGAAGACACACAAATGGCAAACAGGCACATAAAAAGATTCTAAACATTATTGATCATCAGAGGAATGCAAATCAAAACTACAATGTGATATCATAGCAGCCCAGTTCAAATAGCTTCCATCCAAAAGGCAAAAACAAATGCTGACAAAGATGTGGAAAATAGGGAACTATTGTACAGTATTGGTGAGAAAGTATATTAGGACAACCACTATGGAGAACTCTTTGGAGGTTCCTCACAAATCTGAAATTGCACTACCATATTGATATAGTTTGACAATGTGTTGCACCTGTATCTCATTTCAAATTGTAATCCCCACATGGGGGCGGGATGACCTTGTGGGAGGTGATTGGATCATGAGGGAAGATTTCCCCCATGTTGTTCTCATGATAATGAGATCTCATGAGATCTGATAGTTTAAAAATGTGGCACTCCCCTGCCCCTCTCTCTCTCTCTCTCTCTCTCTCTCTCTCTCTCTCTCTCTCTCTCTCTCTCTCTCTCTCTCTCTCTCTCCCTCTCCTTCTACCATGTAAGACATACCTTGCTTCCCTTTCACATTCTACCATGCTTGTAAGTTTCCTGAGGCCTCCTCATCCATGCATAACTGTGAGGCAATTAACCTTTTTCTTTATAAATTCTTTATAGCAGTGTGAAAACAGAACTAATACACATACAATCCAGCAATCCCACTACTGTGTATATACTCACAAGAAAGGAGATTTGCAGATCAAAGAGATACTTGCACTTCTATATTTGTTACAGCATGGTTTACAATAGCTGATTTGGCTAATCTAAGTTTCCATTAACAGGTGAATGGATAAAGACAATGAGGTACTTATACACAATGGAGTACTATTCAGCCATAAAAAAGAATGAGTTCCAGTCATTTGCAACAACATGGATGAAACTGGAGATCATCATGTTAAGTGAAATAAGCCAGGCCCAGTAAGACAAACATTGCATGTTCTCATTTATTTGTGGGATCTAAAAATCAAAACAATTAAACTCATGGATGTAGAGACTAGAAAAATAGTTCCCAAGGGCTGGGAAGGGTATTGAGGGGCTGGTGGGGAGGTGATGGGTACAAAGATATAGTTAAAATAATTAATAAGACCTACTATTGGATAGAACAATAGGGTGACTATAATCAATGATAACATAGTTGTACATTTTAAACTAAAGAATATAATTGGATTATTTGTAACTCAAAGGATTAAATGCTAGAGGGGTCAGATGGCCCATTCTCCATGGATGTGCTTATTTCACATTGCATGCTTGTATCAAGTATCTTATGTACTCATATACATATATATACCTACTGTATATGCACAAAAGTCTAGAATAAAAGTAATACATAAAAAATAAAATAACTTAGAGTATAATTGCATTGTTTGAAACACAGAGAAAAAATTCTTGACGTAATTATTACACAATGCCTGTGTCAAAATATCTCATTTAACTCATAAATACATATACCTACTATGTACCCACATAAAGGATTTTAAAAATTAAAAAAATCATGAAAAACAAATGTCGGTATGCATGTGAAGAAAAAAATCTTTTTACAGTGCAGCTGAAATGTAAATTAGTGTATAGATTTTATAAAAATATAGACATTTTTCAAATAATTAAAAATAAAACTACCATATGACTCAATAATCCCACTAGTGAGTATATATATACCTCAAGGAAATTTATTCATTACTGGCATACCATAGAGATATTGTGGGTTCAGTTCCAGACAACTGCAACAAAGCAAAAGGAGCAATAAAGTGAGCAACACAATTTTTTAAAGTTTCCTAGTGCATATTAAAGTTATAGTTACACTATAACTAATTCTATTAAGAATGCAATGGCATTATGTCTAAGAAGAGTACATAGGTTAATTTAAACATATTTCACTTCTAGAAAATTGCTTATGATTATCTGAGACTTTAGCAAATCATTATAATCTTTTTGCAGAAGAGGATCTTGCCTTGATGTTCATGGTTGGTGACTAATCAGAGTAGTGGTTGCTAAAGTTTGAGGTGGCTGTGGCAATTTCTTAAAATAAGACAACAGTGGCGTTTGCCACATCAGTTGACCTTTCCTTTCACAAAAAGATTTATCTGTAATATGTGATGCTCTTTGAGGACATTTTACCCATGGTAGAACTTAATTCAAAATTGGAGTCATCTTCTCAAACCCTGCTGCAGATTTATCAATGAAGTTTATGTAGTATTCGGAATGCATTGTTGTCATTTCCACAATGTTCACAGCATCATCACCAATAGTAGATACCATCTTAGGAAACCACTTTTTTGTGCTCATCCATAAGAAGCAATTCCTCAATCTCTCATTCATTCAAGCTTTATCATGAGATTGCAGCAATTAAGTCACATCTCAGGCTCCACTTCTATTTCTAATTCTCTTGCTTTTTCCACCACATCTGCAGTTACTTCCTTCACTGAAGTCTTGTAAACCTCATAGTCGTCCATGAGAGTTGTCATCAACTTTTCCCAATCCCCATTAATGTTGACAAGACCTCTTCTAATGAATCACAAAATTTTTAATGACATTTAAAGTGGTGAATTCTCTCCAGAACATTTTCAATTTTCTTCACCTAGACCCATCAAAGGAATAACTATCTATGAAAGCTATTGCCTATGAAATGTATTTTTTAAGTCGTAAGAATTGAAATTCAAAATTATTCCTTAATCTATGGGCTGCAGAATGGATATTGTGCTAACAGGCATGAAAACAACATTAATTTCCTGTACATGTTCATCAGAGCTCTTGAGTGTTTAGGTGCATTGTCAATGAGCAATATTTTGAACTAATTTCTGGGCAGTAGGTATCCAGAGTGGGATTAAAATATTCAGTAAACCATTCTATAAACAGATGTGCTGTCAATCAGCTTTATTGTTCCATTTATAGAGCACAGGCAGAGTAGATTCAGCACAATTCACAAGGTCCTTAGGATTTTCAGAATGGTTAATGAGTATTGGCTTTAACTTAAAGTCACCAGCTGCATTAATCCCTAACAAGAGAGTCATCAGGACCTTTGGAAGCTTTGAAGACAGACATTGAATTATCTCTAGCTTTGAAAGTCCTAGATGGAAACTTCTTTCAATATAAGACTTTTTCATCTGTATTGAAAATCTTCTGTTTAGTGTAGGTCGTTCATCAATGATCTGGATAACTTTCTGCAGCGTTTACATCAGCACTTGCTGATTAATCTTGGACTTTACATTTCAGAGATTGCTCCTTTCCTTAAACCTCATGAACTAACCTCTGTTACCTTCCTACTTTTCTTCTGCCACTTCTTCATCTCTGTCAACCTTCACAGAATTAAAGAGAGTTCAAACTTTGCTCCAGATTAAGCTCTGTAGAGACAATGTTTTGGCTAGTTTGATCTTCTATCCAGACCAATAAAACTTTCTGCCCATTAGCAATTAGGCTATTTGACTTTGTTATCATTCGTGTGTTCACTGGAGTAGCATTTTTAATTTCATTCGTGAACTTTTTCTTTGCATTCACCACTTTACTGTTTTGTGCAAGAAGCTTAGCTTTCAACCTATGTCAGCTTTTGACATGCCGTCCTCACTAAGCTTAATCATATCTAGCTTTTGATTTAAGGTGAGAGACTTGTGACTCCTCCTTTCACTAGAACACTTAGAAGCCATTTTAGGGTTATTAACTGGCATAAATTCCTATTTTGTTTTGTCTTGGGGATAGGGAGGGGTAAGGACAGGGAAAGTGACAGGGAAATTGCCAGTCAGTAGAGTGGTCAGAACACATAGAATACATATTATGAATTTAGTTCACTGTCTTATGGGCATGGTTTGTGTGCTCCAAAACTATTACCAGAGTAATATTAAAGGTCACTGATCAGAGATGACCATAACAGATGTGAAATTAAAATGTCTGAAATACTGCAAAATTGGCAAAATGGGACACACAGACATGAAATAAATATATGCTGTTGGAAAAATGGTTCTAACAGATGTGGTCAATGCAGGGTTGTCACAAACTTTCAATTTGTAAAAATCACGGTGTCTAAAAAGCACAATAAAGCAAAGTTCAATAAAACAAAATATGACTCCATGTTGAAGAGATATCTGTTTTTCCATATTCACTGTAGCATTATTCACAATACCCAAGATACGGAATCAACCTAAGTGTTCATCAGCAGATGAACTGATAAAAAATGTGGTAAATATGCAGAATGGAATACTATTCAGTTGTTATAACAGAAACAAATTCTGTCATTTGTGCCAACATGGGTGAACCTAGAGTACATTATGATAAGTGAAATAAGTCAGACACAGAAAGACCAATATTGAATGATCTCACTTATACGTAGAATCTAAGGTGACTGTAGTCATACAAGCAGATGGTAGACCAATGGTTGCCAGTGGTTATGGCGGTAAGCAAGGAATGTGGAGATATTGCTCATAGTAAACAAAGTTTCAGCTATGTAACATGAGTAAGTTCTGGAGATCTATTGTACCGCATGGTAACTACAGTTAATAATAATGTACCATGTATTTAAAAATTATCAAGGGACTAGATCTTAAATGTTCTCACCAGAAAAAAAATGAAGTATATAAGGTGATTGATATGCTAATTAGCTTGATTTATTAGATTTAGAGAGTATGTTCTATAAATATTTACAAATGAAGAAGGTTATAACTTTATAGATATGTGGCTCATATGTGATGAGATACCCATGTGGTACCTAGTTCAGCCTATGAGCCAGAACATCAGTCTTTCTGAAGACCTATGCCATGTTTTATTCACTTGATTCATTCAACTGTTGCTGTACATATGAGGAGTTTCCAGGTTTGGACCACTACAAATAGTGCTGCTATGAACATTCTTGAACATGTCTGTTGATGAGCATATTTCTGTTAGATACCTAGGAGCAGAATCACTAGGTCATAGGGTATGCATATGTTTAGTTTTAGCAGGTATTGTAAAACAGTTTTCCAAAGTAGTAATGCCAGTTTACATTCCCACTAATACTGTATGAACTTTCAGTTGTTCTACATCCTCATCAAAACTTGATATTTTCCAACGTTTTAAGTTTAGTCATTCTGATGAGTGGCAGTGTAACATTACTGTGGTTTCAATTTGCATTTCTTTGATAACTAATGAAACTGGGCACTTGGTATGCTTATTGGGCATCAAATACATTTTAGTCAAATATCAAGTCTTTTGTCTATTTTCCTATACATTGTCTTTTTGTATTAGCTTGTAAATGTTATTTATATATTCTGATATGAGTCCATTGTTGGATGTATTGCAAATATCCTAAGTTGGTGAGTTGCCTTTTCTCTCTTGACATTAACATCTTTTAATGAGCAGAAGTTCCTGATTTTAATTTAGTTTGTGTGATCAATTTTACCTCTAAGAATGGGGCTTTAGTGTCCTGTTTTAGAAATCTGCCTACTCTAATGTCATAAAAATATTTTACATTTTTAAAAAGATTTGTTTTGCCCTTTACTTGAGATCTGTATATATCTGGAGTCAGTTTTCAGGTGTGGTGTGATAGAGATTAAGCTATAGTTCTCAGTTGGGCATGGTGGCTAACACCTGTAATCCCACCACTTTGGGAGCCTGAGTCAGGAGGATCACTTGAGGTCAGGAGTTTGAGATGAGCCTGGATAACATAGTGAGACACTGTCTCTACAAATAGATTTGGAAAAAAACAATAGCTTGGCATGGTAGCACACTCCTGTGGTCCTGTCTACTCAGGAGGCTGAGGCACAATGATAACTTGAGCATAGGATTTCAAGGCTGCAGTGAGCTGTGATAGCAACACTGCACTCCATCCTGGGCAACACAGGAAGGCCCTGTCTCTAAAATAAAAAAAATACAGTTCTCCCCATCTGGCAACCCAATTAACATAACACCATTTATTTAAAAGACTATTTTTATTTGTTGCACTGCAGTGTCACCTTCAGTGTAAATCAGTTTACTAAAAATGTATGGTTCTGTTTCTGAATTTTATATTATGTGCAATTGGTCAGTTTGTTTATAATTGCACCAGTATTAAACAGTCATATTTATCATAGCTTTGTAAAGGAAATGAAATCTGGTATAATAAGTCCTCCAGCTTTGTTCATCATAAAAATTGCCTTGGTTATTTCTGGCCCTTTTAAATTCTATACGACTTTTAGAGTAAGCTTGAAAATTTTGGTCAAAAGAGCCTTTTGCTTAAGATTCTGTTAAATGTATTTGTTAATATGGGGATAACTGACATCTATAATACTGAGTCTTCCAATCCATGAATCTCTTCATTTATTTAAATCTTCTTTAATTTCTCTCAATTATGTTTTGTTCGTCTTCCAATTCTTTCACTAGATTTTTCTCCTAGGTATTTGATAGCTAATGTAAATGTCATCTTTTATATAAATTTAAATTGCTATATCTTGCTGCTATGTGGAAATAAAATAACTTATGTATACTGACCTTGCATCCACTGACCTTACAAATTTTACTTAATTGTAATAATTTACAGATTATTTTAAATGTTATACCTATACAAATATGTCACCTGACAATAATGACAGTTTTATATTTTCCTTTCTAATCCTTATGCTTGTTATTTTTCTTATCATATTTCACTGGCTATAAGTACAGTATAATGCTGAATAGAAATGCTGATAGTAGGCATTTGTTATATACCCTTGATATCATGAGGAAAGCTTTTGCTACTTCACTGCTAAGTGTGATGTTTGCTATAGGTTTCTGTAGATAGTCTTAATCAGATTAAGAAAGTTCCCTTTTATACCTACTCTGCTAATAGTTTTTAATCTTGTATGGGTGTTTATTTTTTTCAAATGTTTTTCTGCATCTCCTAAGAGGATCACATAATTCCCACCCTTTTATGTTAATGATTTTGAATGCTAAATCACACATTCCTAGAACAAACCCCATTTGCTTGTGATGCATTTTATTTTATATAAAGCTAGATTTGAATTGATAATACTTTTAATATCTCAGCATCTATGTTCATGAGAAAGCACTTTGTATATTTGCTTTCTTATAATGTCCTTACTGCTTCATTGCCCATGCTGATCCAATGGCACAGTAATAAAGTCAATGAAGCATATCTTAAGAAAGCCTGGATCATCCTTGGAATGTTAGGCCTTACTTGATAAGCATTTCTGGACTCCCACATTTTCTGCCTCAGGCTCAGCAACTTGATCAGTAGAGGGTTTTGCCTTTGTGTTGATCACTCCCTCTCCCTACCTTTTATATGGCTAGTGGGAATGCTAGGCTGTGTTGAAATCTATTGGGTCGATTTTCTCTCTTGTGTTGGTAGGGAGAGGGTAAAAGGACTACTGTTCTTAGTCCTGTCTTCAGTGTATGGGGAGCCCATCTTCTTTTTGGGGCAAGATTAAGGTTGGGTTAACTTATCCCTTGCAAATCTCTCACCCATCCTCCCCTGACAGATTGCACCTGAGTCCTACTCTCAGGTTTCAATCAGGTCGTCCAAGGTAAAGAGTTTTCCTCAGCTTATTTCACCACAGGAGAGCCTGGCCTAAGGGCAGAGTAGACAGGCTTAGTTGTGTTCTGATGTATATTAACTATCTTGTTCTAAGTGAAAACTCTGAAGCTTCCTTCTTACTCTTTCTCCACCTAGCTTTCTCTTAAAGCCAATGGAATTCTCTCTCAAGATTAATGAAGCTCCTCACTTGAAGGTTTGATTATCTTGATTTTTCCCCATATAGTGATGTCAGAACACCTTTTCACTTCAGTTCTGAACAAAGCTTATTTAATTGACTGGAAAATCTGGGAGGGTTAGAGTTAGTTTAAGAGGCTGCATAGGTATGGCAAAAGGAAATTGACTTGGCTCAGGAAGGATTGAAGAAGTTTCGGTGGCTTGTTATTGAGCCCAAGCTGCTAAACTACACTTGCGATTTTGGCTGGTGAGTCCAGGGTCTGATTTATATGATGGAGGTCTGGCGAGTTTCTTATGCTCATGAGTAACCCCAAAATGTTTAAAGAGATAGGAATTACAGAAGGTTTCCCTGTCTGTAGTTCAGCTGATCTGTTAGATCTGTTAGATTGGGGAAGGAAACTCACATCATCTAAACACCTATCACACGCTGCACTGTGACTCTTATTTTATGTCTATCTTATCCACATCTCAAAACAACTCTTCTATGTAAGTATTATTGTCCTAGTTTTACAAAAGAGAAAACAGAAGCATGTAAATTGCTCAGGATCATATAGTTAAGAAATGGGATATTAACCTGATTCCAGTTGTACTGGATTTCAGAACTGTCCTCTATTGGAACAGGCTGTGTGTGGTTATAGGCAACAGTAAATCAACTCAGTTTAACTTATACAAAACCTAGCTAAACAAAAAGGCACTTATCGGCTTTATTTTAGGAAAAATTGCTGGGATAATCTAGGAAGAAGAACTAGGGTAAGTCATGGAATTGAAGAGCGGTAGGAACCAAGATTTTGGTGAGTGGAACTAGAGACTCAAAGCTGCTAGGATTCTCCTTTTCTTTGCATATCTCTTATCTTTGCTTCTCTATTCAAATTTCTTTCATGCTTTCTTACTTCAGACAGGTTTTGTCAACTTGCCAGGAAACATGGCAGACAAGAGCCTCATTTCTGCAACTTTACTGGATAAAACTTCCTTTTTTCCTAGAATCTACATCTCAGTGAAAGACTGAGATGGACACGAATTGGGATTGATCAATCACTGTTGCTGGAGAAAGTGGGTATTTTTCTTGGCAAAGCCTAGATCACAGGCCAACCCAGATTTGTGAGAATTTGTTACAAGAAATAAAGGACAGATTTAAAAAAGTAATACCACAGACAAATAATTACATGTGATTTTCCTACTCACTAGGGACTAGTGCAGAGTTTAACAAGCTTTTTTTTTTCAAGTGCAGATAGTAAATGTTTTTAGGCTTGTAGGCCACATACTCTCTTTTACTTCTTCCTCATCCTCTTTTTCTTCTTGCAATCCTTTATATAGGTGAACACCATTTTTAGCTCATAGGCCATACCAAAACAGTCTTCAAGCTGAATATCGTTTGGCTGGACAGTTTTTCTGAGCTCTGGTTTAGTGAAGTTAAATAAAGATCCAGGCCTGAGCCATTTTGAAACAGAGCATGCTACAGTATCTTAGGAACTAGTCAACTACAAACTGGGAATGCTCAAACGTGCAGCTAAATTTATTAACTAAAATAAGGTAGATGCTTTAATGAGCATGGAAAGAGGAAACTAACATTGGAGTGCCTAATTGATGTGAAGTGTCATACTAGGACTTTTATTTTTTATTTTAATTTTAATTTTTTGAGATGGAGTCTCACTCTGTCACCCAGGCTGTAGTGCAGTGGTGCAATCTCGGCTCACTGCAACCTCTGCCTCTCGGGTTCAAGCAATTCTCCTGCCTCTGCCTCCCAAGTTGCTGAGACTACAGGTGCCCACAACCACATCCAGCTAATTTTTGTATTTTTAGTAGAAACGGGGTTTCAACGTATTGGTAAGGCTGGCCTCGAACTCCTGATCAGCCTGTCTCGGCCTCCCAAAGTGCTGGGATTACAGGTGTGAGCAACTGTGCCCGGCCAGAGTTTTATATAGCATAATCTCATTGAGTCTTCACAATAATTTTGTGAATCAGGTACTGTTATTATTCCTGTCTGAAAGATGAGGAAACAGACCGAGAGAAAAGTGACTTGTTAAAGTCCACCAAGCCAGTGTCATAACCAGGGTTCAGACACAAGTCACGAGTCTCTCTGGCTACCAAACCAAAATCCTTTACAGTAATTTTAGCATGTCAACTGCATGTTCTGTGGTTGGTGGGTTAGGGAGGTAGTTCAGTCTAGAAGGCACATCAATAGCAATAAATGATACCTCCCTAGGGTCACAAAAAGATGATGCTCACAATTATCTTTGGGCATCACGTCTGTTTCAATGGAGTCACCTGGTATTTTTACGGTTTCTTATATTACACTGCCTTTCAATGACCAGCATGGAATACCTTTTCACCAAGTAATGTTAGCCAAAGGAGATAGGCAAGATGTTTTAATATATACCAAAGGATAGTTGCTTCAATGTTGTTAGAATTTTATTCCTTTGAGTTCCGATGGTTGTGTGCTACATTGATTTGCGGGTAGGGAGGTTTAACACAAAGTAGATTTTGAAGCAGCAGAACATTGTTTTGATGAAGAAATATAGCCAGGTAGACCTCTTCTTTCTGTTTTTCTGTTCCCCCATATAAGACAGAACTTAAAGTAGATAGCAGATATACTTCATGCTTTAAAGAGTGTCTTCTTTTGACAATGATAAATTTGTAGCCTTTGAAATATGCCTTTCCAAAAGTAAACTAGCACATATCTTCTCAAGTCATCTGACATTGAGTTTTCTGCTTTGTCTTTTGAGGTCTTGCAGGGGCCACTAAGTGAAGAAATGAAGAAAACTTATTTACTATGTATCTATTATGTGTCAGGGGCTTTCCTAAAATAACTTTGTAAGTTAGGTAACACAATTATCCCATTTTAATTTGATTGATTCTTAGTGTGCACTAAGCTTTTCATATCCCCATGTATGAAGACTTTGAGACTCAGAGAAAGGAATTAACTTTCTTAAGGTTACAGTTTAGGAAATCCCTGGTAATGATCTCAAGTCAGTCAGACACACAAACTGCTCTTTTCCGGGTACACTATGCTACCAGCAATTGTTCTCTGGTTCCCACAACTCCTGAACTACAGCAAGAAATAGGGGTTTATATTTATGAAATTTCAACATTAGCATTTTGGCCTATTGGAGTTACTGGAGTTCTTCATTATAGGGATTTGGCGTACAATGAGTCATAAGGCATTTTTTGGCATGTAACATACTTTTATGAAGACCTATTTATCCCCTGTGAGCTAATGCTTTTCCTCATAGCATGCCATGCAAAATAATTGTCCCTAGCCCACCCCTTTACCCTGGCTTGCTCCTCTCACAATTCTCATGTCTGTACTTAGGATGCATCACAAGGTGGAGCTTGTAAAATTTCTCTTGCAAGAGGTCCCAGACCCTTCCTTAGGGCCTAAAAAATGAAATTTTATTTTGAGATATATTATACATAAATAAAATAAACAGAAATGGAGGGAAGGAATATGAATGAGAATATGAAATAATAGATAATAGCCTGCTTGCTTTTCTCTATATATAAACACTAGAGTTTACTTTTGTCTTTTTTTAAAGTTTATATGAATGAAATCATATGCTACGTTTTCTTTTTTTGGTCTCATTTTTTCACTCAGTATTATGTGTATGAGATTCATTGAACATGTTGGGTATAGAACTTATGCATTCATTCATGTTGCTAGTTCTTTTATTGTACAAATATACAGTGTATTTTATGAATTTATGTGTTCTCCTTACATAAGGACCATGCTAATCATACATTCAGTTTTCCAGTTTTAGTTTATGTGCCGTGGAAGTGAGCATGAGCCTTTGTTTCTTCTTCTGCAAAGTGGAGATAACAGAGCTAGCCAACTCATCAGTTTGTTGTGATAATTAAGCAAGACAGATATAGGTTTAGCATTCATAATGCCTGGTTGGCTTTCTATTCTTTTCCACAATGAGAGGCTTTAATGTACAGAGCATGTGGTTTTGGAGCCAGAGATACTTGTGACTGGTTTCTAGTCACAAGTATCTAGTCGCACAAGAAACAAGCATTGTTTCTTGCCTTTCTCAAGCCTCAGTTTGCTTGTCTGCAAGATAGAGATGAATGATATTCCCCAACAAGTTTTGACATAGGAATCCTTTTAAAAATGCAGACTATCTGGCACATGGTAAGCACTTGTTGGTTGATCTGGCATAGGTTTTTGAACTATACTTCATTTTTAAAAGATATTCTAGGCTGTAGTGTTTAAAAATCATACTGTTGATCAGAGAGTATCGATTTACCAGTTTAACATCGAGAAGTAGAACTGGGGACTCTGTGTGTATATGAGTGTTTGTTTGCATATGTGTATGTGTGTGTGTGTGTGTGTGTGTGTGTGTGTGAGAGAGAGAGAGAGAGAGAGAGAGAGAGAGAGAGAGAGAGAGAGAGAGAGAAAAGAGATATAGAGAGAAAGAGAGAGAGAGGAAGAGATAGAGAGAAAGAGAGATAGAAGAGGAAGGGAAGTGAGAGAAGTGATTTAAAGAGAAATAGTGAGGCTGTTTTTCTGTGTGTGGCTTTATAGTCGGACACCTTGTCTAGAAACAGGGAAGAAGAACCCTTTTGAAATAGAGCCTATGAAAGTAATTTTTAAAAATGGTAATCCAGATGTAGTTTTTCCCTGGCAGTGGGGAGGGGTTCTGATTAGTGATTTGAGTGAAAAAAATGTAGTTATCACTATATTCATCTCAATGTGACAACCAGACCTGAGCCACACACCACTGAATGTGAAGAATTACCCTCGGAACCCATTAGTCATAATCAGAAACAATTTTGCCAGATGTTATTAATTGCAGAAAAGCTCCCCTTTCCTCCTCAGGAGGTTGACTCAAACCTTTCAGAACTTTCTGATTGTTGTGATGACTGACAAGAGAGTGAGGCATGAAACTATTTTATATCCTCCCAAGTAATTTCTAACCTAGTAGGGTGGGTTGCCTGTTATGCTTCTTTCATATCCTATAAGGCAGGAGCAGGACTGGAACCTTATCCACTGAGCTGGGATATCCTTAACAAACATCAAATCCTGAAGATAGTTCTGGCTTTTTCTCAACACTTTTCTTCTCCCATTATTCCCCCCAACCCCTTGCTGTACCCAACTCCACTTTATCTCCCAGACATGAATAAAACAACTACTGAGAAGCCATGATATCACTGAGTATGAAAGGCTAACCAATGGGCAAAGGAAGGGTTGACTCTTCCAGTAGCTCACTTTTGATAAGTCACTTTCTTTTTCTGGACCTCAGTTTTACAATCTATCAAATGGGAATACAACACTTTCCAGTTCCTATAGGATTGCTCAGGAAATTAGCAAAACAAATTATGCAAAGTGAAAGCCTGAGGGTATGTAAGGCATAATAAAAACAACCAATACGTATTGACTCATTAAATACTTACTATAAACTAGGTACTCTTCTAAACTCTTTATACACAATATCTTACTTAATGTTCACAACATGAGGCAAATATGATTGCTATCTTAAATGTATGGAAGGATTAGGTGAGTCTGAGAGGGGTAAAGTCACTTACCCAAAGACATATGGTAAAATAATTTGGAGAGCTGAGTTTAAAGCCAGAAAGTTGTACTGTAGAGTCCATGCCCTCAACCAGTTTAAGATTCTGTCTCTTTGCTGTCATTACTACATTACTCATGCCTTCTGATCTGCTAAAGTCCAACTCAAGTCCCGTCCCTTCAGAAAGCCTTGTCTAACCACTGCAGCCATTAGCTAAATAGCCCCTCCTGAGTTTTTATTGATGCTGTATTACTAACATGATGCCTAGGCCTATTGCCTTATCATTCCCAACATATTTCTACTTAAGTTTTTCATAGATGTTACTCTCATTTGGTCAGATATATTGTAAGCTTACTGTGAATGCATATTGTATCTCATACTTTTAGGTAGCCCCTGTAATATTGAGGATAAGGTAGAATCAACAGCTCTCAGAAACAGAAGGGATCTGAAATTTTTTTAACCAATGCTCCTCTTTAAAAAATGGTCTGACTATGGCAAATAAAAAAGTAACAGTGAAAGGTTGATCATCTTCCTGGCTGCTAATGGTGTACATTTTTATTAGCACAACTCATGAGTGGTTGGTTCATTCATGCATTTATTTGACCAACAATACTGTGGTATTATATGTTATGATAAGCAGTGAAACAAAACAGAGTAAAACAGAAAAGTTCGTAACAAAGTCCCTGCCCTCAAGGAACTTACAACTTAGTAAGGGAAGATGTATATGCATCTTCCCTTACTAAGGGAACATGGGACAACGTATTTAAGAAAATATTTAAGTATTTGTAGAAAATAAATATTTGTAGGAAGAATGGGAGAAAACAAAATTGGAGCAAAAGGTAAATCAGCCATGGAAATTTTCCTGAAGGAGGTGAATCTGGAGTTAATGTTAGCCATTGACTACGTGCTTACTATAAGGCCAAGGTGAGGGAGTATTTCCAGTAGAGAAAGCAGTGTAAGCTATTTGACGTGGAAGTGTGAAATCATTGAGGGCCTTATATATCATACTAAAGGATTTGGATTTTATTTTATAATCATTAGGAAGACACTAAAGGATTATTCTAGCAGCAGTTAGAAAATGGACTAAAGGGGAACAAAACTGTGGGAGACAGGGAGACCGATTAAAAGACCAGATATATGAAGGGAGAACTAATTAGAATACTATGTAGATGAAGGCCTTAACTAAGGCAGCAGCATGGAAGACGGGGAGGAAAACCCAGACAGGACATATTTATTTTTTTTTATGTTTTAAAATATATGTTGATTTTTTTTTAATTTTTATTGCATTTTAGGTTTTGGGGTACATGTGCAGAACATGCAAGATAGTTGCATAGACAGGACATATTTTAACAAGAGAGAAAAAATAGGGCTTAGTTGCTAGTTGAACATGTGGCAGGTGAGCAAAAGGGAGCTAAGAGTATGAATGTGAAGGTTTATTACAGCTTAGGTGACTTGATAAATGGTGGTGTTGTTCACCAAAAGTGAGAACACAAGATGAAAAACAAAATTGGAGGAAACCACTATGAGGATAGTTTTGGACAGAGTGAATTTTAGATTTCTGAGGGTATGCAGGTAGATACTTTAAGTAGGTTGTCAGTTATATGAAACTGAAGTCAGGAGAAAAGGCTGGGCTTTGAATTTAGAATTAATATCTTTAACATTTATTATTTATTCTGTGTCTATCACTTCACAAGCAGTATCTCATTTAACCCTCACAAAGACTTTATAATTTAGGAAGCATATTTGCCCCCTTTTTACTTATGAGGAAACCAAGACTTAGAAGAGGTTAAGTAATTCTCACAGTTAGTAAGTGGCAGAGTCAGATTTAAACCCATGTCACTCCTGCCTTAATGCCTGCCTGCTTATCACTGCTGTAAATAAAATACCGTCAGTGGATGTGATTGTTTAAGGTACACTCATAGACTGCAAAAATAAGAGAGTCAACAGGTGAAACCTCTAGGCACAACAAATTTTTAGGTGTGTGAAGAAGAAAAGACTACAGGAGGGATTGAGAAGGAACTATCAAAGAGATAAGAGGAGAAGCAGGCATGGGAGTTATGGCAGAAGCTGACAGTAGACAAGTCAACGGCCATGGAGCAGGGATCAAATAAGCAAGGTTGCTGCAAAAATACCTCAGGATCCTGTTAGAAGAATGTTTTTGATTCATACTAGAGCACTCTCAGAGGAGTGATGAGAGTATAATCTGGAGTGCAGCAGATTGTAAAGTGAGGAAGTGGAGAGACTGAGGTGATACTTTTTTGAGGTACTTATCAGTAAAGAGAAAGGGAAAGACAGGTTGGCAGTCCGAGAAAAATGCAGAGTAGAGGGATTTTTTTTCCAACTGCAAGTGGTTGAGTGGAGTGAGATACATGGTTTGAGGAGTGGACAAAGATGCGGAATATTGAATATGGGGAACAAAACAGGGGGCTGACCAAGAACACATTAAAAACACTGTCAAGTGCAGCATTAAAGGCCCCACTGAGGATGGAGCACATGGATTTGCAGGTGCCCTAATGTGCCTTGTTGCATGATAGCTGCAGCCTCACTTAACAGCTTTATTGTGGGAAGGAAGCACATCAAAATTCTTCTCAAACTTTTTCCAGCCCAATGCTCCTGAAGGATATGACATGAATAACTATCAATTTCTGTGCGCTTATAATCTCCAAGGCATTCTTTTAAATGTTTTATGTATGTTAACTCATTTAATCCTTGCAACAACCATAGAGTTTAAGAGTCTATTTTTATTCCCATTTTACAAGTAAATAAAATAAAATCCAGAGGATATGTATACTGCTAGCAAACTGAAGAGCCAGAATTCATACAGAGGTGGTCTAAGCATGATACCATGCTTACAATCACAATGCTGTAACTATGACTTACCTATAAGGCAGTGATTACCCACTCAGGCTGGAGTGGGTATGGAGTTTAGCTCCCATTTACAAGTGACAACATGCAGTATTTGGCTTTCTTTTCCTGTGTTAGTTTGCTAAGAACAATGGCTTCCAGCTTTACCCACGCCCTTGCAAAAGATATGATCTTATTCCTTTTTATGGCTCCATGGTGTATATGTACCATATTTTCTTTATCCAGTCTACAGTTGATGGACACTTAGGTTGATTCTATGCTTTTGCTATTGTGAATGGTGCTGAGATGAACATATGGGTACTTGTGTCTTTATGGTAAAATAATTTGCATTCTTTTGGATATATACTCAACAACAGAATTGCTGAGTCTAGTGGTAATTCCGTTTTTAGTTCTTTTAGGAATGGCCGCACTGGTTTTCATTACGACTGAAGCAATTTACACTCCCACAAGCAGAGTATAAGCATGTCATTTCCTCTGCAAACTTGTCAGCATGTGTAATTTTTTGACTTTCAATAACAGCCATTCTAACTGGTGTGAGATGGTATCTCATTGTGCTGTTGATTTTTATTTTCCTAATGATTATTGATGTCAACTACTTTTTCATATGCTTGTTGGCTGCATGCATATCTTCTTTTGAAAAACGTCTGTTCATGTCCTTTGCTCACTTTTTATTTATTTATTTATTTATATTTATTATTTATTTTGTATTTTTTGTTGCACTTTAGGTTTTGGGGTACATGTGAAGAACATGAAAGATTGCTCACTTTTTAATGGGGTTGTTTGCTTTTTTGCTCGTAAATTTAAGTACTTTTAAATTCTGGATACTAAAACTTCAGATGTACACTTTACAAAAATTTTCTTCCATTTTGTGGGTTGTCTGTTTACTCTGTTTGTTATTTATTTTGCTGTGCAGAAGATCTTTATTTTAATTGTATCCCATTTATCAATTTTTGCTTTTGTTGCAATTGTTTTTGGTATCTTTGCATAAAAGCTTTGCCAGTTCCAATGTCCAAAATGGTATGTCCTAGGTCGTCTTCCAGGGTTTGTATAGATTTAGGTTTTATATTTAAGTCCTTTAATCCATCTTGAGTTGATTTTTGTTTATGGTGTAAGGAAGGGGTCCACTTTTAATCTTCTGCCAATGGCTAGATGTTATCCCAGGACCATTTATGAGGGAATTCTTTTCCTATTGCTTTTGTCAGCTTTGTTGAAGGTCAGATGGCCGTAAGTGTGCAGCATTATTTCTGGGCTCTCTATTCTGTTCTGTTTCTCTATATGTCTGTTTGTGTATCACTACCATATTGTTTGCTTACTGTAGCCCCGTAGTATAGTTTGAAGTTGAGTAATGTGATGCCTCCTGCTTTGTCCTTTATGCTAAGGACTACCTTTGCTATTTGTGCTCATTGTTGGTTCCATATGAATTTTAAAATAGTTTTTTTCTATTTTTTTTGTTGCATTTTAGGTTTTGGGGTACATGTGCAGAACATGCAAGATAGCTGCATAGGTACACACGTGGCAGTGTGTTTTGCTGCCTTCCTCCCCTTCACCCACATTTGGCATTTCTCCCCATGCTATCCCTCCCCAGCTCCCCCCAACCACTGTCCCTCCCCTATTTCCCCCAATGGATCTCAGTGTGTAGTGCTCCCTTCCCTGTGTCCATGTGTTCTCATTGTTCATCACTCACCTATGAGTGAGAATATGCGGTATTTCATTTTCTGTTCTTGTGTCAGTTTGCTGAGAATGATGTTTGCCAGATTCATTGGTGTCCCTACAAAAGACACAAACTCATTGTTTTTGATGGCTGCATAATATTCCATGGTGTATATGTGCCACATTTTTCCAGTCCAGTCTATCATTGATGGGCATTTGGGTTGGTTTCAGGTCTTTGCTATTGTAAACAGTGCTGCAATGAACATTCGTGTGCATGTGTCCTTATAGTAGAACAATTTATAGTCCTTTGGATATATGCCCAGTAATGGGATTGCTGGGTCAACTGGACTTTCTATTTCTAGGTTCTTGAGGAATTGCCACACTGTCTTCCACAATGGCTGAACTAATTTACACTCCCACCAGCAGTGTAGAAGTGTTCCTATTTCTACACATCCTCTCCAGCATCTGTTGTCTACAGATTTCTTAATGATCGCCATTCTAACTGGCATGAGGTGGTTTCTCAATGTGGTTTTGATTTGCATCTCTCTAATGACCAGTGATGATGAGCATTTTTTCATATGTTTGTTGGCCTCAGGTATGTCTTCTTTTGTAAAGTGTCTGTTTATATCCCTTGCCCATTTTTGAATGGGCTTGTTTGCTTTTTTCTTGTAAATCTGTTTGAGTTCTTTGTAAATTCTGGATATCAGCCCTT
>CM052670.1:53805416-53835112 GCA_028533165.1 Leontopithecus rosalia
TATGTCCTGAATGGTTTTGCCTAGATTTTCTTCTAGGGTTTTTATGGTGTTAGGTCTTATGTTTAAGTCTTTAATCCATCTGGAGTTAATTTTAGTGTAAGGTGTCAGGAAGGGGTCCAGTTTCTGCTTTCTGCACATGGCTAGCCACTTTTCCCAACACCATTTATTAAATAGGGAGTCCTTTCCCCACTGCTTGTTTTTGTCAGGTTTATCAAAGATTGTATGGTTGTAGATATGTTGTGTTGCCTCCGGTGCCTCTGTTCTGTTCCATTGGTCTATATCTCTGTTTTGATATCAGTACCATGCTGTTTTGATTACTGTAGTCTTGTAATATAGTTTGAAGTCCAGTAGTGTGATGCCTCCTGCTGTGTTCTTTTTGCTTAGAATTGACTTGGCTATGTGGGCTCTCTTTGGGTTCCATATTAAGTTCAAGGTGGTTTTTTCGAGTTCTGTGAAGGAAGTCAGTGGTAGCTTGATGGGGATAGCGTTGAGTCTGTAAATTACTTTGGGCGGTATGCCCATTTTCATGATGTTGATTTTTCCTAACCATGAACATGTAATGTTTCTCCATCTGTTTGTGTCCTCTCTTATTTTGTTGAGCAGTGGTTTGTAGTTTTCCTTGAAGAGGACCCTTACATTCCTTGTAAGTTGTATTCCTAGGTATTTTATTCTCTTTGTAGCAATTGTGAATGGCAGTTCCTTCTTGATTTGGCTCTCTTTAAGCCTGTTACTGGTGTATAGGAATGCTTGTGATTTTTTCACATTGATTTTATATCCTGAGACTTTGCTGAAGTTGCTTATCAGTTTCAGGAGTTTTTGGGCTGAGACGATGGGGTCTTCTAGATATATTATCATGTGGTCTGCAAATAGAGACAATTTGGCTTCCACCTTTCCTATTTGAATACCCTTTATTTTTTTTCTTGCCTGATTGCTCTGGTTAGAACTTCCAGTACTATATTGAATAGGAGTGGTGAGAAAGGGCATCCTTGTCTAGTGCCAGATTTCAAAGGGAATGCTTCCCATTTTTGCCCATTCAGTATAATATTGGCTGTTGGTTTGTTGTAAATAGCTTTTATTATTTTGAGATACGTTCCATCAATACCAAGTTTATTGAGGGTTTTTGGCCTAAAGGGCTGTTCAAGTTTGTCAAAGGCCTTCCCTGTGTCAGTTGAGATAATCATGTGGTTTTTGGTTTTGGTTCTGTTTATGTGGTAAATTACATTTATACACTTGCGTATGTTGAACCAGCCTTGCATCACCAGGATGAATCCTACTCAATCATGATGGATAAGCTTTTGATGTGCTGTTGCAATTGGCTTGCCAGTATTTTATTGAAGATTTTTGCATCTATGTTCATCATGGATATTGGCCTGAAATTTTCTTTTCTTGTTGAGTCTCTGCCGGGTTTTGGTATCAGGATGATGTTGGTCTCATAAAATGATTTGGGAAGGATTCCCTCTTTTTGGATTATTTGGAATAGTTTCAGAAGGAATGGTACCAGTTCCTCTTTGTGTGTCTGGTAGAATTTGGCTGTGAACCCATTGGGAACTGGGCTTTTTTTGTGTGGTAGGCTCTTAATTGCTGCCTCGACTTCAGACCTTCTTATTTGTCTGTTCATAGTTTCTGCTTCCTCCTGATTTCAGCTTGGGAGAACACAAGTGTCCAGCAATTTATCCATTTCTTCCAGGTTTACTAGTTTATGTGCATAGAGTTGTTTGCTATGTTCTCTGATGATATTTAGAATTTCTGTGGAATCTGGGGTGATTTCCCTTTATCATTTTTTACTGCATCTACTTGGTTATTCTCTCTTTTCTTTTTTATCAGTCTGGCTAGTGGTCTGTCTATTTTGTTGATCTTTCCAAAAAACCAGCTCTTGGATTTATTGATTTTTTGTAGGGTTTTTCGTGTCTCTATTTCCTTCAGTTCTGCTCGGATCTTAGTTATTTCTTGTCTTCTGCTAGGTTTTGAGTTTTTTTTATCTTGCTCCTCTAGCTCTTTCTACTTTGATGATAGGGTGTCAATTTTGGATCTCTCCACTCTTCTTATATGGGCACTTATTGCTATATATTTTCCTCGAGAGACTGATTTCAGTGTGTCCCAGAGATTCTGGTATGTTATGTCTTCGTTCTCATTGGTTTCGAAGAACTTCTTTATTTCTGCCTTCATTTCATTGTTTATCCAATCAACATTCAAAAGCCAGTTGTTCAGTTTCCATGAAGCTGTGTGGTTCTCAGTTAGTTTCTGAATTCCGAGTCCTAACTTGATTGCACTATAGTCTGAGAGACTGTTTGTTATGATTTCAGTTCTTTCGCATTTGCTGAGAAGTGCTTTACTTACAATTACGTGGTCAGTTTTAGAGTAGGTGTGATGTAGTGCTGAGAAGAATGTATATTCTGTGGATTTGGGGTGGAGAGATCTGTAAATGTCTTTCAGGTTTGCTTGTTCCAGGTCTGAGTTCAAGTCCTGGATATCCTTGTTAATTTTCTGTCTGGTTGATCTGTCTAATATTGACAGTGGAGTGTTTCAGTCTCCGAATGTTATTGTGTGGGAGTCTAAGTCTCTTTGTAAGTCATTAAGAACTTGTCTTATGTATCTGGGTGCTCCTGTATTGGGTCCATATATATTTAGGATCGTTAGCTCTTCTTATTGTATCAATCCTTTTACCGTTAGGTAATGTCCTTCTTTGTCTCTTTTGATCTTTGTTGCTTTAAAGTCTATTTTATCAGAGACGAGCATTGCAACTCCTGCTTTTTTTTTGCTCTCCATTTGCTTGGTAAATTCTTCCCTCATCCCTTTATTTTGAGCCTTTGTGTATCCTTGCATGTGAGATGGGTTTCCTGGATACAGCACACCAATGGGTTTTGGCATTTTATCCAATTTGCCAGTCTGTGTCTTTTGATTGGTGGATTTAGCTCATTTACATTTAGGGTTAATATTGTTATGTGTGAATTTGTTACTGCCATTTTGATGCTAGCTGGCTGTTTTGCCCATTAGTTGATGCAGATTCTTCATTTTGTTGATGTTCTTTAGCATTTGGCATGTTTTTGGAATGGCTGGTACTGGTTGTTCCTTTCTATGTGTAGTGCCTTTTTCAGGAGCTCTTGTAAAGCAGGCCTGGTGGTGACTAAATCTCTGAGTACTTGCTTGTTCGCAAAGGATTTTATTTTTCCTTCACTTATGAAGCTTATTTTGGCTGAATATGAGATTCTGGGTTGAAAGTTCTTTTCTTAAAGGATGTTGAATATTGCCCCCCACTCTCTTTTGGCTTATACGGTTTCTCCTGAGAGATCTGCTGTGAGTCTGATGGGCTTCTGTTTGTGGGTAACCCGACCTTTCTCTCTGGCTGCCCTTAGCGTTTTCTACTTCATTTCCACCCTGGTGATTCTGACAATTATGTGCCTTGGGGTTACTCTTCTTGTGGAATATCTTTGTGGTGTTCTCTGTATTTCCTGGACTTGAATATTGGCCTGCCTTTCTAGGTTGGGGAAGTTTCCCTGGATAATATCTTGAAGAGTATTTTCCAGCTTGGATTCATTCTCTTCGTCACATTCAGGTACACCCATCAAACGTAGATTAGGTCTTTTTACATAGACCCATATTTCTTGGAGACTTTGTTCATTCCTTCTTATCCTTGTTTCTCTAATCTTGCCCTCTCATTTTATTTCATTGAGTTGATCTTTGACCTCTGATATACTTTCTTCTGTTTGGTGAATTCGGCTGTTGAAACTTGTGCATGCTTTGCGACGTTCTCGTGTTGTGTTTTTCAGCTCCTTCAATTCACTCATATTTCTCCCTGTTGTTCATTCTTGTTATCATTTCCTCAAATCTTTTTTCAAGGTTCTTAGTTTCTTTGCATTGATTTAGAACATGTTCTTTTAGCTCACGGAAATTTCTCATTGCCCACCTTCTGAAGCCTGATTCCGTCATTTCATCACACTCATTTTCCGTCCAGCTTTGTTCCCTTGCTGGTGAGGAGTTTTGGTCCTTTTTAGGAGGTTAAGTGTTCTGGTTTCGAGTGTTTTCCTCCTTTTTGCGCTGTTTTCGTCCCATCTTTGTGGATTTATCCACCTGTCATCTGAGTGGTTGCTGATTTTCCTATTGGGTCTCTGAGTGTACATCCAGATTGTTGATGATGAAGTATTTCTGTTTCTTAGTTTTCCTTCTAACAGTCTGGCCCCACTGCTGTAGGACTGCTGAGGTGCACTCCAGGCCCTGCTTGCCTGGGGAACTCCTGTAGCAACTGCTGGACCGTGAGGGTTGCTGCCAGATTCTTCTTCTTCTATCTTTGTCCCTGAATGATGCCCGCCAAATGTCAGTCTGATCAGTCCTTTGTGAGGTGACTCTTTGGATATATGGGGGTCAGAGAGCTGCTTGAGGAGACTGTCTGTACTTTATAGGAGCTCATGTGCTGATCTGTGAGCTCCGTTGTTCATTCAGGACTGCTAGGCAGGTACGCTTATGTCTGCTGCAGCAGAACTCATAAAGCTCCTTTTTTTCCCTCAGGTGCTCTGTCCCGAGGAGTTAGGGCTCCATTTATGAGTATCAGTTGCACTGTCCTGCCCAGCAAGGAGGCAGTCTAAACACTGCTTGCCTGCAGTCACTATGCTGAGCTGCCATGGGCTCTGCCCTGTTACCATGGGCTCCGCCTTGTTGCTCTGGGCTCCACCCTGCTTCCGTGGGCTCCGCCCTGCTGCCGTCGGCTCCGCCCTGCTGACGTGGGCTCCGCCCTGTTGCTGTGGGCTCTGCCCTGCTGCTGTGTGTAATTCCCTGTAGTCCTGTTTATATGGGTGTGCTTGCCTCTGTAGTGGTGGACTCTCTCTGTTATTCATTTTGTTTCTATTTCTGAGAGGAGTGTTATTTGTAGCTTGATGGAAGTAGCATCAAATATGTAAATTGCTTTGGGAAGTATAGTCATTTTAGTGTTATGAGTCAGGATAAATGAATGATTGATTACTCCTATGCATAAGCATGGAATGGTTTTTCTATTTGTGTCATCTCTGATTTCTTTGAGCAGTGTTTTGTAATTCTCCTTGTTGAGACATTTCACCTCCCCAGTTAGTTTTATTTCTAGGTATTTTATTCTTTCATGGGAAATGTGAATGGGGGTGTATTTATAATTTCATTCTTAGCTTGGATATTTTTGGTGTACAAAAATGCTACTCATTTTTGTATGCTGATTTTGTATCCTGAAACTTTGTTGAAGTTGTTTTTCAGGTCCAGGAGCTTTGGGACAGAGACAGTGGGGTTTTCTGTATACAGAATCATGTCATCTGCAAACAGGGAGAGTTTGACTTCCTCTCTCCATATGTGGATGCCTTTTCTTTCTTTCTCTTGCCTAATTTCTCTGAACAGAACTTCCCCTACCACATTGAATAGGAGTGGTGGGAGAGGTCATCCTTGTCTTGTGCCAGTTTTCAAGGGGAATGCTTCCAGCTTTTGCTCATTCAGTGTGATGTTGGCTGTGTGTTTATCATAGATGACTCTTATTATTTTGAAGTATGTTCCTTCAATGCCTAGTTTATTGACAGTTTTTAACATGTAGGGATGGTGGATTTTATTAAAATATAAATGCTGTTTTTGATGAAATGTTCAGAGAAAGCCTTAAAGTGACATTTGAAAGTTGAATGATGTGAAGGAATCAGCCATGAGAATAAATCTAGCAGAGTAGTTTTTTTCAGAGTAAATAGCAAGTGTAAAGACTATGAAGTGGGAACACATTTGACTTGTCTGAGGAACAGCAAGAAAGCCACTGTGGCTAGGGCAGGGTGAAGGAAGGGAAGAGTTAGGCTAGATGAGACTTGTGATGTGAACAAAAGCTATTTTTTCCTATTCTGTAAACTGTGGATAATAATAGTACTTATAGAGCTGGAGTAAGGAAGGAATGAGATAATGCATGTTAAAATTATGATACAAGTCTGGCACACGGCAAATGCTCAAAAACTACTATGTGCCATCATTGTTATTATTATCAGACTGATCATGCCTAGTTTTGCCATACAAGTGGCAGAGTCTGAATTAGAAGTATGAGTCAGAGCAGGAACTTGTTGGTGGAGCAGACAGAGACAAGAGCATGAGCAGAAATGAAGTAGCCATAAATAGGAAGCAGGATCTACATCCTTCACTGGCACAAATAGACTAGAGTGGTGTCACATAGAATGACTGATATTTAATATGAGGGAGAAAGACTGGAACATTGACAACAGGGCTGAAAACTGTTAAATCAAGATGGCCCACAAGTGGAAGTTCTCTGGTCTGAAAGTCAGGAGGCTTTGTCTGCTCACCGATAAAATAGAAAAAGTAACTACTTCATAAAGTTGATAGGATTAATGAAAGCACCTAGCACCAAGCTGGGCATGTAAGAGGGGCCGAAAATATGGCCAGTTGACAATTGTTAAGAGCTAGGGTGCATGAAGACGCTTTTTGGGCTAGAGAATTCTGTTGTCCATGCCATATTTTCTCCACAGGTGCAAGTCTCAATTGCTAGATGGCATTCATGATGTTTGCTTCACACTCCCTCTTAAATTCATGGCTTTATATTCTGACTATAGCCCACTGGCTCTGACTCCACCAGAATTAAGAATTATTCCATACTGTCTCTTCCTGCAGTTGGACCCCTCGCATGCCATTTTGGTTTGGTATGCACCTCTGGTCTACGTCCAGCTTTATTGTTTAAGGTGAAAATGAGGATTTCTTGGCCTTGAAGAATCTATGCTCAATCATACTCTCTTAAGACAATGAAGAAAGAGAGTAAAATGTGAGCAACTGTCCATGCAATGTTCCCACCATCATCACACAGGAACACCTCATTATCTACAGATGCTCACTATTCCTAGAGCCATTTAATAATGAGAATGACTCAATACTAAGCCTCTCTACTCCAGCCTTACCCTGTACACATAGAATTTTTAATTGTTTTTTACTTAGGGTAAAAAGGGGAAAGGAAGATACTTATTTGGCATTTCTAATCTCAGACAAGAATTAGTCTGCACTATAGGGCAGAGAAATTAGTGTAAAAATGTTAGTAGAGTCAGCTATCACCAAAGGCAATAGAGCAGAGCCAGGATGAATGATGCAAGAGACAAGTAGTTTTAACACTTTCTGGAGCTAAGTGGGGCATAAAAATTAGTTGGAAAGTAATTTGAATTAGGGGATTCAGTTTGTGCCTAATGTCTGTCCAGACCTCTTTTTTGTCCCCTGAGTCAGTGATTTACACTGACATTTGCTTAAAACCCCTTGAAAAAAAATTAACCAGCTAGGTCACTGGTGCTTGGGAATATATTATGCCAGGAACCAGAATAATCAAGAATGCATCAGCCTCATCATTATGGAAGACTTGCTGTTTGAGGCTTGACAACTCTGTAAAAACAGAAACCGTTAAACTCTGGGCTCTGGCAAACGAATTCCACTCCAGGCTCTGGCAAACAAATTCCATCCCAGTCCATAAAACAACACTGAGGAAACTGTACAGCATTTTGAGTCTGAATAAGGAAAAGATTTTCTGTAAAATGATTTGTTTTGTTTTCCTTTACTCCACTTAGGCTATTTCTTTATTTAAGGGGTTGATGTGTGTAGCTGTGGCTTGCTAAGATAGTTGAAAGGGTTTATAAGCAATGTTTGATGTGGAACTCATATCAATATGATGGCAAAGGGTCTGCTATATGTTATCTTGTAAAGAGATACAGGATTGGAAATTCAGGAAATGATGGAATTAGGTGTTTAGAAGAGAGGGAATATAGGAGTATAAATAATCTATTTTAAATTACAGTAAATAGTGAGAACTGGCTGAAGTTCAGGGTACATTGGAAATTAACTGACAGACTTGGGGAGTTACATTTAACCTAAGCTGTCTGGCAATTTCAAAAAGCAACTATTTCTGGTGTAACCCTACTAGTGAACACTTGAGACGATGTAAAATGCTGCCAACTTGCCCTTGTGCTATTCCTGCCAGAAAAGATCTAAGGTTGCCCTTTGATATTAGTCACTTGCCAGGGTCCAAGAAGAGACTGTATTTTAGGTATCTATCTCACTTTGTTACAAGGAAATCCTATTGACATCCATTTTCTGGAATTCGTGTTCTGGAAGAAAATAAAAAATCTTAGACATATTCATGGGTTTTGATCTAGCAATTCTCATTCTGGGACTCCTGACTAAGGAAACATAAAAAATTTAAAGAGAGTGGGAGGAAATGTTAGAAGGGGATGGATGTGTTTGTGGCATTGATCGTGGTGGTGATGTCATGGGTATATACTTATCTTCAAACTCATAAATTTGTATACATGAACAATGCATAACTTTTTGTATGTCAATCATCCCTGAGTAAAGTGGTTCAAAAATTATATACATATACCTTTATGCATAAGACTGTTTATTACAGTGGTAAGGCTTTTCATAGCAACACATTTCAAACAATCTCAATGTCCAATAACAGGAAATGACTAAATGAATCGTATTGTAATGCAATATCATACAGCCAGTAAAATGATACTTACATGGTGTTTTTAAAAATTAAATTAGACATGTTTCTAATGTAAAGTTATAAAAAAATTATACAATTATACATTTAGTATAAATTTAATTATGTAAACACATTATTAATGTAGGTATAGATGTATGGAAAATACATTAGAAGGAAACATACCTAAACATTAACAATGATTATCATTGTATAAGAAGATTATAAGTGATTTGGATTTTCTTCTTTATTTTGTGCAGTTTTCTTAGAAGCAAAGGGTAGAATGATTGTTACCAGGGGCTGGAGGAGTTGGGAAGACTGGGGACATGTTAATCAAAGGATACAAAATTTCTATTAGACAGAAGTAATAAATTCAAGAGATTTACTGTAAAACATGATGAATGTAGTTAATAATATATTGTATACTTGAAAATTATTTAAAAGAGTAGATTTAAAGTGTTCTCACCATGAGTAACTAAAAAGTATATGACTTTTATAACTAAAAAGTATATGAAAGCTAATTAACACATGTTAATTAGCTTAATTTAGCCATTCCACAGTGTGTATCTATGTCAAAACATTATGTTATACACTGGAAATATATACATTTATATTTGTCAATTTTAAAATAAAATTTAAAGTAGATATTAAAATAAAGAACCATGTTACTAGCTTTAAGTAAATGATTCCACCCTCACAGGGTAAACAAAGCTGTCAGGAAGTTTGAACTAGGTGGAACTCACTGCAGCTTCCTGGGTCAGAGCACCTGGGGGAAGGAGCAGCTGTGGGTGCAGCTTCAGCAGGCTTCAATGTCCCACCTGACAGCTCTGAAGAGAGCAGTGGTGCACCCAGCATAGAATTTTAGCTCTGATAAGGGACAGACTGTATCCTCAAGTGGGTCCCTGACCCACCATGTATCCAGACTGGGAGACACCTACCAGTAGGAGCCGATAAACATCTCAAACAGGATAGTTCTGGCTGGCATGTGGTGGGTGGCCGTCTGGGATGAAGCTTTCAGAGGTAGAAACAGGCAGCATTCTTTGTTGTTCTGTAGCCTCCACTGGTGATACCCAGTCAAACAGGGTATGGGGCGGACCTCCAAAAACTCCAGCAGGCCTGCAGAAGAGGGATTTGGCTATTCAAAGGAAGAGGGAATACTCCCTAACTCATTTTATGAAGGCAGCATCATCCTGATACCAAAACCTGGCAGAGACACAACAAAAAAAGAAAATTTTAGGCCAATATCCCTGATGCATATCGATGCAAAAATCCTCAATAAAATACTGACAAACCAAATCCAGCAGCTCATTAAAAAGCTTGTCCACCACGATCAAGTTGGCTTTATTCCTGGGATGCAAGGCTGGTTCAACATACACAAATCAATAAATGTAATATATCACAGAAACAGAACCAATGACAAAAACCATACAGTTAATTCAATACATGGAGAAAAGTCCTCCAAAAAATACAACAGCCCTTCATGCTAAAATTTCTCAATAAACTAGGTATTGATGAACTGTATCTCAAAATAATAAGAGCTATTTATGACAAATCCATAGCCAATATCATACTGATCAGGCAAAAATTGGAAGCGTTCCCTTTTAAAACTGGAACACGACAAGGATGCCCTCTCTCACCACTCCTATTTGTATTGGAAGCTCTGGTCAAGGCAATCATGCAAGAGAAAAAAAATTGAAGGGTATTCAAATAGGAAAAGATAAAGTCAAATTGTCTCTGTTTGTAGATGACATGATGATATATTTAGTAAACTCCATCATCTCAGCCTAAAATCTACTTAAGCTGATAAGCAAATTCAGCAAAATCTCAGAATACAAAATAAATGTGCAAAAATCATAAGCACTCCTATACATCCGTAAAAGACAGACAGCCAAATCACGAATGAGCTCCCATTCACAAATGCTACAAAGAGAAAAGAATACCATTAGGAATACAACTTAAAAGGGATGTGAAGGAACTCTTCAAGGAGAACTACAAACCATTGCTCAAGGAAATAAGACAGGACATGGGAGGCCGAGGTGGGTGGATCACAAGGTCAAGAGATCGAGACCATCCTGGTTGAAATGGTGAAACCCCGTACCTACTAAAGATACAAAAAATTAGCTGAAATGGTGAAACTCCGTACCTACTAAAGATACAAAAAATTAGCTGGGCATGGTGGCGTGTGCCTGTAATCACAGCTACTCAGGAAGCTGAGGCAGGAGAATTGCCTGAACCCAGGAGGCAGAGGTTGCGGTGAGCTGAGATTGCGCCATTGCACTCCAGCCTGGGTAAAAAGAGTGAAACTCCATCTCCAAAAATAAAAAAAATAAATAAGTCAGGACACAAACAAATAGAAAAATATTCCATGTTCATGGATAGGAAGACTCAATATCATGAAAATGGCTATAATGCCCAAAGTCATTTCTAGATTCAATGCTGTCCCCATCAAACTATCATTGACTTTCTTCACAGAATAAAAAAAAATACTTTAAATTTTATATGGAAACAAAATAGAACCTGCATAGCCAAGACAATCTTAATCAAAAAGGACAAAGCTGGAGGCATGATGCTACCTGACCTTAAACTATACTGTAAGGCTACAGTAACCAAAACAGCATGGTACTGGTACCAAAACAAATATGTAGATCAATGGAACAGAACAGAGGCCTCAGAAGTAATGCCACACATCTAAAACCATCTGATCTTTGACAAACCTGTCAAAAACAAGCAATGAGGAAACGATTCCGTATTTAATAAATAATATTGGGAAAACTGGCTAGTCATATGCATGAAGCTGAAACTGGATCCCTTCCTTACACCTTATAGAAAAATTAACTCAAGATTAATTAAATACTTAAATGTAAGACCTAAAATCATAAAATCCCTAGAAGAAAACCTAGGCAATACAATATAGGAATAGGAAGACTTCATGACTAACACACCAAAACCAATAGATACAAAAACCAAAATTTAAAAATGGATTCCATTTAAACTAAAGTACTTTTGTACAGCAGAAGGAAATATCATCAGAGTGAACAGGCAGCCTACAAAATGGGAGAAAAATTTTCAATCTCCACATCTGACAAAGGGCTAATATCCAGAATCTAAAAAGAACTTAAATTTACAAGGAAAAACAAACAACCCTGTAAAAGTAGGTGAAGGATATGAACAGACACTTCTCAAAAGAAGACATGCTTGCAGTCAACAGACATGAAAAAATGCTCATCATCACTGATCATTAGAGAAATGCAAATCAAAACCACAAAGAGATACCGCCTCCCACCAGTTTGAATGGTGATCATTAAAATGTCAAGAAACAACAGATGCTGGAGAGAATGTGAATAAATAGTAACACTTTTGCACTGCTAGTGGGAGTGTAAATTAGTTCAAACATTGTGGAAGACAGTGTGGCGATTTCTCAAGGATCTAGAACTAGAAATACCATTTGACCCAGGAATCCCATTACTGGTTATATACCCAAAGGACTATAAATCAATCTACTAGAAAGACACATGCACATGTATGTGTATTGTGGAACTGTTCACAATGGTAAAGAATTGGAACCAACCCAAATGTCCATGAATGATAGACTTGATAAAGAAAATGCAGCATAAATAAACCATGGAATTCTATGCAGCCACGAAAAAGTATGAGTTCATGTCCTTTGTAGGGACAGCACAGGCAACAAAAAATAAAAATAGACAAATGAGGTTATATCACACTAAAAAGCCTTTGCACAGAAAAAGAAATAACAGTGATGAGACAACCTGTAAAATGGGAGAAAACATATACAAACTATTTGTCTGACAGGCATGAATATCTAAAATATACAAGGAACTCAAATAACTTAACAACAACAACAGAAAAACAAATCCAATAAAAGTTCGTCCCAATAATTTTTATTATACCTGTTTTTTTTCCCTTATCTAAAATCCAGTCAGGGATTGTGTGTTGTATTTAGTTTTCATGTCTCTTTTGTCTTCTTTAATCAAAGCAGTATCCCAGCCTTCTTTGTCTTTTGCTACACTGATCTTTTGTTTTATTAATTTTTATTATACTTGAAGTTCTGGGGTACATGTGCAGTATGTGGAGGTTTGTTACACAGGTATACATGTGCCATGGTGGTTTGCTGCACCCATCAACCCGTCATCTACCTTAGATATTTCTCCTAATGCTATCACTCCCTTAGTCCTCCACCCTCCAGCAGGACCTGGTATGTGATGTTTCACTCACTGTGTTCATGAGTACTGATTGTTCAACTCCCACTTATAAGAGAGAACATGTAGTGTTTGGTTTTCTGTTCTTGTGTTAGTTTGCTGAGAATAATGGTTTCCAGCTTCATCCATGAGCATGGATGTCTTTCTATTTTTTTGTGTCCGCTTCAATTTATTTCATTAATGTTTTATATTTTTCATCATAGATATCTTTTACCTTATTGATTAGATTTATTCCTAGATACTTAATTTATTTGTAATTATTGTAAACGGGATTGCTTTCTTGATTTCTTTTTCAGCTATTTTGTTATTGCAGTGTAGAAACGTTACTGATTTTGTGTGAGAATTTTTTAGCCTGCAGCTCTACTACATTCATTTAGCAGTTGTCAGCTGCCCAGTCCTCAGTCCCCTAGGTTGTGCATGTGGGCACCAGCAGCAGCAGTAGCAGAGAACAGTGGCTTTGACAGGCTTGTTCTGGGGACCCCAGGTGGCATGCTTAAGTGCGAGATGTGACAACCTCAGGTCCCAGGTGGGCCAGTCCTAGAGTCTCCAAGTGGAGTGCACACATGTCAGTGGTGGTGAGGGCAGGCGGGGCAAGCTTCTCCTAGGGCCTCCAAGTGGTGCACACAGGCATTGATGTTGGCCATGGTAGGCCACTTCTCTTACCCCTGGATGAGATGCATGGACATCGTCGGTAGTGACATCTTACCCTGGACATTCTAGTCCCAGATCTCTGGGCAATGTGCACAGGCACTGATAGTGGCTGTGGTAGGTCAGGTGAGTAAATTCCCAGGCTCCTGGGCAGGTTTCAAGGGTGCCAGTTTGTGTCACTGCCAGAGGGGGAGGGATCACTCCTGGTGGTAGTGGCCCCAGATAAAATTGCTCTCAGGTTCTGGGGAGAACATGCTCCAATTCCCTGTTTCTGAGGGTAGCCTCTTGGATGTGCTGGACTACCTGGGTTTTTTTTTTTGGAGTAAGACACTTGGGTGCTGTTAACATGGTCAGAATGTAGGATCCTGCTGGTACCATGATGCTGCAACCCTTTGTGTAGATGTATGTGATGCCAGTTGGTGTCCAGGGATGTAAAAATGCAGGAGATATTGGGCATCTTCAGACCAGAATGTAGTTGGGTGTTGTATCCACTCTCAAAATGGCACTGTGCTGCAGCAGCTTAGGACCTGGTTGGTGGGTGGAACCTGGCACAAATTCCCTCTCTGGAACAATGCAGTGCACCAAAGTCTCACAAATCACCACTAAAGAACTTATTCATGTAAACAAACACCACCTGTTTACCAGAAAGATATAAATATTTAAGGTGATGGCTATGTTAACTATCTTGATTTGATCATTACACATTCTATACATGTGTATACATGTGTAATGTATACATGTGTACATTACACATTCTATACAAAATATTACTCTGTATTTCACAAATATATATGTAGTTATTACATGTGAACTGAAAATAAAAGGAAAAAATGTAGAGTCTCTAGCTATTTTCTGACCTACTAAATCAGAATCTGAATTTTAATAGGATCTCCAGGTAACCCATTGACATGAATGTCCTGCCAGGCAATAAACACTCAACTTTGGGATTAGTTTTTTTTTCTGAACGCAAACATACAAGTTAACATATATTAGAGTATGTGCCCTTATTTAATAGTAACTAACAAATCACAGTTGTACATTCTCAACAGCAAGCCTATTAAATAATCTTTCAAGCATGCAGTTATTATATTGGCTTATTTTCTAAGATTTTGCATTATTTCTTAATAATAGATACTCCTGGGAAAGTGGCTCTTGAGTGTTAACATTACTGGGACCAAAATTGTTAGCTATTATGTATTTCTGTTAGGGTAAGTGCCAGAGCCACATAAAGCTTTAGGGGAAGGAAAGAATCAGAGGTGCAAAAAAAAAAAATGGTAGAGGGGTGAAAAGTAGCTAAAATAAAAGTATATACTAACAATTCAAAAGACACAAAAAAAGGTGTGTTTTCAGACTAGAAATAAATATTTAGAGGGCAAGCATTAGAGAAATAAAAAGGAACTCCTGTTTCGCTCTGTTCTACGTTCTCTTAGGAAAATATGGTAAATATATGACATGCATGACTCTACTCTACCTCCTGTGCCAATGACAGACATCAGTAATTTACTGTGTTGGCCTGTCCAGCTTAACTGACACAACCTAAGAATCCTTCTACACAGAGATTCCAATCTTCTACCACTAATCAAGAGGGATTGGCAAACAAGATTCTCAATCGATGTGCTGAAGTCTATTAGAAGGATGTGGGGGGAATAACCATCTCTAGGCTACAGTATGAATGACTCAAGTATATCAGATTAGGGAATTTTTGTTAATACACCATGGAATACCATGCAGCCACAAAGAAGGATGAGTTTATGTCCTTTTCAGGAACATGGATGAAGCTGGAAACCATCATTCTTAGCATACTACCATAGGAACAGAAAACCAAACACCACATGTTCTCACTCATAAGCAGGAGTTGAGTAATCAGAACACGTGGACACAGGGAGGGAAGCATCACACACCAGTGCCTGTTGGGGAGTGTATGGCTAGGGAAGGTATAGCATTAGGAGAAGTACCTAATGTAGATGATTAGTTGATGGGTGCAGCAAAGCACCATGGCACATGTATACCTATGTAATAAACCTGGATGTTCTGCACATGTATTTCAGAACTGAAAGTATAATTTAAAAGAAAAAGGAGAAAGGGTCAAGAACATATCTTTGTAGAAGATAAACACTTAAGGAATATGCAAAGGAAACTAAACCACAGAGGGAAAGGGAGAAGGAAAGACATAGGCTAAAGGAAAATGAAAACATTTTAGAGGCCAACAGGGTTAAAAATGGCATATTAGTCAGGTATGGCAAGGACTGAAGTGTGCCTCTGGCTTTGCCAAAGAGACCACAAATAAAATGCCAGGAAAGTGAATTGATATGTGAAGTAAAAACAAAGGCATTGAAATTCTAAATTAATGGCACCCTTCCTCAAAGCCTGCTGAGAAAGGAAGGAGAGAGAAGGTGACAGAGAGAAATCGGCGTCAAGGAAAACTTTTCTTAACATGTGAAAAACCTGAAGAAGTCTAAAAGTGAACAGGGAACATCATAATGAAGTTACCTTTTTATGAATTAGATTGTGTTATCGCAATATACAATGTTCTCCCTGTCACATGTGTTTGCACCCAGTCTGGATAAAGAACCAACTGAAGATTTTTTTTTCTCAACTATAAAATGAGAGTCAGCATTAGAAGATTTAAACTAAGTTTCCATAAGGCCCGTTGCAAAAGTCTTTCATGACAAAATGGAGAGAGCACTAGGCTAAGCATCTGGCAAACCTGGTTCTAGAATTCCAAACTCATCATTGACTAGCTGGATGAACAAGTTATATAGACTGTCTCTGTCTCAACTTTCCTTATGTATAAATCAACCTCACAAAATCAGAACTAAGATCAAAGAGAGAATAGATATTGAAAGTTTGTAACAATACAAGGCATTATAATGCTGCCAAGGGTTACTGAACTCTTAGGTGGGGTGTCATTAAATTATTTTTATTAATAGTTAATAAATACAAAATTTTTTAGTTGATACAATCTTTTATAACAACTGTTGTGAAACAGCACAGCTGTTATCCCCATTTTATGAATAAAGATACTGAGTCTCAAACAGGTTAAGTGATTTGCCTAAGATCACATAGCAAGGAATTAGAGAAATAAAGATGTGAAACCAGAAAGTCTGGTTCTACAGTTCTGCATTATTGTTAGACTATGCTATCCCTGGCCCAGAGCCCCAACCCCTAAGGCAAGGATTCACCAACTTCTTTGATGCAGACTGTGGACCTCTCCCTACAAGTGCACAGAAACTTACATTTATGTTTTTATATGCTATTTCAAAAAAATTCACTTCCTGACCTTCACCACTGCCACGAACCCTTGTGTGGCTCACCTAGGAATCTCAGATGAAAACTCCTAGCTCTAAACTTTAAATTCCACCATTCTTAAACTCTGACTCGGCCTTAAACTATCATTTAACAGCCCAGGTCTAGAAAAATAGGTAGTGGCTGCCGCTCTCAGGCTGCCCTCTATCGCCGCCTACTGGAATGTCTCTGGTAATGACAACATTGCCACACCTGTGGCTTAGAGACCTCTTTGCACTTTCAGAGCGTTTTCACAATAAGGTGCCATCCTAGCTCAGGAGTATGCAGCACCAACTAACGGGAGTGGAGTCCAGCCTTAGGTTTGTGCCAGTCCTTCCAGCAGAGTCCTTTCTGTCACGCTCTGCTTCACGACGTGCACTGGCGATACAGCCATTTTCTTTTCTTCTTTTTTTTATCAGACTGCGTCACCAGGAACTATGGCGACAGCCTTTCGAATTCAGCAGAGGTCGCTGGAGTACATCTTTTTCCTCCCTTGCTGTGGTCCTAGTGAAATAGTCATGCTCCGCATAAGGATGTTTGGAGCAATGATGTCAATGATGGACATATATGACGGCGGTCTCATAGGATTAAAATGGAACTGAAAAATTTCTATTGTTTAATGATTTTTTTTGTTGTTGTTGAGACACAGTTTCACTCTTGTCCCCCAGGCTGGAGTGCAATGGTGCAATCTTGGCTCACTGCAACCTCTGCCTCCCAGATTCAAGCGAATCTCCTGCCTTAGCCTCCCAAGTAGCTGGGATTACAGGCACCAGCCACCACGCCCGGCTAATTTTTTTTTTTTTTGTATTTTTAGTAGAGATGTGTTTTCACCATGTTGGCCAGGCTGGTCTCGAATTACTGACCTCAGGTAAATGGGCGGTCTGAGCCTCCCAAACTGCTAGGATTACAGGCATTACACACCACGCCTGGCTGACTGATGATATCTTGATGATCCTGATCCAGTATAAACATGGGCTAATGTGTGTGTTTTTGTCTTGATTTATAACAACAAAAATGTTAAAAAGTTTAAAATAAAAGAAAAGAAAGAAAAAGAAAATTTAAGTAATAAAAAAGTTTATAAAAATAAGGATATAAAGAAAAAATTGTGTACAGCTATACAATATATTTTTGTTTTAAACTAAGAAATAATTACAAATGAGTCAAAAAGTTTTTAAAAAGCAAGTAAGATAGTTATAGTAAGCTAAGGTAAATTTACTATTAAAGAAAGAATTTTTTAAAAAAAATTTAGTCTAGCTTACAGTGTTTATGAAGTCTACAGTGGTGTAATGTCCTAGGCCCTCACATTTCACTCACCAGTCACTCACTGACTCACCCAGAATGGTGTCTAGTCCTGTGAGCTCCATTCATTAGTAAATGCCCTATACAGATGTATCATTTTTAACATTCATACTATATTTTTACTGTACCTGTTCTATGTTTACATACACACATACTCACCATTGTGTTGCAATTGCCTACAGTGTTCGGTACAATGACACGCTTTACGGGTTTGTAGCCTAGAAACAATAGGCTATACTATGTAGCCTAGGTGTGTAATAGCTTAGGCATCTAAGTTTGTATCATAGTACATATTCTGTGATGTTAGTACAGTGACAAAATTACCTAACAGTGCACTTCTCAGAATGTATCTCTGTCGTTAAGCAATGTATGACTGGAAAAATCTCAACTTTCTGACCCGACTTACTTCCTTTGCAGACTGGATACACGGCTTTAGCATGCACATCTTACCATTCACCACTCCTTGGCCTTCTAATGTTGTCTTTTCCCTTCCTTTCTTCCTTTCTTCCTTCCTTCCTTCCTTCCTTCCTTCCTTTCTTCCTTCCTCTTTCTTTCTTTTCTGTCTTTCTTTCTCTTTCTTCCTCCCTTCCTTCCTTCCTTTCTTTCCATCTTCCCTTTCTTTCTTTTGTCTCTCTTTCTTTCCTTTTCTTTCTTTCTTTCTTTCTTTCTTTCTTTCTTTCTTTCTTTCTTTCTTTCTTTCTTTTTCTTTCTTTCTTTCTTCTTTCTTTCCTTTCTTTCTTTTTCTTTCTTCTCTTTTTTCTTTTTTTCTTTTTCTTTCCTGTAACATTTGCAAAAGTCTAGGGTTCTGAATGTAGAAAAACACAATCCCGGTGTAAGACATCCTCTTTCAATCCCGCAGTTTCTTACTGTTCATACTTGCCATCTCCATCCCTGTGTTCTTCTTGATGAGTACCTTCTAACTTCATATCTGGAAGTAGTAATCAGAGCACTGGACTGGGAATCAGATCAAACCTGCTTCAGATTTTAAGTTTTGTCATGGTATTAGCTCTGTGACAAATCACTTGACCTCTCTGGGGTCTCAGTTTATGAAATTGGAAGGAGATTGGTTAATATTGGAAGATATCCATGAGCCTTTTCTGTTTTAATCTGCTAGGATTCTAAAAGTGTTCTCTGTTCTTAATACTGTACTTACAGTGGAGTCTACTCCAACTTTATTTATTCATACCCAAATAAATACACAATAAATATTTGTTAAATGAGTGTTGCATCCCCAGTGCCTAGCAATATGCCTGGCATATAGTACGTGTTCATTGAATATTGAATAAAAAAATAAATTTGCAAAGCCTCATAAATCCCTCCAACATCTCTTGCATCATTTTATTCTTCAGATTTAATCAGGCAATAATCATCTCTACCCAGATTATTGGGAAGCCTCTTAACTAGTTTCCAACACCTAGTATTTCTCTCACTAGGATAATTTTCCTTAAAACAGAATTTTGTAATACTAATTTTGTTCCAAAATTGTTCAGAACTCTCTGTTGCTTACAAAATGAAGTCTGAATTGACCCACCAGACAATCAAGGCTCTTTTTCAACTTGACCCGTAATTAGCCTAATGCTCCAGGTAAACACAATTACTTCCTATTTCTCAATCCACGTCTTACTTGCTTCACTCCATGTGCAACAAGCCCAGGCAGAGATAATAAAAACCTGAGTGAGGCTCGCTGAGGCAATGGGGAAGACGAGGGGATGGAATTGAAGAAATGCAAATGAAAAAGGTAGGTTTGCCTTAGTCCTGATTGTCTCCTTTGCTTTATAGTAACTGCGAAACATTTTCAAAAAATCCTTCCCCACATTCTGGGAACAATAATACTAGTCAATAATATTAGGTGCTTCTTGTGTGTGAAATAGTGTCCTAAGTACTTTGCATGCATTAATGCATTTAATCTTCACAATAGCCTTTGGGGTAGGTACTATTAGTGTTCTCTTTACCTATAAGACAATGAGGCAGATTTAAGATTAACTAACTTGTTTAATGTCAAATAACCGTAAGAATAGCAGAGCTAGGAGTCCACCCAGGTAGACTGTCCCTGGTTTAAACTACTACAGTATATTATTAGATTCTTTTTTTGACTGCCATGACATTGCTTATTTCTGATTCTCTATTTCTTTTTGTGAAACATCATAGTCCCTTTCTTTATTGCGTTTGCCATCCCCAATATAGAAATCCTGCCAAGTTTTTTTCTTTTTAATGGATGTACATTGTCACAAACACACACACAAACACACACACGCACACACATATTTTGTATTGCATTTTAGGTTTTGGGGTACATATGAAGAACATGCAAGATTGTTGCATAGGTACACACACGGCAGTGTGGTTTGCTGCCTTCCTCCCCATCACCTATATCTGGCATTTCTCCCCATGTTATCCCTCCGTTACTCCCCACCCCCTGCTGACCCCCTCCAGTTCCCCCACAGAGATCCCAGTGTGTGATGAATTGTCTTTTCAAAGTTATTCTCTACAGTTTTCTTTTTAAAAATTTCTTTTGTAGATTTATGGGATACAAGTGAAGTTTTGTTACATGGGTATATTGAGAAATTGTAATATATGGGCTTTTAGAATATTCATCAACTGAGTGGCTGAATGGCTTACATTGCATCCAACAGTTAATTTCTCATCCCTCACTCGTCTCCCACCCTCCCACCTTTTGGAGTCTCCACTGTCTATTATTCCACTCTCTGTGCCCATGTGTACACATTATTTAGTTTCCACTTATAAGTGAGAACATGTGGTATTTGATTTTCTGTTTCAGAGTTATTACACTTAAGATAATGGCCTCCAGTCTCATCCACGTTATTGCAAAAGACATGATATTATTGTGTTTCATGGCTAAGTATCATTCTCCATGGAATATAAATATCATACATTCTTTATTCAATCTTCTGTTGATGGACACTTAGGTTGATTCCATGTCTTTACTATTTAATGGTGCTGTAATAAACATACAACTGCAGGTTTTAAAAAATATAATGATGTATTTTCTTTTTGATAGATACCAAGTAGTGGGATTGCTGAACAACAGTTCTATTTTTAGTGCTTTGAGAAATATCCATAATGCTTTTTGTACAGGTTTTACTAATTTACATTTCCAGCAACAGTGTACAAGCGTTATTTTTAGTTTGCATCTTGCCAACATCTGTTGTTTTTTTATTTTTTAATAGCCATTCTGACTGGTGTAAGATGGTATTTCATTGTTGTTTTCATTTGCTTTTCCCTGATGATTAGTGATATTGAGCATATTTTTATTATTTTAAATTTTACTTTAAGTTCTGGGATACATGTGCAAGACGTGCAGATTTGTTACATTGGTATACATGTGCCATGGTGGTTTGCTGCACCCATCAACCCATCATCTAAGTTTTTAGCACCACGTGCATTAGGCACTTGTCCTAATGCTCTCTCTCTCCTTCCCCCCACAACCCCTGAGAGGCTCCAGTGTGTGATGTTCCCCTCCCTGTGTCCATGTGTTCTCATTGTTCAACTCCCACTTATGAGTGAGAACATGTGGTGTTTGGTTTTCTGTTCCTGTGCTAGTTTACTGACAATGCTGGTTTCCATCTTCATCCATGTCCCTGTAAAGGACATGTACTCATTTTTTTTATGGCTACATACCATTCCATTGTGCATATGTGCCACATTTTCTTTATCCAGTCTGTAATTGATGGGCATTTGGGCTGGTTACAAGTCATTGCTATTGTAAATAGTGCGGCAATAAACATACATGTACATCTGTCTTTATAGTAGAATGATTTATAATCCTTTGTGTATATACCCAGTAATGGAATTGCTGAGTCAAATGGCATTTCTGATTCTGGATCCTTGAGGAATTACCACACTGTCTTCCACAAGGGTTGAATTAATATACACTGCCACCAACAGTGTAAAAACATTCATACCATTAGGCATGGGCAAAGACTTCATGACTAAAATCCCAAAAGCAATAGCAACAAAAGCCAAAATTGAAAAATTGGATCTAATTAAACTAAAGAGCTTCTGCACAGGAAAAGAAACTCATCAGAGCAAACTGGCAACCTACCAAATGGAATTAAATTTTTTCTATGTTTATGTTGGCCACTTATGTGCCTTCTTTTAAAAAATGTCTGTTCATTTCCTTTGCCCATTTTTTAATTGGTTATTTGTGTTTGTTTCTTGTTGAGTTCTCTGAGTTCCTAGTAGATTCTGGATATTTGTTCTTTGTTGGATATCTAGTTGGAAAATATCCTATTCTGTAGATTGTCTGTTTATTCCGTTGATTAAGAAATTCCACAATGTTTTGTTCTTTGTCTCTCTTTATGTACTTGAATAGGTAACATCTATTAGCGGAGTGTGTGTCAGAGACAGCCATTAGCAAACTTAAAAGGTTTATCTAATTGACTTTTCATCATCTCTCTGAAGTATATACTATTATTATCTCTATTTTACAGATGAGAAAACCAGTGAATAGAGAAATGAGGTAACTTGACAAACATCGCACAGCTGGCAAAGGGCAGAGCATCAATAGTAACTCAGGCAGTCTAATTCCAGAGGTCATACTTTTTTTAGCCCATGCATTTTTGTTGTTTTGTTTTGTGATTAAAAGCCAGACTCTAGAGTTATTTTGCTGAGTTCAAATTCCAGCTTTACCACTTTCTAGTTGTGTTATCTTAGGCAAGTGACTTCACCCCTCTAAGCCTCAATTTCCTCATTTGTAAAATGGAAGAACAATAGTAAGGCTGATATGAAGATTTAATAAGTTATTTATGTAAAACACTTACAGTAATGTTTGAAACCAGGTAACAGTATGCAAATATTACCTATTATTATTGTCTGAATAGAATTAATTCCATTCAGCTCCTCAGGGGAAGTTGGTGGGAAATTAAAAGTCAGTCCTTTTTTTTTTTTTAATTGCAGCTTTCCAACATTACAGAACTGTCAGGTTTAAATCAGGTTTATGTAGTCCACAAAAAAAAAAATGGGGCATGTAATCTTCAGCAGTTCCTGATGGCTGCCTTCTGGTGCTCATTGGCCATGTCCAAGTGTTCCATTCCAAGGCTTTGCAATCCTTCAGTGCCAAGTCTCTAACAGGCGCTCACACTCTGATTTATTATGCTATACTGCCCCCTTCTGTGGATTGTAGGTAATGAATAACTATGGGGCTTACAGGCTGAGTTTCTCACATGCTTAATAAATGGTAGTGATTTTGTTTGATTAGCTTTCACGCTCACTCCTATGATCACGGCTCTCAACTAAGTTTACGATGAGGAAACTTGAACAGAGTGAATAAGTATATCTACCAACGGTGCATAAATAATAAGTGATGAAAGTCTGGATTTGAATTCAAGCCTTGATAATTCTCACATTCCCAACTTTTAATTTTTATTGTATGTCTCTCTTCTTAATATTTCTGTATATGATCACATATAAGGACTGTCTATCTCCTACTTTAAAATCTTTTTCTCCTTCAGGAAGTCTTCCTGTATTCTTACATATTGTGTTGTATTTCTATGTTCACTATTTTCAAGTTGTTTACGGAGGCATGTATTATCCTCGCTAAGCTTTTAAGATAGCTGAATAAAAAAAATGAGTTTTCCAATTCCTTGTGGAATTTATTTCCAGAAAAATTACTATTTAGTCAGAGTATACTAAAATTTAAGAAACTCAGTTAAAAGGAGAGTGGAGAAGAGCACTGAGATAAACAAATTATAGACCCTGGTAAAGTAAAATTTATAAGAATAGGTGTTTAAGAAAGTCAGCATCTCAAGAGCAGGATTTATTTCTTATAAAAAATGACATCCCTCACAATCTAACTCAATGCCTGCTTTATAGTAAGAAGTCAGGAAATATTTGTTGAATTGTCATTTAGAGTTTGCTGATAGGATTCAGTCAGTTCTAAACAAGTAATAATGTATTTCCTCTGGATATCCAGGGAAGAAAATGTTCTAGTAAGATTTGCAGGTCATGAAAAATTTTACCATTTACATGTGAACTTGTATCTTCATATTTTTAATAAGAATCATTGCAAAGTTAATAATACATTTCCTGGTTTTAGTGTATAAATACTAAACATGTTATGTTATTAAACTGAGCATCATCTATAAGAAGAATCGTTGTTAGACTTGATATAGGCTAAACCAAAGATGTACATATAGTTTTGTGTGTCACAGCACTGATCAAATAATGAGCCAGAAGCATGTAACTAATTTTATTTCTTAATGATTTTTGCTTTTTTTCTCTAAAAATTGAGAAAGATGTGGTTAAGTATAAGTTGAGCTGGAACTAGAAAAAATGCTTATGACTCCCAGTTTAGTGGTCTTTTCATTACACTACTTTGCATCTGATATTGATAACAATTTTCTAAAAGATAAAATTATCACTTTGTAAACAGCTACTTTGGCTTTTGATTTACCCATTAAATTTCCAAAACCAGGAAACAGTGCTGCACTCTCCAATAAGTACCAGCACAATTTCTTGAAGTGGTGATGGTTACTGTTCAAATTTATTTTTAGAAAATAAAAATAAACATGCCTGTAAACACAGCAGTAAGTTAAAAATTTCTATATGCCCTATGTTTTTATGAAAGTCTACAGCCCTTTGCCTGTTTACTTCACTCCAATGTAACAGCCTTTCGTCATTTCATAAATATTCTCTCATCTAATTCTACCCTAAATAACAGTGATGTAGAACTGCAAGAATTCAAAATGGACTGCAAAGATAAATGAAAGGATGGAAACCACATTCTCCATGATGTGTTTAGTTTACACTGTATTCCTATATCAAAATATCTCATTACCCCATAAACACAAACATCTACTATGTACCCACAAAATAATTAAAAAAATAAAAAAACAGATTGCAAAACTAACAGATGTACAAAAGGAAGGCTAACATTAATATGTTACCATCTCACATTCTGATATCCATAGTGTCCTTCTTTTACTAACGATTTTGTACACCTGTCTCTATAATACAAATAATTATAGAAATATAAGTTAATTGTATTTTAACACTGCAATTATGTAGAAAAAAATAAGTCTTGTGGATATTTTGAAGCTCTCTTTTCCTCCAGATGGAGATAGTCTGGTAAGACTCCTTGCTTCACGATAGTAATCAAGGAAGGAAGTTTAAGAACGAAGTCTTAAAGGATTAATTAAAAGTATATACTTGGAAGAAAAGATATTTCAGGCTGAGAGAGTAGTGTATGCAAATGGATATTTGGAAGGACAGGTAGGGCAATAAGGGGATTCCTAACTTTAAAGTTATAGGGAACTGTGGGATATGAAGTTGAAAAGGTAGAATGGAACAAGTTCATGAGGGCCTCATGTGCTATCCAAGGAGTTTGAGTTTTATCTTTAAGGTAATGTGGAGTCACTAATGGACTTTGAGTTATTAGTGTGTAAAAAGGATCATTCTGGCTGCTGTGTAGAGATTGGTTAGGGAGAATTGAGAGCAGAGGTAGGAAAACAAGATAGAAGTCTGGTGCAGTAACCCAGGCAAAAGATGGCAAGTACCTCTATTAACAAAGTGGCAGTAGAAATAATAGGACTGACCAGACTTGCAAGAGTTCAGGTGTGGGGGCAGCTCCCAGGTTTGTGACTTCAAAGCCCTGCTTTTTATCCGGTACTCACCACCTTATGCAAATGATTTCCAATTATGTCTCCTGTAGCTCAGTCAAGATAATAGAAAAGTCAGCTTTAGTCAGCAGATGGCACATTAATCACTTATTTCCGGTGATTTCTCCATGGAACACCCTATACTTCACTGGATTGGCATTACTCAGCATAGTTCCCTGTAGATTCATCAAACTTATCTTGGGTATCGTTTTTTTTAATTTTTAATTTTTAATTTTTTTTCCTTTTTTCCCTTCCCTCCCTTATCTTGGGTATCAATAGTTCATTTCCTCTTATTGCTGAATAGTACTCCTTAATATGTATGCCCCACATTTGTTTAACCAGTTTGAGTTATTACAAATGTAGCTAATATGAACATATATATATATATATATATATATATATATATATATATATACAGTATTTTATGTGGACACACATTTTCATTTCTCTGGGGTGAACACTCAAGAGTCCAAATGCTATGTCATATGGTAAATATATGCATAGGTTTTCTTTAAGTTCGTTTAACTGCCAGTCAGAGTTGGTTTATTTTTTCACGTTCTCACAAGCCATATAGGAAAGATTCAGTTTGTATCTTCACCAGCATTGGGAATTGTCATTATGTTTTTATTTTATCTTTACTGTTAGGTGTGGAGTGATATCACATTAGAGTTTTAATTTGCATTTAGCTATTGCCCAATTATGCTAACCATCTTTTTATGTGTGCATTTTGAAAATATTTATGTATTTATTTAATAAACAAAGGGTCTAGCTGTCTCACCCAGGCTGGAGTACACTGACGTGATCAGAGCTCACTGCCCCATCAAACACCTGGGCACAAATAATCCTTCTGCTTCCATCTCCTGAGTAACTAGTTCTACAGATGCACGTCATCACACCTGATTAATTTAAAATAAAAATGTAGAGATAGAGTCTTCCTATTTTGCCCAGGCTGGTCTTAAACACCTGTCCTCAAAAGATCCTGCAACCTCAGCCTCCCAAAGTGCTGAAATTACAGGCATGAGCCACTACATCTGTTCCATGTATTTAATTTTTATCTGTTTATTCTCTTCAATAAAATGTCTCACTGTTACTGTTACTCATTTTCTTTTAAATAATATTGTATACATTTTAAAAGACATGAATTATACATATTATGGGGTACACAGTGCTATTCAGTACATACAATGTATAGTGATCAAATAAGGGTAATTAGCATACCTACCACCTCTAGCATTTATCATTCATTTTGGTTAAGAACATTCAAAATTCTCTCTTCCAGCCATTTAAAAATATGCAATAAATTATTCTTGGCTAAAGTCACCCAAGTGCTATAGAACACTAGAATTTATTTCTACCTCTAGGTGAAATTTTGTATCCTTTAGTCAATTCCTTCCTATCCCCTCTTCTCAATACACTTACAGCCTCTAGTAACCATCTTCTCTTTACTTCTATAATATCAACTTTTTTGGTTCCGCATATGAGTGAAAATATGTTATTTGTATTTCTCTCCCTGCCTGATTTCACTTAATGTAATATCCTCCAGGCTCATTCATGTGGTCACCAATGACAGGATTTCATTCTTTTTAAATGACTGAATAGTATCCCATTGTATATATCACTTGCCCATTTTTAATTAAATTATTATTATTATTTGCTTTGGAGTTGTTTGAGTTCCTTCTATATTCTGGATATGAATACCTTGTTGAATGAATAGTTTGCAAATATTTTATTTCATTCTGGTCTCTTTTCACTCTAATGATTGTTTCCTTTGTGGTGAAGAAATCTTACAATTTGATATAATTCTATATGTCTATTTTTTTTCTTTTGTTCCCTGTGCTTTGAGGTCATATTTACAAAATATTCAGACATGGTGGCTCATACCTGTAATCCCAGCATTTTGGGAGGCTGAGGCAGGTAGATCACTTCAAGTAGGAGTTTGAGATCAGTCTGGCCAATATGGTGAAACTCTGTCTTTATTAAAATAAAAATAAAAATAAATTAGCCAGGTGTGGTGGTACATGCCTGTAATCCAAGCTACTAGGGAGGCTGAGATAGGAGACCCTCTTGAACCAGGGAGGTTGCAGTGAGCCAAGATTGCACCACGGCAACAGAGTAAGACTCCAACTCAAACAAACAAACAAAGAAACAAAAAAAATTTCCCAGATCAGTGACCTGAGATTTTTGAATTGATTTTTATATAAGGTGAAAGTTAAGTCTAGTTTTATTTTTTCTGTATATAGATAACCAATTTTTCAGCACCATTTATTGATGAGACTTTTTCCTAATGAATATTATTGGCACCTTTGTCAAAATTCATTTAGTAATAACTACATGGGTTTATTTCTGGATTCTGTATTTCATTTTGTTGGCCTATGTCTGATTTTATGACAGTGCTAAGCTGTTTTGGTTACTACAGCTTTATAATATATTTTGATATCTGGTGATATGATACCTCCACCTTTGCTCTTATTGCTCAGGACATCTCTGGCTATTCAGTGTCTTGTGTAGTTTCATACAAACTTTAGGATTTTTTTATTTCTACTTGTGTGAAGAATGTAATTGGTAGTTTGATAGGGATTGCACTGAAGCTGTAGATTGTTTTGGGTAGTATGGTCATTTTAATATGTTAATTGTTCCCATCCATGAACACAGAATATATTTTCATTATTTCTCTGCACTGTTCAGTTTCTTTCAACAGTATTGTGTAGTTTTTCTTGTAGAGAACTTTCACCTCCTCAATTAAATTTATTCCTAGATATTTTTTTGTAGTTATTGTAAACGGAATTGCTTTCCTGATATTTTTTCAGGTAATTTATTTTTGATATACAAAAATGGTACTGATTTCTGTATGTTCATTTTCTATTCTGCAACCTTACTTAATTTATCAGTTTTAAGAGTTTTTTGGTGTAGTATTTAGTTTTTTTCTATATATAAAATTATCTTGTATGCAAAGAGGGATAATTTTACTTCTTCTTTTTAAAATTTGATTACCTTTATTTCTTTCTCTTGCCTAATTGCTCTGGCTAAGACTTCCAGTATGATGTTGCATAAGAGTAGTAAAAGTTGCAATCCTTGTCTTTCTCCAAGTGGAAAAGCTCTGTGGCTTTCCTATGTTGAGGTATATTTCTTTAACACGTAATTTGTTAAGGTTTTATAATGAAAGAATGTTGTGTTCTAGTCATTTTTCTTCATAGACTGAGATAATCATATGGTTTTTATCCTTCGTTCTGTTGATGTGATGTAACATGTTTATTGATTTATGCATATGGAACCATCTTTACATCACTTGGTAAAATCCAACTTGACTATGGCTTAATTATCCTTTTGATGTGTTCTTGGATTTGGTTTGCTAGTGTTTTGCTGAAGAATGTTGCATCAATGTTCATCTGAGATATTGACCTGTAGTTTTGTTATTGTTGTTTGGTTCTATCTGGTTCTGGTATCAGGGTTATGCTGGTTTCATAGAATGAGTTTAGAAGAAGGATTTCCCCTTCAATTCTTTGGAATAGTTAGAGAAAAAGTGGCATTCATTCTTCTTTAAAAGTTGGGTGAAATTTAACAGTTAAGTAATCTGTCCCTGGGCATTCCTTTCTTGTGAGGCTTTTAACTAATAATTAAATCTCATTAATCATTATAGATCTGTTTAGGTTTTATATTTTTTCTTGGTAAAAACTGGTAAGTTGTATGTATTCAAGAGTTTATTTTCTCTACATTTTCTAATTTGTTGGTATATAGTTGTTCAGAATCAACTTTAATGATCCTTTGCATTTCTTTGGTATCTGTTGTGATGTTTTCTTTTTCATTTCTGATTTTATTTATATGGGTCTTATCTCTTTTTTCTTACTATAGCTAATAATTTGTTAATTTTGTTTATGTTCTCAAAAACAGCAGGTTTTCCTTTTGTTGATTTTTTTTTGCATTTTTTAGCCTCAATTTTGTTTATTTCTACTCTGTTTTTATTTTTTCCCCCCTTATTTTTATTTTTTTTTTTTTAATTTTTATTGCATTTTAGGATTTGGGGTACATGTGCAGAACATGTAAGATAGTTGCATAGGTACACACGTGGCAGTGTGTTTTGCTGCCTTCTGCCCCCTCACCCATATTTGGCATTTCTCCCCATGCCATCCCTCCCCTGCTCCCCCCCCCGCTGTCCCTCCCCTATTTCCCCCAATAGACCTC
>CM052670.1:53835612-53855862 GCA_028533165.1 Leontopithecus rosalia
GGTCTATTGGGGGAAATAGGGGAGGGACAGCGGGGGGGGGGAGCAGGGGAGGGATGGCATGGGGAGAAATGCCAAATATGGGTGAGGGGGCAGAAGGCAGCAAAACACACTGCCACGTGTGTACCTATGCAACTATCTTGCATGTTCTGCACATGTACCCCAAAACCTAAAATGCAATAAAAATTAAAAAAAAAAAATAAATCATGAAAAAAAAAGAATCTCCACACTGTTTTTCATAGTGTCTATACTTATTTAAGCTCCTCGTTTTATTCATTTTTTAAAAAAATATATACCCAGATGTGGGATTGTTGGGGTCATACAGTAGTTATATTTTTAATTTTTGAAAAGAAATTTATACTGTTCTTCATAGGGGCTGGACCATCCCACCTTCTCATCAACAACGTATAAGCCTTCCAATTTCTCTACATCCTTGCCAACATTTGCTATCTTTGTAAAAATGATACAGGAAATAGTCATCACAACTTGTGAGGTGATACCACGTTGTTGCTTTGATCTTCATTCTTATTTTTTTCTGGAATGTCACTCTGTCATAAGGCTGGAGTACAGTGACGGGATCTTGGTTCACTTAAACTTCTGTCTCTCAGGTTCAAGTGATTCTCATGCCTCAGCCTCTGAAGTAGTTGGGATTACAGCTGTGTGCCACCATGCCCAGAAAATTTTTGTATTTTTAGTAGAGACAGGGTTTCACCATATTCACTAGGATGGTCTCAATCTCTTCACCTCATGATCACCTGCCTCAGCCTCTCAAAGTGCTGCAATTACAGGTGTGAGCCACTGCGTTTGGCCTCAATCTTCATTCTTGATGATTAATGATGTTGGGTACCTTTCATATCCTTGATGGTATTTGTACATTTTCTTTAGTAAACTGTCTGTTTGATAAATTTGCCCACTAAAAAATAGTTATTTAATTTTTTGCTATTTAGTTATAGGAGATTCTTATAAATTTCGGATATTAAACCCTTATTAGTTGATGGTTTACACATATTTTCTCTCATTTTGTATGTGGATTTTTCACTCTGTTGATTGTTTTCTTTGCTGTGCAGAAAATTTTTTGTTTAATATAACACAATGTCTGATTTTGATTTTGTTGCCTGTGCTTTTGGTGTCAAATTCAATAAATAATTGCCAAGACCAATTTCCAAAACCTTTTCCTTGGTATTTCTTTCAAGGAGTTCACAGTTTCAGGTCTTTAAGTCTGTAATCTATTTTGAGTTGATTTTTGTATATGGTGCAAGACAAACGTCAAATTTTATTATTTCGCACATAATACATAGCTTTTTCAGCACCATTTGTTGAAGAGACAGTCCTTTCCCCACTGTGTGTTCTTGACATGCTTCTCAAAATCAGTTAATTATATACGCATGGGTTTATTTCTGGGCTCTCTGTTTTGTTTCATTGGTATGTGTCGGTCTTTATGCTAGTACTGTGCTGTTTTAATTACTGTGGCTTTGTAATACTAATTGAAATCAGAAAGTGTAATTCCTCTAGCTGTCCTCTTCTTTGTCAAGACTGCTTTGGTTGTTTAGGGTATTCCATGGTTATGCATTTATTTTAGTATTTCTTTTCTATTTCTATAAACCATGCCATTGGAATTTTGATATGGATTAAATTTAATCTATAAATCACTTTGTTTTGCATAGACATTTAAAAAAATCCATATGAATTTTAGGAGTAGCTTGTCAATCTCTGCAAAAAAATCAGCTTATATTTAAATAGGGTTTGTACTGAATTTGGAAGTCATTTTGGGGAATATAGCCATCTTCCAATCTAAGGACATGGACTGACTTTCAATTAATTTATTTCTTTAATTATTTTCCACAATGTTTTGTAGTCTTTGCAGTATAAGTTGTGCATATTTTTTCATTTTATTCCTAAGTACTTTATTTTTTTTGAAACCATGGTGAATGGCAAGTGTATAAAACAAAATTAACTTTGTATGTTAATCTTGTATCCTGCAACCTTGCTGAACTTATTAGTTCTAATAAATTTTTAGTGGATTCCTTAGAATTCTTCTATACAAAGATCATGTGTCTGAGAATAGGGATAGTTTTACATTTTCCTTTCCAATTTGTATGTTTCTTAGTCCTTTCTTGCCTAATTGCTCTTGTTAGAACCTCTAGTACAATGTTGAATAGAAGTATTAAAAGCTTGTCTTGCTCCTGAGCTTAGAGGAAAAGCATTCAGTTTTTTAAAATTTTTTTTTACCAAGTATAATATAATGTCATTTCTATCCTTTAGAAATATATTGTTGTAATTTATTACATTAATTGATTTTTGTGTGCTTAAATACCTTTGCATTTTTAGAATTAATTCCCCTTGGTTGTGTTATCATCCTTATTATATATTCCTAGATTTGATTTATCATAGGTTGGTGCAAAAGTATTTGTGGTTTTTGACAAAACCACATTTTTTTCACCACCCTTTGTACTACCCTAAGTCCTATTTTATTGAGTATTTTTATTCATATATTCATAAATAATATTGGTCTGTAATTTCCCTTTTTTTCTTGTCTGGTTTTGAAACTTGGGTAATATTAGACTCATAGAATTAATTAGGAAGTGCTCTCAAGGTCAGATTTTCTATGTTCTTTGTTTGACAAGTAATATTTTATTGTATCCTGGACTTTTTAATTATTATGATATGAGACTCTGTATTGTATTTAATTATTGCTTTTTATTTCACTGATTTACCTTGATAATGTATGTCACACAAATCCAAGTTTAAGTGAATATTGAGTTTTCTGCTGGGCCTGACTGCTACCAACCTAACAAATGCAGAGCTTGATCTTTCACCACCTTGCCCTGTCTCATTGTCCAGCAGTAGGGGTTGAAATTTAGTTTCCTGCTTTGCCCTGCTTATACCTCCCAGCAAAATTAGATCACTTACTCTTATGTTTCTTTTTGAGAGCTTATTGTTTCTGTTTGAGAGCATGAATTTCAGCTCCACATTATGCTTTCACTGAAAGGAGGGAGGAGGAGAGTAGGAGATAGGAGGGAGGTGAAGGGCCAACTACCACAAAATTGCACTGCCTCTTTCTGCCCCAATGACACTTACTAAGTTGGATGGAATTAAATACCAACTCCTTGCTATGTCTCACGAATACTGTGTGGGGTTGACAAGAAGTAAAGTACTAATGAACGTTGCCTAGCCCTGCCTTACTATGTTTTGTTGTTGGCAGATGGGAGTGGAAGTTCAGCTTCTTCTTGGTCCTTGCCGATATGGATATTGGGAAAAGCAGAATTTCCATAAATAGAGTGTCACCTCACATTGCCTCATTCTGCTCTGTTCCTGCATGGTGGAGGCAGAAGACAGAAAATCAGGATTCTCCCAGTTCCTGCTGATACTGGGGTAAGGGTGGGGAGGGAGTGCTGACTAATACTGTCTAACACAACTTTGCTCTGTTTTATTGCTGCTGAGTGGGGATTGAACTTCAGCACCACCAACATCTGGACCCTCTTGGTACAACCCCTGCAAAAGCAGAGAGCTAACACACACTCCATTTCAGTGGTTATAGGTAGAACTTCTGCTCCTTGCTAAGCTTTGCTCGTAATACATTGGCAGGGAAACTGCAATGCAGACAAGTACTACCTAGTACCACCTTGTTTTGCCTATTTGCCACCTGGTGGGTACAGGAGTTTAGCTTCCTGCTAGGGCATGCTGACAATGGCAGGGGTGAAGGTGAGGGAGTGGGTGGAAGCAATTTTTCTTCTGTTATTTGGCTGGAGAGGCAGATACTTTTTTTTTTTTTTAAGTTGTTCTGCTATGTTGCCCTTATCTCTATCCTTTGGTTACAAGAGCAGGATTTTCCTGAAGCTTATTTTGTATGTGCCTATTGTATAATTTAGGTTGCAGGCTTAGAGGGCCCCATCTGGGATATATGAGAGCCTAAAAGGAAACTCAGGGAGCTCCCACTGCGTTGTTCCTCAAGCCCTGAAGACCCTGTGTAGCTTGCCTTCTTTCACTCTTTAGAGTATTTTATGTTTGTTTGTTATATTATATCCATGGTTTTGGTTTTGTTATTGTTGTTGAGGGAGAATAGTGAGAAATGAGATGACTACTCCATCTTTGCCAGAAATACAAGTCAGAAATCTGTGTTTTAACAAGCCCTTCAGGTGATTCTGATGTATGCCTCACTTTGGAAACCATGGGTGTTCCATAGCCTCCTAACCTGTCATTTTTCACATGATGCCAATTGCAGTTTGATTAGAACCATGGAATATCAGTGTTGGGTGAAACTGTGAAGGATCTCTCTCCCCAAAACATTTACATTTGACCCTAGAAACTTAATAGGTGTTCCTGAAGTCTCAGATTAAATACATCTAGTGATAGGAGTCTCCCTTGCTACCATCTGAGCCCATTTCACCTTTGGCCAGCTCTTTTAGAAAGTTCTATGTAGTTATGAACTGAAAGCTGTGTCTCTGCAATTGATATCTATTCATCCATGCTTTGACAATCTGTCAGGCTTCAGGTCTTGAGAGCTCTGAAGGCAGAGACTAAATTCCTCTAAGTCTTCTCCAAGCCAGACATCCCCAGCTCAAGGGACCTGGTTTCTGACTTCCTCCTCAGCTCGGTGACTGCCCTGTGGATATATTCATGTCTCTCTGTATCCCCCTTTAATTATGGAGACTAGGTTGAGTCTGAACAAACAGAGTATCACCTTTTGGTTTTGGGTAAATAGTCTCTTAGGTGTATTTCACTGGACACTGCTCATGTAAAATATTGTGAAGAAAGATTTCTAGGTTTAAATAAGTTTGGGAAACACTACTTTTCGTAATACCCCCTTGGAAAGCCACAATGCTCATTATTGTGCTAAAGAATTGAGAAGTCCTTCAGTAAAAAAGGCATTTCCAAAGTGTATTTAAATATTGAGCTTTCATTTCACATAAACTCTTACTAATGCATACAAAAGATTGAGAATTTTTTTACTATACACAATATATGGTTTTAATAATTATTGATACTTTTATACTTTAAAATAAATATGCACTATTATACTATTTTAGACCAAGTACTATGAATATTTAAATACTATTTAGTTATATTTTTATTTATACAGTTTAAAGTACATTTATTTTGTTAGCCACGTTTCCACTAACTCATACTGAATTTGCAGATAAGTAAATTTCCTAACCTTTGCTTATAGATGCCAATGCTAAGTGCATTTCCTTTCTTTGCTGTCATTGTTTTGTTTTAATTGTTGTTGTTTTTGTATTTAGAAACAATTGCATAACCTTACATGTATATTCCAATTAAATTTCTCATTCTTGGTTTTGGCCCTTCATCCTAGCATCTCCAGATTCTCTTTTGTCTGCTTAATTCTATTAAAAGTCCTGGTTCCTCAGTGAACTCTGCAAAGCAGGTGCTTAATAAATATGGCTTAACTGACTGAGGTGAGACAGTCTGTGGAAGAGTTTCATGCCCATCACAGGTGAGGTGAGTTCAGCAAGCTCCTTTATTGGGTATAGCACGTCTTCGCTGATAACGACCATTAGGTATAGATCTCTAGCTGTTTAGGGACAGCCTCTCTGGAGCCTGGAATGTGGACTGAGCAAATCTCTTAAGACCCATGCCAAGCCAAAGATTCCGTAAGATTGAAACCAAAATCTATAATAATGGTAACAGCAATAACCTTCTAAGCCCTTACATTTGCATGACATTTCATAATTTTCAAAGCATTTTCATATTACTCTTTAATTTGATACTAATAACAACTAGTGTAACAGGCAGGATAGGTTACAACTGAACTGAACACTGACTGGTACCACTTCTTGAATACTTAGATAAATTCACTGGATAATTTGGATTAAACCCCTACTTTTTTTGTAGGACTCCCTCAATCATACAACATATAGGCATAGTGTAGCAGTTGCTAACATGCAATCTGTTTCAATTAAGCATTTTTCTTTTACCAAATAGTGACTATTTAGTACTACCTTTGATACTGACTGCATCCATTTGCATCACCTCTTCCAGTTCGTATTTGTGTTCTGAGCCCTTCCCCTTTCTTTGACCTTAGATTGAACGTTCATCTTTAATGGAAATTCTAGACTAACTCCCTATATAACTCTGAGTGAGTCCCTTCACCTTTTGGAACTTCTGTTTCTTTGTCTCTAAAGTCACTGGCATTTGGAGCAGGGAGAGTTCAATTATTCCTAGGATAATAGATTTTCACACTGGGAGTCTCAGGGAGAGAGAGAGGCTAACAAGGCAAGAGTATGAGAATTCCCCTGACCTACTTAAACCAGAGTAGCATGCATTTTTTTAAATCTAGTTTTTAAGTAAGGGTTCCACTTCTTGAAAATAATGACCAACAAAACTCCTCAAAATATGGACTAAATAATTATATATATATTTTTTAACTTTGATCTTTTATGGTTCTGTGATCTAGAATCCAAGGCGGACAGTAGTGGAGTAGAAATAAAATAAGCTTGCTAACAAAGAAAAAAAACCTTTTTATTCTAGGTTCAAGGGGTACACATGTACACATGCAGGTTTGTTTCAAGGGCATATTGCATGATGCTGAGGTTTGAAGCATGAATGAATCTGCCTTAAAATGGACTTTCTTATCTATGAAGCCTATATTTGTACACTGTCATTGGAACTCTGGGTATGTCTGTCTCGTAACAAAGTCCTCTCTTCCTATTCTCCTTCTATGCCTGTTGCCATGTTGTCTACTTGTGACTGACTCCCTTTTTCCTTCTAGAATATCACTGTAATCCAAAGGCACTTGCTCACACAAGTTGGTGAAGCTTTAGGGCATTGACAGAGAATGTTTTCAGTAACAAAAGTAGCCCGAATGACTGCCTTACAGATTTTGGCTGAGCCACATGGAATTTGCATTTATTTCACTGGGCGGGGAAATTTAACTACTTTTCATGTGACCTAGAGTATCACTGGTAATATTTCCCCCAGCATAAATCTAAGTAAATTGTGGATGACAGGAGAAAGGCTGGAAGGAGGGAAGAATAAGGTTAATGAGAACTAAGTATGTTCTCCTTAGTACCAGAGAGACGTGAATCACCAACAAGTTTAATAAAATAATTTTTTTTTACTATTTTACTTTAAATTTTGGAATACATGTACAGAATGTACAGGATTGTGACATAGCTATATATGGGCCATGGTGGTTTGCTACACCTATCAATCCATCACCTTGGTTTTAAGCTCCACATACATTAAGTATTTGTCCTAATGCTCTCCCTTCCCTTGTCCCCCAACCCTCAACATGCCCTGGTGTGTATGTTTCCCTCCCTGTGTCCATGTGTTCTGATTTTCAACTCCAACTTATGAGTGAGGACATGAGGTGTTTGGTTTTCTGTTCCTGTGCTAGTTTGCAGTGAATGATAGCTTCCAGCTTCATCCATGTCCCTGCAAAAGACATAAACTCATTTTTTTATGACTACATAGTATTAAATGGTATATATGTACCACATTTTCTTTATCAGTTTATTATTGATGGATATTTAGTTTGGTTCCAAGTGCTTATTACTGTAAATAGTGCTGCAAAAACATACACTTGTATGTGTCTTTATAATAGAATAATTTATAATACTTTGGTATATACCCAATAATGGAATTACTGGATCAAATAGTATTTCTGTTTCTAGATCCCTGAGGAAGCACCACACTGTTCCACAATGATGAACTAATTTATACTCTCACCACCAGTGTAAAAGTGGTCCTATTTCTCCACATCCTCTCCAGCATCTGCTGTCTCCTGATTTTTTAATGATAGCCATTCAAACTGGCTTGAGATGGTATCTCATTGTGGTGTTGATTTGCCTTGGTCTAATGATGAGTGATGATGAACTTTTTTTCATATATTTGTTGGCCATATAAATATCTTCTTATGAAAAGTGTCTGTTCATATTTTTCTCCCACTGTTTGGTGGGGTTGTTTGTTTTTTTCTTGTAAATTTGAGTATCTTGTAGATTCTGGATGTTAGAGTTTTCTCAGATGGATAGATAGCAAAAATTTTCTCCCATTCTGTAGGTTGCCTGTTTGCTCTGATGATTGTTTAATTTGCTGTGCAGAAGCACTTTAGTTTGATTTGATCCCATTTCTCAATTTTGGCTTCTGTTGTAATTGCTTTTGGTGTTATAGTCATGAAGTCTTGTCCCATGCCTATGTCCTGAATGGAATTGCATAGGTTTCTTCTAGGGTTTCTATGGTTTTGGGTTTTGCATCTAAGTCTTTAAAACATCTTAACTCAATTTTTGTATAAGATGTAAGGAAGGGGGTCTAGTTTCTGTTTTCTGCATATGGCTAGCCAGTTTTTCCAGCACCATTTATTAAATAGGGAATACTTTCCCCATTGATTGTTTTTGTCATGTTTGTTGAAGATCAGATGGTTGTACACGTGTGGTGTTATTTCTGTGGTCTCTGTTCTGTTTGATTTGGTGCATATGTCTACTTTGGTATCATTACCATGCTGTTTTGCTTATTATTGCCTTGTATTATAGTTTGTAGTAAAGTACCTTGATGCATCCAGCTTCGTTCTCTTTGCTTAGGATTACCTTGGCTATACAGGCTCTTTTTTGGTTCCATATGAAATTTAAAGTAGATTTTTCTCATTCTGAGAAGAAAGTAAATGGTAGTTTGATGGGAATGGCATAGAATCTAAAATTTACTTTGGGCAGTATGGCTATTTTCAAGAAATTGATTCTTCTGATCCATGAGCATGGAATGAATAACTTTACATTTGTTTGTGTCCTCTCTTCTTTCCTTGAGCAGTGGTTTGTACTTCTCACTTCCCTTGTAAGTTCTTTTTCTAGGTATTTTATTCTCTTTGTAGCAATTGTGAATGAAAATTAACTCATTATTTGGCTCTCTGCTTTTCTATTGTTGGGGAATAAGAAATCTTGTGATTTTTGCACATTGATTTTTTTTATTGTGAGATGTCACAGAAGTTGCTTATCAGCTTAAATAGTTTTTTTTAGCTGAGACAATGGATGTTTAAAAATATATAATCATGTCATCTGCAAACAGAGACAATTTGACTTCCTCTCTTTCTATTTGAACACCCTTTATTTCTTTCTTTTGCCTGATTGCCCCGGACAGAACTTCCAATACTGTATTGAATAGGAATGGTAAGATAGGGCATTTTTGTCTTGTGCTTGTTTTCGCAGGGAATGTTTCCAGCTTTTTCCCATTCAGTATGATATACGCTATGGTTTTGTCATAAAGTTATTTTTATTTTAAGACATGTTCTATCAATATTAGTATGGAACTAATATTTTTCGTATGAAGGGTTGTTGAATTTTATCAAAGGCTTTTTCCACATCTATTCAAATAATCATGTGTTTTTTGCCATTGATTCTGTTTATGTGATGAATTACATTTATTCATTTGCATATATTGAACCAGCCTTGCATTCCAGGGATAAAGTTGACTTGATTGTGGTGCATAAGTTTTGGATGTGCTGCTGGATTTGGTTTGTCAGTATTTTATTGCGTATATTTGTATCAATGTTCATCTGCAATATTGACCTGAAATTTTCTTTTTTTTTGTTTCGTCTTTGCCAGGTTTTGGCATCAGGATGATTCTGGCCTCATAAAATGAGTTAGGCAGATTCTTCTTTTTCTATTGTTTGAAATAATTCCAAAAGGAATGGTACCAACTCTTTTTTGTACCTCTGGTATAATTTGGCTCTGAATCTGTCTGGTCCCGGGATTTTTGTTTTGTTTTGTTTTGGAGGCTAGCAATTACTGCCTCAATTTCAAAACTTGTTATTGGTCTATTCAGGGATTCAACTTCTTCCTGACTTAGTCTTAGGAAGGTGTATATGTACAGGAATTTATCTTTTTCTTCTAGATTTTCTAGTTTATTTGCGTCAAGGTGCTTATAGTATTCTTTGATGGTAGTTTGTATTCCTGTGGGATCAGTAATGATATCCCCTTTATCATTTTTTATTGTGATTCTTCTCTGTTTTCTTCTTTATTGTTCTAGGTAGTGATCCATCTATTTTGTTAATCTTTTCAAAAACCAGCTTTAGGATTCATTGATTTTTGAAGGGTTTTTTTTGTGTGTCTCTATCTCCTTCAGTTCTGCTCTGATCTTAGTTATAATTTGTCTTCTGCTAGCTTTTCAATTTGTTCTTGATTCTTTAGTTCTTTTAGTTGTGATGTTATGGTACCAATTTTCTATCTTTCCAACTTTCTGTTAGCCTTTAGTGCTACAAATTTCCCTCTTAACAGTGCTTTAGCTGTGTCACAGAGATTCTGTTACATTGTCTCTTTGCTCTCATTGGTTTCAAAAAACTTCTTTATTTCTGCCTTAATTTCATTATTTACCCAGTAGTCATTCAGGAGCAGGTTGTTCTATTTCCATGTAGTCATGTGATTTTCAGTGACTTTCTTAATCCTGAGTTCTAATTTGATTGCACTGTGTTCTGCAAGACTGTTATGATTTTAGTTCTTTTGCATCTGCAGAGAAGTGTATTACTTTTAATTATGAGGTCGGTTTTAGAATGCATGGTATGTGGCACTGAGAAAAATGTGTATTCTGTTGATTTGGAGTGGAGAGTTCTGCAGATGACTATTAGGTCTACTTTCTCCAGAAATGAGTTCAAGTCCTGAATATCCTTGTTGATTTTCTATCTCATTGATTTGTCTAATATTGGCAGTGGGACGCTAAAGCCTCCCACTGTTATTGTGTGGGAGATTAAGTCTCTTTGTACATCTCTGAGAACTTGTTTTATAAATTGGGTGCTCCTGTATTGGGTATAAATATATATATATATATATAGTAGCTTCTCTTGTTGCATTAATCCCTTTACAGTTATGTAATGCCCTTCTTTGTCTTTTTTAAACTTTGTTGGTTTAAAGTCTGTTTTATCAGATACTAGAATTGCAACTCCTGATTTGTTTCGCTTTTCATTTACTTGGTAAATATTCCTCCATCCCTTTATTTTGAGCCTATGTGTGTCTTTGCATGTGAGATGAGCCTACTGAATACAGTACACTAATGGGTCTTGACTCTTTATCCAATTTGCCAGTCTATGTCTTTTAATTGGGTGCATTTAGCCTATTTACATTTAAGGTTAATATTGTCACGTGTTAATCTGATCCTGCCATTATGATGTTAGCTGATTATTTTGCCTGTTAGTTGATGCAGTTTTTTCATATTGTAGATGGTCTTTATAATTTGGCATGTCTTTTGCAGTGGCTGGGACTTATTTTTCCTTTTTATATTTAGTGCTTTCTTCAGGAGCTATTGTAAGGCAAGCCTGGTGGTGACAAAATTCCTCAGCGTTTGCTTGTCTGGAAAGGATTTTATTTTCCTTTTACTTTTGAAGCTTAGTTTGACTGCATATGAAATTCTGGGTTGGAAATTCTTTTCTTTATGAATGTTGAATATTGTCCCCCACTATATTCTGTGTTTTAGGGCTTCTGCAGAGACATCCACTGTTAGTCTTATGGGCTTCCCTTTGTAGGTAACTTGACCTTTCTCTGTGACGGACTTTAACTTTTTTTTTAATTTCAACCTTAGAGAGTCTGACGATTATGTTTCTTGGGGTTGCTCTTCTCAAGGAGTACCTTAGTGGTGTTCTTTATACTTCCCAAATTTGAATGTTGGCCTATCTTGCTAGATTTGGGAAGTTCTCCTGGATAATATTCTTAGGTGTGTTTTCCAACTTGGTTCAGTTCTCCTTATCACTTTCAGGTACACCAATCAATCATATATTTGGTCTTTTCACACAGTCCCATATTTTTTGGAGGCTTTGGTTATTCCTTTTTATTCTTTTTTCTCTAATCTTGTTTTCACACGTTATTTTACTAAGTTGATTTTCAATTTCTGATATCCTTATTTCCGCTTGATAGATTTGGCTATTGATACCTGTGTATGCTTCACAAAGTTCTCGTGCTATGTTTTCCACCTCCATCAGGTTATTTATATTTCTCTCTAAACTGGTTATTTTGGTTAACAGTTTCTATAACCTTTTATCACAGTTCTTAGCTTCCTCGCATTGGGTTAGAACATGCTCCTTTAGCTCAGAGTTTGTTATTATCCTCCTGAATAAACAGGAGGATAATAACAAACTCCTCTGAATCTGAAGCCTGAATCTGTCAATTCGTCAATCTCATTCTCCATCCAGTTTTTTGCCCTTTTTGGACAGTAGTTGAAATCATTTGGAGGTGAGGAGGCATTCTGGTTTTTAAAATTTTCAGAATTTTTGCACTGGTTTTTCCTCATCTTTGTTGATTTATCTATCTTTGATATTTGAGGCTGATGGTTTTTGGATGGGGTTTTTGTGTAGGGGTCCTTTTTCGTTGATGTTGATGTTGTTGCTTTCTGTTTGTTAGTTTTTCTTCTAACAGTCAGGCCCTTATTCTGTAGATCTGCTTAGTTTTCTGGAGGTCCACTCCAGATCGTGTTTGCCTGGCTATCATTAGTGGAGGCTGCAGAACAACAAAGATTGCTTCCTGCTACTTCCTCTGGAAGTTTCATCCCAGAGGGGCGCTGGCCTGATGCCAGCTGTAGTTCTCCTGTATGAGATGTCTGTTGACCCCTGTCAGGAGGTGTCTCCCAGTCAGGAGGCACAGTGTCAGGGATTCACTTTAGAAGGCCCTCTTTCCTTTAGCAGAGCTGGTGTTCTGTGTTGCAAGAATCTCTCTGGTCAGGATCAGCTGCTGTCTTCAGAGCTGGCAGGCAGAAATGATTAAATTTACTGAAGCTGCAACCACAGCGATCCCTTCCCTTAAGTGCTCTGTCCCATGGAAATTGGAGTTTTGTCTGTAAGCCTCTGCTAATGACTGTTACCTTTCCTGCAGAGATGTCCTGCCTAGTTAGGAGGTATCTAGAAAAACAGTCTGGCTGCAGCTGCTTTGTTGTGCCTTGTCCAGATCTCCCAGCCTTCTTAATACTGTCAGAGTAAAACTGCCTACTAAATCCTCAGTAATGGTGGACACCCCCATATTTTTTATTGGTGTTCTCATGATTCTGCCTAGAAATAGACCATCACTTAGATCTTAGAAGTCAGAAGAAAATGCAGTCTATTTGGGTTAATATTTGAATAGCTTAGCAATCTATGGGAGTATTTCACTGGAGGATAAATGGCTGAACCATATCCAAAAGATAGTTATACATATATAGAGAGGTCCACTGGAGACACAGAACTTTAAGGCTTTCAACAATGGAAAGGGAAATGGGGCAATGGGGCTTGAACAAGGATACAACAGAAATTCTATTGCTTTTATACTTTGCTGAAGGGAAGACATTGTTGGGAATGGGCCTGGCTTTAGGTTGTTTAGCGAATGTTTACCTGGCTTAAAATTGTTAAGGACAAGTTTTTAAATGCCTCTTGCTCAGATTTGGAACATATGTCCTGTATAGCATGGTTCAAAACATACTGAAAGCTGTCAGCTCCTAACACTTCTCTAAACTTCTCACACCCTAACTACTACGCCTAAAATTTATACCGTTTGTCTTACCACCATAGTTCCACAAAGTCCCTTTTAAAGGCACTGAATATAAGAGACACTATCTAGAAAACTTTTGAGGGGTATCTTGGAGGGAATGAGCAATGTCTGTAAGCTAACCAGTAAGTAGTAGGCACTGGATCTTGGATAATGTAATAGTATTAGGAGAACAATTTTCTTCCTAGGGTGCAAAACCTTTACTTTCCCTGCATCTGGTTTGACTGTAGATAGATTTTTACCGCTGGCAGCTCAGGGAAACAAATTTAGCTTGATATAATAAATAATTTTTAATGTCAATGTGACATATTAAAGAAGACCACAAATTCCTTTATACTCCTTCCATTGAGAGATGCTGTCTGTCTCATTTCTTTGGCTTTGGGTAGGCTCTGTGACTGCTTCAATCAATAGAATATGGTGACAGTGGCCCTATGCCATTTTCAGCACCTAGGTTCTAATAGATTAACCATTTCCAATGTGTGTCCCTTGAAGACTTTTCATGGACCCTGGGCTCTCATGTAAGAAGTCTAAGTATTTTGAGATTACCATGCTGATCTTGGTGCCTTCAGACCAGCCCATTTTTCAGCTGAATACCACCAAGTGACCTCTGTTAGTATCAGGTGGAGCAGCAAATTCAGCCAACCAGATCTGACCTGAATTCCTAACCAACAAAAATCATGAGGTATAATAAAATGTTTGTGTTTTAAGTTACAAAAGCATTGGAGAATAGTCTGATACACAACAATACATAACCAGAATAGTCATAGATATGCAAAGATAAACTTGGCTGCCTCTGATCCACCTTCAGTCCTTGTAGGTAATGAGATTACTCTCACTGGAAATGTATTGGCTGGGCATGAATCTATTGGAGGGGATGTTTTATAGGCAATCTCAGTAACAGGAAAAAAAAATTACTATTCGACTATATTGTTGGTTTCTAAATATAACTTCCTCCTTAGAGTTTTCTCAATGACTGTATGGAGCACAGATTCTTGTCCCCTCTATTAATCAAGGTTCTACATAGATACAGAATCAATATAATTGTGTGCTTGTTTGCTTGCCTGCTTGTTTTAATAAATTTGCTAGTGCAATTGTGGAGACTTGGCCAGTCCAAAATCTAATGAGAGAGGCTGGAAGGCTGGAAGGCTGGAGACTCAGGAAAGATTTGCAGTTTAAGGCCAAAGACAGTCTGCTGGGAAACCTGGGAAAACTCATGAAATCCCAGGACTGACATTGTGAATGACATCTGAAAGAAGTCTGCTAGAAAATCCTTCTTGCTGGTAGATCGGCCATTTGTTCTTTTTGAACCTTCAACTGATTGGATGAGGCACACCAACATTATGGACAGCAATCTGCTTTACTCAAAGTTCGCCAATTTAATGTAAAGCTCATAGAAAACACTCTCACAGAAATGCCCAGAATAATGTATAACCAAATATCTGGGCACTGTGATCTAATCAAAGTCAACACATAAAACTAATCATTACAACCTCTCCCTGCTCCCATCCTCCACCACAGATTCCAATTTTGTAGGTCTGGAATTGGCTTTGGGAATCTTTATTTTTAGCAGGCTTTTTAGCTGATTCTGATCTTTAGCTAGGTTAAGCACTCACTGTACAAGTGTAAGTATAAATTGTCTTGTAGCCCAGAATCTAGATATGTGTAAGAATTTGGTGCTAAAGTAATCTAGTTTAACTGATTTACATAGACACACTTACCAGGCCCTTTCTTGGCATTGGACTGGTACAGCAGAAGGTTGATCCCTGCACAACCTTGCAGAAAATCCTCCAACTGCCATTACTAACTCAGTCCTCATGACATCACTTTCTAGAGCCAACATTTCATATGGACATTTAGGCCAGCTGATCACTTCTCTAACTTGTTCTCCAGATCTAGGACCCAGATCGAGGCATCTGAGATCTTTACTGTACAAAGAAAGAAGTCATTTTATATACCCCTCTGTTCATAGAAAAGAATTCATTTTAGCCCTCAGAGGAAGACAAAGATGTGGCCTCCATCCAAAGAGAAAAGTGGTTTTCTTCTGTTAACTAAAGCTATCATGGCCCATGTAATCAGTTTTTTATTCTGAATGCTAGCTGATTTTTATTTGATGAGCCTTGCTATTTGAGAAATTAGACAGAATAATTAAAATAAAAGTAATTACAATAGATGACACTCGTTATGCATTCGGTATAGGGTAGGTAGTCTTCTGAATGCTTTAAAAATGACAACCGTTAACAACATTCCTATGACACATAGTGTGTATTCTTATCATGCTCATTTTTTCTCTTTAGGGAACTGACATACAGGGGAATGATTTTCCATAGTTACAGAGCTGATAAATGACAAAATTGGGATTTGAATTTAGGCACCTAGGTTCACAAGCCTGCACTTGTAATTATTATGGTAAGCCTTTTCTGGTTTCAGAAGCACAGTGATCCTGGAGGAAGATCTCCATAAAGAGCTAGCCAGGCTCCACTAATTTCCAACAGCATTCCTTTCTTTCACTTTTTCTTTCATTTTATTAATTTCTAAATTTGGTGGATATATAATAGCTGTGTATATTTATGGGGTACTTGAGATGCTTTGATACAGGCATGCAATGTGAAATAGCACATCATGGAGAAAGGGGTATCCATCCTCTCAAGTATTTACCCTTTGAGTTACAAACAATGCAATTACATTCTGAGTTATTTTAAAATTTACAAATTAGATATTGTTGACATTAGTCACCCTGCTGTGTTATCAAACAGTAGGTCTTATTCATTCTTTCTATTTTTTTGTATCCATTAACCATCCTCACCCCACCCAGCTCCCCACTACCCTTCCCAGCCTCTGGTAACTACTCTTCTACTCTCTATCCCCATGAACACAATTGCTTTGAGTTTTAGATTCCACACGTAAGTGAAAACACGTGATTGTCTTTCTGTGCCTGGCATATTTCACTTAACATAATAATCTCCAGTTCCATCCAACTTGTTACAAATGACTGGATCTTATTCTTTGTTACGGCTGAATAGTACTCCATTGTGTATATGTACCACATTTTCTTTATCCATTATTCTGATGATTGACACTTATGTTGCTTTCAAATCTTAGCTATTGTAAACAGTGCTGAAACAGACATAGGAGTTCAGATATCTCTTCAATATACTAATTTCCATTTTGGGGGGCATATACCCAGCAGTAGGATTGCTGAATCATATGGTAGCTCTATTTTTAGTTTCCTAAGAAACCTCAAAACTCCACAGTAGTTGTATTAATTTACATTCCCATTAACCATGTACAAGGATTCCCTTTTCTGCACATCCTCACCAGCATTGATTATTGCCTCTCTTTTGGAGATAAGACATTTTAACTGGAGTGATATGATACCTAGTAGTTTTGACTTGCATTTTTCTGATGATCAACTACATTGAGCGCCTTTTCATATGCCCATTTGCCATTTGTTTGCCTTCTTTTGAGAATTTCTATTCAAATCTTTTGCCCATTTTTTGATTGGATTATTAGAATTTTTTTGTATAGAGTGGTTTGAGCTCGTAATATATTCTGGTTATGAATCCCTTGTCGGATGAGTACTTCAGAAATATTTTCTCCCATTCTGCATGCTGTCTCTTTACTTTTTTTCATTGGTGTTCAGAAGCATTTTAAGTTAATGTGATCTTATTTGTCCATTTTTGCTTTGGTTGCCTGTGGTTGTGTGTATTGCTCAAGAAACTTTTGCCCAGTTTAACGTCCTGGAGAGTTTCCCAAACATTTTCTAACAGTAGTTTTATAATTTGGGGTCTTAAGCTTAAGTCTGTTATCCATTTTGATTTTAGTTTTGTATATGGTTAGATATAGGGGACTAGTTTCATTGTTCTGCATTTTATATCCAGTTTCCCTAGCAACATTTATTAAGGAGACTGTCTTTACCCTGGAGTATGTTATTTACACCTTTGTTGAAAATGAGTTTATGGTCAGTGTGTAGATTTGCTTCTGAGTCCCTGAGTTCCATTGGCCTATGTGTCTGTTTTCATGCCAGTATTATGTTGTTTTCATTACTAGAGCTCTGTAGTATAATTTGACATCAAGTAATGTGATTCTTCCAGTTTTGTTCTTTTTTAAAAATTTATTTATTCATTTATTTTTTATTGCATTTTATGTACTTCTTTTATTATTTTAACTTTATTTTTATTTGAGACAGAGTCTCATTCTGTCACCCAGGCTAGAGCACAGTGGCACTATCCTGGCTCACTAAAACCTCCCCCTCCCTGGTTAAAGTAATTCTCCTGCTTCAGCCTCCTGAGTAGCTGGGACTACAGGTGCATGCAACCACATCTGGCTAAATTTGGTATTTTTAGTAGAGACAGGGTTTCACCATGTTGGCCAAGCTGCTCTTGAACTCCTGAATTCAAATGATCCACCCGTCTCAGCCTCTCAAAGTGCTGGGATTATACGTGTGAGTCATTGCACCCAGCCCCAGTTTTTTTTTTCTTTAGGATATTTTCTTTGCCTATTCTGGGTCTTTGGGGCTTTCACATAAATTTTAGGATTTTGTTTCCATTTCTGTGAAAAATGTCATTGGTGTTTTGATAGGGATTGTATTCAATCTGTAGATTGCTTTGAGTAATATAGATACTTTAACAATATTGATTATTTCTTTTCAAGAACATGAAATATATTTCCATTTTCTGTGTCCTCTTCAACTTCTTTTATCAGTGTTTTATACTTTTTATTATATAGTTCTTTCACTTCTTTGGTTAAGTTAATTGTTAGTAGTTAATTTTATGTATGGTTGTTGTAACTGGGATTACTTTTTTTTTTTTCCTCTGTCGCCCAGGCTGGAATACAGTGGCGTGATTTTGGCCACTGCAACCTCCACCTCCCAGGTCCAAGCTATTCTCCTGCCTCAGCCTCCTGAGTAGCTGGGACTAGAAGCATGTGCCACGATGCCTAGCTAATTTTTTTGTATTTTTAGTACAGACAGGGTTTTACTGTGTTAACCAGAATAGTCTCAATCTCCTGAACTCGTGATCTGTCTGCCTTGGCCTCCCAAAGTGTTGGGATTACGAACATGAGCCACCATACCCTGTCAGAATTACTTTTTAAGTTACTTTTTCACATTGTTCACTGTTGGCAAATGGAAATGCTACTGATTTTTGTATGTTGCTTTTGCATCCTGCGACCTTACTGAATTTGTTTCTCAGTTCTACAGCTTTCTTGTAGAGTCTTTAATTTTTTCCAAATCTAAGATCACATCATCTGCAAACAAAGATAATTTTAATTATTTCTTTCCAATTTGGATGTCCTTTATTTCTTTCTTTTGTCAGATAGCTTCAGCTGGGACTTCAAGTACTATATTGAATAACAGTAGTGAAAGTGGGCATCCTTGTCATGTTAGAGATCTTAGAGGAAAGGCTTTCAGTTTTTCTCCATTCAGTATGATACTGGCTGTGGATTTTTCATGTATGGCTTATATTATGTTGAGGTATGTTCCTTCCATTTCCAATTATTTGGAAGTTTTTATCATGAAGGGATGTTGAATTTTATTGAATACTTTTTCAATATTAACTGAAATTATGGTATGGTTTTTATTCTTCATTCTGTTGATAGGATGTATTACATTGCTGATTTGCATAGGCTGAACCATCCTTACATCTCAGGGGTAAATCCCACATGATCACGATGAATTATCTTTTATATATATATATATATATATATATATATATATTTCTATTTTAAATTGCATTTTAGGTTTCAGGGTACATATGAAGAACATGCAGGATTGTTGCATAGGTACTGGCAGTGTGGTTTGCTGCTGTCCTCCCCATCACCTATATCTGACATTTCTCATATTTTTAATGTATTGTTGAATTTAGTTTGCTAGTATTTTGTTGAGGATTTTTGAAGCAATACTCATCAGAGATATTGGCATGTAGTTCTCTTTCTTTCTTTTTTGTTTCTCTTTCTTTTCTTTGTCTTCCTTCCTTCCCTCCCTTCCTTCCTTCCTTTCTCCCTCCTTCCTTCCTTTCTCCTTCCTTCCTTCCTTTCTCTCTCTCTCATTCATTCATTCATTCTTTCTTTGTTTCTTGCTTTTCTAGGTTTATAAGATAAATTGTTTACTTGAAGTTTTTATCTTTAGTGATGTAGGCACTGAAAACTGTAAACTTTCTTCTTAGTGTTGCTTTTGCTGTACCCTATAAAATTTTGTATGTTGTGTTTCCATTATTACATCTTTCAAGAAATTTTTCAATCACTTTTAAAATTTCTTGATTATTTCCCTGGTCATTCATGAGCATAGTGTTCAGTATTTACATACTTTTGTAGTTTCCACACTTTCGTTGTTATTAATTTCTAGTTTTATTCCACTGTGGTTGGAGAAAATGCTTAATATTATTTTATTAAAAAATGTTTTAAGACTATTTTGTAAACTAACATATGATCTGTTATCTGTCCTGGAGAATAATTCGTGTGTTGAAGAAAATAATGTATATTTTGCAGCTTTTGGATGAAATGTTCTTTAAAAATTTATTACAGTCCTTTGGATATATACCTAGTAATGGGATTGCTGGGTCAAATGGAATTTCTATTTCTAGAACTATAAATCGTTCTACTATAAGAACACATGCCCACGAATGTTCATTGCAGCACTGTTTACAATAGCAAAGACCTGGAATCAACCCAAATGCCCATCGATGATAGACTGGACTGGGAAAATGTGGCACATATACACCATGGAATATTATGCAGCAATCAAAAATGATGAGTTCGTGTCCTTTGTAGGGACATGGATGAATCTGGAGAACATCATTCTCAGCAAATTGACACA
>CM052670.1:53856362-53883004 GCA_028533165.1 Leontopithecus rosalia
CTAAGTTGTCCATTTTTGTTATCATTTCCTCAAATCTTTTTTCAAGGTTCTTAATTTCTTTGCACTGATTTAGAACATGTTCTTTTAGCTCACAGAAGTTTCTCATTACCCACCTTCTGAAGTCTGATTCCGTCATTTCATCACTCTCATTCTCCATCCAGCTTTGTTCCCTTGCTGGTGAGGAGTTTTGGTCTTTTGTAGGTGGTGAGGTGTTCTGGTTTCGGGTGTTTTCCTCCTTTTTGTACTGGTTTCTTCCCATCTTTGTGGATTTATCCACCTGTCGTCTGAGTAGTTGCTGATTTTTCTATTGGGTCTCTGAGTAGAGGCCCATATTGTTAATGATGGAGTATTTCTGTTTCTTAGTTTTCCTTCTAACAGTCTAACCCCTCTGCTGTAAGACTGCTGAGGTGCACTCTGGGCCCTGCTTGCCTGGAGCACACCTGTAGTAGCTGCGGAACAGTGAGGAATGCTACCAGTTTCTTCTTCTTTGTCCCAGAATGATGCCTGGCAAATGTCAGTCTGATCTGTCCTTTTTGAGGTGATTCTTTGGGTATACAGGGGTCAGGGAGCTGCTTGAGGAGATGATCTGTACTTTATAGGAGCTCAAGTGGTGTTCTGTGAGCTTCGTTGTTCATTCAGTGTTGCTAAGCAAGTACGTTTAAGTCTGTTGCGGCAGAACTCATGAGACCGTTTTTTTTCCTCAGATGCTCTGTCTCGGGGAGTTAGGGCTTTATTTGTGAGTATCCGTTGTGCTGTCCTGCCCAGCTAGGAGGCAGTCTAGTCACTATTTGGCTGCCGAGGCTCTTCCCTGCTGGCATGAGGTCCACCATTTTGCTGTGGGCTCTGTCCTGCTGTTTTGGGCTCTGCCCTTCTGATGTAGGCTCCGCCCTGCTGATGTGGGCTCTGCCCTGTTGATGGAGTCTCTCTGTTATTGAGGGTTGCCTCAGCAATGGCTGACTGCGTCAGCAATGGGAGGGTATTTCAGTAGGGGCCGAAGCTCTCGGCAACGGTGGATGCCCCTCCCCCACTGATCTGCACAGCCATGGCTTCAGCTGCTCCCGCAGTGGAACTCTCAACCCCAGGCACTCCGAGTCACTGTATTGCTTGTCCCTGTTGGGGGTGGGAGTGGTCGAGCCTGATCACTTGGCTCCCTGCCTCCGAGCCTTTTTGCTTTTTTTTTTTTAAGTTGTAGAGTTGACTCTCTCCCAGGTGTTTCAATGGCCGTCTGAAAGGGCACCGGGATCTGTGTGATTTCCCGTGCAGTGACCTGCTGTGCTGGTTCACAATTCACCTCCCAGAAATCTCCTGGTCTGGTTCACCGTCCAAAACCCATTCAATCAGATAAACATGGCAATCTGCCCTCCCAAGTCTCAAATTGCCAGTTTAACAGGGCACCCAGACCCGTGTGTTTTGTGAGCCGTGCCGCTGTGCTGTGGTGCCGGCGACTGGCCGCCCCAGCGGATACCGCTGTGCTTGCGTCCTGCATCCCTCTTACACCTGGGCTTTTCCCTGATCTGTGGGCTATAAAGATCCAACTGGAAATGCCGTGTGAACTCACCCTCTGCTTCTTGAGTGAGAGCTGCAATCTTGAGTTGTTTCTAGACCACCATCTTCCTCCCTCAGTCTAATATCTTTCTTAAATTTATCTTATAGAATTCTGAATTCCTCCTCTGTGTTATATTGAGTTTCTTTGAGTCTCCGCAATGCAGCTTTGTTGAATTCTCTATGTAAAGAGTCCTATATCTTTGTTTCTCCAGGATTGGTCCCTGGTGCCTTACTTAGCTCATTTGGTAAGGTTATGTTTTCCTGGATAGTGTTGATACTGGTAGATGTTCTTTGGTGTCTGGGCATTGAACAGTTAGGAATTTATTGTAGTCTTCACTGCCTGGGGGTTTTGTAGCCATATTTCTTGGGAAGGTTTTTCAGGTATTTGAAAGGACTTTGATGTTGTGATCTAAACAGTATCTGCTTTATGGGGTACCCCAAGCAAGTTCTGGGAGAATTCTCTGGATTACCAGGCAGAGATTGTTTTCTCCCTCCTTTACTTTCCTTCAAACATACAGGATCTATTTTTGTTGTGAGTCACTTAAAGCTGGGGTGAAGTGATACAAATAGCCCTGTGGCCACCACCTCTATGACTGCACTGGGTCAGACCTGAAGCCAGCACACCACTGTGTCTTGCCTAAGGCCTGCTATGACCATTCCCTGGCTACTGCCAGTGTTCCCTCAGTTCCTTGGTTCTCTACCACCCTGTGACTGTAGTGGTGCATAAGGTGCAAAACAAAGTCCCCTTTATATTTCCCTCTGTTTTTCTCAAACAGAAGGAGATTTCCCCCATAGCCACAAAAGCTAGTAATGTGTTGTGTTCCTCCTGAAGCCAGAAAATCTCAGAAGCTCATGCAAGACCCTGGATGAAGAACCTGGATATCACTTCTGAGTATTTAATTCTGAAGGGCTCTTCAGTTAGCAGGTAATAAATCTTGGCATGACTGAGCCTTTTTCTTCAAGGAAATGGGTTTTCTTCTGGCCCAAGATATGTCTAAAATTATCACGGAGTTACATTTTGGAACAGGTATCTCATGACTCTGGCCAGTACCCTATCTTGCTGTGGCTGAGCTGGTATTCTAGATGCAAGACAAAGTCCTCTGCAGTTTTGTTTTTCCTCTCCTCAAGAAGATTAAAGGAGTCTCTTTTGGAACTGTGAGTTGTGAAGCCTGGGGTTTGGGATAGGTGATGCCAGCACTCCCTTGAGTGCCCCAGCTAGTGTCTCAGTATGCTGCATGCCCCCTCAGTCCACTGCCTCCACGCCTACTTCAGCATTGTCTCCTCCCACATTCTGGACATTCTATACTTATTAGTAATACAGCCTAAGGTGGTGTTAATATTTGGAGCACCCCATCATTCTCTTCACTCACAAGGTCCTACAAACATCTACCCCTTCCTTTAAGTATTTTTTAACTTTGTAGCCTGAGTTTTCTCTTATGCAAATATGTTGTGGTAAGATGAATAGGGACCCCCAAGATGTCCACATCCTTACTCCCTGGACCTGTTAACATTTTATCTTATGTGGCAATAAGTGCTTTGTAAATGTGACTAGTTTAAAAATCTTAAATTGGGAAGATTTTCCTGGAATGTCTGGATGGCCCCAATGCAATCACAATGGTTCTTATAAGAGGAAGATAAGAATGTCTGAGTGAGATAAATATTTGAAGATTCCATGCTGCTGGCTTTGAAGATGAAGGAAAGGGGCCATGAGCTAAGAAATGCAGATGACCTCTTGAAGCTGGAAAATAAAAGAAATAGATTCACCCCTAGGACCTTCAGAAAATAACTGAACCCTAGCAATACCTTGATTTTAGTCCAGTGAGATCTCTGTTGGACTTCTGGCCTCTAGAACTATAAGGTAACATATCATTATTGCTTGTTTTATTATTTACTAAGTTAATGATTATTTTCTACAGCAGCAAGACACAACTAATACAAATAACACATTTTTAGAAACTTTAAAATGACAGAGTATTCTAGAATGGAAGACTAGAGCAGCTAGTCTGACCAGTGAGGACACAAAGGTTCAGAAAGGAAAACATACTTATCCAGAATCACATAGCAAGTTATGGATAGGCCTGGGACTAGAATCTAGGTTTCTTGCCTTTTGGGGTAAGGTGATTTTCCCCACCTGTTAGCTGCCTCTCATAGAATAAGATATAACTTAAAGGCCCTTAGAGAAAATCCTGGGGTTGAGAAGCCAAAACTTTCAGAGAATTAAACTGTGGTAAAAAAACAGGGGAAGAAGTAGTCTGATATACCCGAATGAGTCAGCTTCAGAGCCAAACCTGTGATCCAAGTGTCTATATCCTTGTGTCTCTCCATTGCACCACATTGTGTGTTGCCTATCTTGGGTTCAAGCCTGTGTCTTATTTTCTTTAACCATTTGCAGTTATTTTTCTCCTTTAGCTTCTAGTTCTAAAATAGTGACAGGAGTTAAGAAGGAGTGAGGGTAAGAATCCCTCATCTGGTTTCTGTTCCAGCATAGCTTTTCTTGGTGGCAGAGAACTTGACACTTGAAAACATTTCACTTTTCAGCAAACCTTTGTAAAGGCCTATTTTGTGTTGGTTTTGTTTAATAGGAAAATTTATGAAAATTAAATTTCAAGGTTTTCTTTAGCACACTTTGCCTGTAGGGAATTAATACAAATTAGTTTGCTATTTGCTCTTTTTCCTTTTCCTTCCTTCTTTCTTTTTTTTTTTTTTACTTTAGGTGAATACTATATCTGACATTTCTCCCCATGTTAACCCTCCCCACCCTCCCTACCTCCCCACCCCCTGCTGTCTCTCCCTTACCCCCTCAACTGCCCCCAGTGTGTGATGCTCCTCTCCCTAAGTCCACCTGTTCCCATTGTTCAACACCCACCTATGAGTGACAATATGCAGTGTTTGGCTTTCTGTTCTTGTGTCAGTTTGCTGAGAATGATGGTTTCCAGATTCATCCAAGTCCCTACAAAGGACACGAACTCATCATTTTTTATGGCTGCGTAGTATTCCATGGTGCATATGTACCACATTTTCTTTGTCCAGTCTATCATTGATGGGCATTTGGGTTGGTTCCAGATCTTTGCTATTGTACACAGGGCTGCAATGAACATACTTGTGCATGTGTCTTTATAGTAGAATGATTTATAGTTCTTTGGGTATATACTCAGTAATGTGATTCCTGGGTCAAAAGGAATTTTTATTTTTAGATCCTTGAGAAATCATCACACTGTCTTCCACAATGATTGAACTAACTTACACTCCCACGAACTGTGTAAGAGTGTTCCCATTTCTCCACATCCTCTCCAGCATCTGTTGTCTTCAAATTTTTTAATGATTGACATTGTAACTGGCTTAAGATGGTATCTCAACATGGTTTTGATCTGCATTTCTCTAATGACCAGTGATGATGAGCATTTTTCATATGTTTGTTGGCCTCATATATATCTTCTTTTGAAAAGTGTCTGCTCATAACCTTTGCCCACTTTTGAATGGGGATGGTTGTTTTTTTCTTGTATATCTCTTTTAGTTATTTGTAGATTCTGAATATTAGCCCTTTGTCAGATGGGTAGATTGCAAAAAAGTTTCCCATTCTGTTGGTTGCTGGCTCACTCTAATGATGGTTTCTTTTGCTGTACAGAAGCTCTGAATTTTAATTACATCCCATTTGTCTATTTTGGCTTTTATTGTCATTGTTTTTGGTGTTTTAGTGATGAAGTCCTTGCCTATGCCTATGTCCTGAATGGTTTTGCCTATGTTTTCTTCTAGTGTTTTTATGGCGTTAGGTTTTATGTTTAAATATTTAATCAATCTGGAGTTAATTTTAGTGTAAGGAGACAGGTAGAGGTCCAGTTTCTGCTTTCTGCACATTGTGAGCCAGTTTTTTCAACATCATTTATTAAACAGGGAATCCTTCACCCATTGCTTGTTTTTGTCAGGTTTGTCTAATATCAGGTGGCTGTAGATGTTCAGTGTTGCTTCCTGGGCCTCTGTTCTGTTTCATTGGTCTAGGTGTCTGTTTTGGTATAAATGCTATGCTGTTTTGATTACTGTGGCCTTGTAGTATAGTTTGAAGTCCAGCAGTGTGATGCCTCTGGCTTTGTTCTTTTTGCTTAGGATTGTCTTGCCTATGTGGTCTCTCTTGTGGTTCCATATGAAGTTTAAAGTGGTTTTTTTTTCCATTTCTGTGGAGGTCATTGGGAGCTTGATGCAGATAGCATTGACTATATAAATTACTTTGGGCAGTATGGCCATTTTCACAATATTAACTTTTCCAACCATGAGCATGGAATGTTTCTCTCACTCAGTTTGTGTCCTCTCTTATTTTGTTGAGCAGTGGTTTGTACTTCTCCTTGAAGAGGACCTTTACTTCCTTCGTTAGTTGTATTCCTAGGTATTTTATTCTCTTTGTAGCAATTGTGAATGGGAGTTTGCTCTTGATTTGGCTCTCTGTTTGTCTGTTATTGGTGTATAGAAATGCTTGTGATTTCTGCCATTGATTTTGTATCCTGAGACTTTGCTGAAGTTGCTTATCAGTTTGAGAAAATTTTGGGCTGAGACGATGGTGTATTCTAGATATGCAATCATGTCATCTGCAAATAGAGACAGTTTGACTTCCTTCTTTCCTAATTGAATACCCTTTATTTCTTCTTGCCTGATTGCTTTGGCTATAAAATACTGTATTGAATAGGAGTGGTGAGAGAGGGCATGCTTCCAGTTTTTGCTCATTCACTGTGATCTTGGCTGTGGGTTTGTCATAAGTAGCTTTTATTATTTTGAGATATGTTCCATCTATACCTAATTTAATGAGAGTTTTTAGCATAAAGGGATGTTGAATTTTGTGGAAGGCCTTCTCCACATCTATTGAGATAATCAGGTTTTTGTCTTTGTTTCTGTTTAGGTGGTGGATTACGTTTATAGGTTTGCATACGTTGAACCAGCCTTGCATACCTGGTATGAAGCTTACTTGATTGTGATGGATAAGCTTTTTGATGTGCTGTTGCAATCAATTTGCCAGTATTTTATTGAAGATTTTTGCATCTGTGTTCATCATGGATATTGGACTGAAGTTTACTTTTTTGTGGAGTCTCTGCTGCGTTTTGGTATCAGGATGATGTTGGTCTCATAAAATGATTTGGCAAGGGTTACTTCTTTTTGTATTTTTGGAATAGTTTCAGAAGGAATGGTAGCAGATTCTTTTTGTATGTCTGGGAGAATTCGGCTGTGAACCCATCTGGACCTGGGCTTTTTTTGGTTGGTAGCCTATTAATTGCCGCCTCAACTTCAGTCCTTGTTCTTGGTCTATTCAAGGTTTTAACTTCTTCCTGGTTTAGGCTTGAGAGGATTCAAGTGTCCAGGAATTTATCCATTTCTTCCAGGTTTACCGGTTTATGTGCATAGAGTTGTGTATATTAATCTCTGATGGCAGTTTGTATTTCTGTGGGATAGATGGTGATACCATTTTATCATTTTTTATTGCATTTATTTAATTCTTCTCCCTTTTATTTTTTATTACTCTGGCTAGCAGCCTGTCTATTCTGTTGATCTTTTCAAAAAAGAAGCTCCTGGATTTATTGATTATTTGAAGGGATTTTTGTGTCTCTATCTCCTTCAGTTCTGCTCTGATCTTTTTTATTTCTTGTCTTCTGCGAGCTTTTGAGTTTTGATCTTGCTCCTCAAGCTCTTTCAATTTTGATGATGGGGTGTCGATTTTAGATCTTTCCTGACTTCTCATGTGGGCATTTATTCCTATAAATATCCCTCTAGACATTGACTACTTTAAATGTGTCCCAGAGATTCTGATACATTGTGTCTTCATTTTCATTGGTTTCAAAGAAAATCTTTATTTCTGACTTCATTCCATTGTTTACCCAGTCAACATTCAGGAGCCAATTGTTCAGTTTCCATGAAGCAGTGTGATTCTGAGTTAGTTTTTTAGTTCTGAATTCTAATTTGACTGCCTGCAGTCTGAGAGACTGTTTGTTATAATTTCTGTTTTTTTGCATTTGCTGAGGAGTGATTTATTTCCAATTATGTCGTCAATTTAAGAGTAGGTGCAATGCAGTGCTGAGAAGAATGTCTATTCTGAGGATTTGGGGTGGAGAGTTCTGTAGATATCTATTAGGTCCACTTGGTCCAGATCTGAGTTCAAGTCCTGGATATTTTTGTTAATTTTCTGTCTCATCGATCTGTCTAATATTGTCAGTGGAGTGTTAAAATCTCCCATTATTATTACATGGGAGTCTAAGTCTCTTTGTAGGTCGTTAAGATCTTGCTTTATGTACTTGGGTGCTCCTATATTGGGTGTGTATATATTTAGGATCGTTAGCTCTTCTTGATGCATTGATCCTTCTACCATATGTAATGCCCTTCTTTGTCTCTTTTGATTTTTGTTTGTTTAAAGTCCATTTTATCATAGACTAGGATTGCAACTCCTGCTTTTTTTACTCTCCTTTTGCTTGATAAATCTTCCTCCATCCCTTTATTTTGAGCCTATGTGTGTCCTTGCATGTGAGATGGGTTTCCTAAATACAGTACACTGATGGGTCTTGACTTTTTATCCAATTTGCCAGTCTGCATCTTTTGATTGGGGCATTTAAGGTTAATATTGTTATTTGTGAATTTGATCATACCATTTTGATGTTAGCTTTATTGGATGTTTGCCCATTGGTTTTTTTTATTGCATTGATGGTCTTTACCATTTGGTATGTTTTTGGAGTGGCTGGTACTGGTTGTACCTTTCCTTGTTTAGAACTTCTTTCAGGAGCTCTTGTAAGGCAGGCCTGGTGCTGACAAAATCTCTCAGTAATTGCTTGTTCATAAAGAATTTTATTTCTCTTTCACTTATGAAGATTAGTTTGACTGGATATGAAATTCTAGGTTGAAAGTTCTTTTCTTTAAGGATTTTCAAAATTAGCCCCCACTCTCTTCTGGCTGGTAGGGTTTCTGCTGAGAGACCCACTGTGAGTCTGATGGACTTCCCTTTGTGGGTAACCTGACCTTTCTTTCTGGCTGTGCTTAGAATAATTTCCTTCATTTCCAACCTGGAGAATCTGACAATTATGTGCCTTGGGGTTGCTGTTCTTGAGGAATATCTTTGTGGTGTTCTCTGTATTTCCTCGACTTGAATGTTTCCTGGCTTGCTAGGTTGAGGAAGTTCTCCTGGATAATACCCTGAAGAGTGTTTTCCAACTTGGATTCATTCTCTCTGTCACATTCACGTACACCTATCAAACGTAGATTAAGTTTTTTCACATAATCCCGTATTTCTTGGAAGCTTTGTTTATTTTCTTTTGCTCTTTTTTTCTCTAATCTTGTCTTCTCATTTTATTTCATTGAGTTGATCTTCAATCTCTAATATTCTTTCTTCTGCTTTGTCGATTTGGCTATTGAAACTTGTGTATGGTTTGCGAAGTTCTCATGCTGTGATTTTAAGCTCTATCAAGTTGTTTGTATTCTTCTCTAAGCTTTTTATTCTAATTAGCATCTCATTTAACCTTTTTTTGTAGGTTCTTAATTTCTTTGCATTGGGTTAGCACCTGTTCTTTTAACTTTGAGAAGTTTGTTATTACCCACCTTCTGAAGCATGTTTCTGTCAATTCATCAGTTTCATTCTCCATCCGTCTTTGATCCCTAGCTGGTTAGGAGTTGTGATGCTTTGGAGGAGGAGAGGCGTTCTGGTTTTTGGTGTTTTCATCCTTTTTGTGATGGTTTCTTCCCATCTTAGTGGCTTTATCTACCTGTGGTCTTTGTAGTTGGTGACTTTTGGATGGAGTTTCTGAGTGGACATCCTTTTGGTTGATGATGAAGTTATTCCTTTCTGTTTCTTAGTTGTTGTTGTTGTTGTTGTTTTTTCTAACAGGCCCCTCTGCTGCTGGACTGCTGGAGGTCCACTCCAGACCCTGCTTGCCTTGGGATCACCTGCAAGGCCTGCAGAACAGTAAGGGTTGCTTCCAGTTTCTTCTTCTGTTATCTTGATCCCAAAAGGGTCCCTGCCAGATGTCGGCATGAGCTCTCCTTTATGAGGTGTCTCTTTGGGCATGGGGATTGGGGAGCTGCTTAAGGAGACAGTCTGTCCCTTATAGGAGCTCAAGTGCTGTGGTGGGAGCTCCATTGTTCCATGCAGAGCTGCTAGGAATGTACTTTTAAGTCTGCTGCAGCAGAACTCATAACTGCCTCTTTTTCCAGGTGCTCTATCCTAGGAAGGTCAGCTTTATTTATAAGTTCCTGTCATGCTACTGCCTTTTTTCATAGATGCCCTGCCCAGCACAGAGGTCACCTGGTCACAGTCTGCCAGCTGACGTGTTGCTGAGCTGCTGTATGCTCTGCCTCACTGCTGTGTGAACTGCCTTGGTAGTGGCAGAGTGCCTCGGTAGTGGCGGACTGCCTTGGTAGTGGTGGTCGCCCTTCCCCCCACTAAGCTGTACCATCCTGGGTCCAGCTGTGCTTGCTGCAAAACTCTTAATCCACAGCATTTCAGATTGCTTATTTTGTGGGGCTGGTACCTGCAGAGCCAGTTCACCTGGCTCCCTGTCTCTGCCCCCTCCCTTTTAGTTGAATGGGCGCTCTGTCTTCCTGGCTTTCTAGGAGCCAGTTGAAACAGCCTCTCAGATTTGCATGAGTTTCTGTGTGTCAACCCAGCACCGGTCATGCTGAAAACTCGTGCTTTTTGACCCATGAATCTCGTGGTCTGTGGACAGTGAACATTTGTTTGGAAATGCTGTGGGCACTCACCCTCTGTGTTGTTCTTGCTGGGAACTGCACTCCAGAACTGTTCTTATTCGGCCATCTTGTATCCAGTCTGTGTAAGTTTTTTAACTACATAAAAAGGGTTAGTATTTCAGGACTGGGTGACAGCATATGTGAAGGCATAAAAGGTAAAAGGACATGTCGGGAAAGGCAGTTATATATACTGGCTGAAACTCTTGTGCATGTTTTTTCCTATGTAAAATGGGAATAATGATAATATAATTATAGTACTGATGAAAGAATAAATTAGTTCTATGTGAAATATTTCTAATAGTAATATTACTATCTAGCACATAGTAGTATTTCAGTTAGTGTTAGCTGTTATTTGTTATTTTAAAAATAAGGTACTGGTTTGTTCTACTATTCGTACTCTATTTCCATAAGCATGTAAGATAAATGACAGCGAGGTAGGTATGTAAAGAGAGAGAGAGAGAGAGAGAGAGAGAGAGAGAGAGAGACAAACATTGGGATTGATGCAAACTTCAAAATGTCCAGTTTACTGAAGCTTCAGCTGGGATGTGTATAATGGAAAGGTGGAACAAAGTTCACATCATAAAAAATTACTGTATTTTTTATGCCGACATAAGGTGTTTAGATTTTATCCTATAGTAAAAGAGGAGCCATAGATGGATCTTAAGCAGAGGAGTGGCATGATCACAATTGTATTCTGACTCTACTGTGGAAGATGGATTAACAAGGAGAGACTGAAGACAGGGAAACCAATAGAAAGTAGTTGAAGAGATCTAGGATACAAGTGATAATATCTATCCTCAGACAGGGGTAGTTAGAGTGTGAAAGAATGAATGAATTACAATACACTTGGTTATTGATCAATTGGACATAAATGAGATTGGAGAAATGTGAAGAAAGTATGGAAGTTAAGAACCCAGATCTAGAAGTCTCTTGACTCTTGTCCATTGCCATTACATTTATCTAAGCTCCTTAATTTTCTCTGATTCTGCCTTTAGTTTGTGCTGGACCTCTTCCATGGCACAGAGGCCTGCTCTTTTAGTGCAGTTTCCTGTGTATTCTTCTTGTCTCCATTATTTTACTAAGGGGCTGTAAGCTGGGAGCACAACTTCTGTCTTTCCTTTATGTCCATAGATAATCATTTATGGAAGTATTCCTGGTGGTTGGTCATCTCTTACCCAGGAACTTCTCTGACCCTTGGATGGCTTGGGTATGGGCACGGAAATTGAGGAAGGTACCTAGAGCCCTTTGCTGCCTAATGGCACAGTTGTCTGGGACTCAGTTCTCTGTCTCCGTGGGAAATCTCTGCAAATGCTGTGATTTCAGCCACCCTGGGGTCTTTGCCCAAACAGAGAGTGCTCTTGGCTGAGCCTTCACTCCTTCTATTTCTAAACTTTGTGTATTTCAAGGGAAATCTGATCTGGACCTTTCTGATTCATTTACACTTAAATAATCCAAGGGCTCTGTTGTAAGAGTGAACTCAGTTCCAAAAATATCTTATAAGCTTTAGTTATAAAACTCCCTTAGATTTTGTGAGCTAGAATTTTTTTTACTCTCCTTCTCTTTGAAACAAGATGTTGTGACTTTGCCAAGAGTAAATGGATTTCCAACCCCAAAGGGGTTGTGCTTGGTTCAAGAATCAGAAATCATGAAGCTCAAATGCTCAGATGCATTCTTCAAGAATTGGCAAAAATGAACCCCACTGGATAGGATAAATGATAAATCTAGGAGGAGCTTGGTGGGGGGGGGTGACAGAAATCATTCTTTCTACCCTTTTGGCTCAGTGCCCAAAAGCCTCATGACTTTTGTCCCGTAACTGAGAAAATGAAGTCATGAGACAGCTCACTCTTATATGGCACCAGGAAAACCAGGTGAAGAGACAACTCCCATTTTGAATAAGTGCCTGACAGTTTACATAATACTTTTTACAGTGTTTTCTCTCACTTAATCCTCCAACAGCCCTTTGGACTAGCCATAATCATCCCCATTTTCGAGAGAAACAAAATGAGGTCCAGAGGAAGTGAAGTGACATATCCAAGGCCACAGAACTGATTTACATCAAAGACAGGAATTATCTTTAATGAAATTCAGACCGTATTAGGCTGGGGAGAAGAAAGGTGTGGCAACTTACCTTGGGCTGCTGACAGCCAAGAAGTTGACTATGTCTGAGTTTCTATTTAGGAAATCCTACCTGATGAACCCCCACTAAGAGTTGTCCCTTTCTTCATTGGAAACCCATGGGAAGTTTGTTGATGCATCTCTTAGAACACGTATAACATTTTCCCTTTGTTTTATAGTTATCCGTGTATTTACTTTGTAACCTTCCTGCTCATTATTCTCTATATTTCACTAAACTGTGAGCGTCTCAAAGACTAAAATGTGTCCTGCTCATCTTTCTTCCCAGGGTCTAGTTCAGTGTCTAGCACAAGATAGGGTAATCTTTCAGTAAATGTTGAATAGATAAATGTGCACAGGATGAATATATGACCATTTACAAGCACCAATGTATTTGTATGCTGGTTTGTGTTTCTGCAAGTGTGAAGCTAAATGGACTTTATAGAAACATAAATATTGATGGAAATAAGCATGTACTCGTGTATTAAAAAAGTGTGAGGGATTGAGGAGGTGGCTGGCAAGATGGCTGAATAAGAACAGTTCCAGTCTGCAGCTCAAAGTGAGGTCAATGCAGAAAGTGGGTGATTTCTGCATTTTCAACTGAGGTACATGGCTTATCTTGTTGGGACTGGTTAGACAGTGGGAGCAGCCCATGGAGGGCAAGCAGAAGCAGGGTGGAGCATTGCCTTACCTGGGAAGCCCAAGGGATCAGGGAACTTTCTCCCCTAGCCTAGAAAAACCATGAGAAACTGTGCCATAATCAATTGTGCATTCCAGCCCAGACACAACATTTTCCCCACAATCTTTTCAACCCACAGACCAGGAGATTCCCTCAGGTGCCTATGCCACCAGGGCCCTGGGCTTCAAGCACAAAACTGGGCAGCTGTTAGGGAAGACACCAAGCTAGCTGCAATATTTTTTTTTCATACTCCAGTAGCACATGGAATGCCAGTTAGACAAAACTCTTCACTCTCCAGGAAAGGGGGCTGAAATCAGGGAGCCAAGTGGTCTAGCTCAGTGAATCCCACCCTCTAGGTGCCCAGCAAGCTAAGATCCATTGGCTTGAAATTCTTGCTGCCAGCACTGTAGCCTGCAGTCGACCTGGGACTCTTGAGCTTGGTGGGGGGAGGGCCATCTGCCATTACTGAGGCTTGAGTAGTCAGTTGTCCCCTCACAGTATAAACAAAGATACTGGGAAGTTTAAACTGGGTGGAATCCACTGCAGCTTCACACAGTGGCTGTAGCCACTTCACCTCTTGATTTCTCCTCTCTGGGCAGGGCATCTCTAAAAGAAAGGCAATAGCCCCCTTCAGGGACATATAGATAAAACCCTAATCTGCCTGGGAAAGAGGACCTGTTGGAAGGGGTGTCTATGGGTACAGCTTCAGTAGACTTCAACATTCCTGCCTGCTCGCACTGAAGAGAGGACTGGATCTCCCAGAAAAGTGCTGGAGTTCTGCTAAGGGCCAGACTGCCTCCTCAAGTAGTCTGGCCCACATCCTCATGCCTCCCGACTGGAAGAAGGCTCAAAGCAGGAATTGACAGACAACTCATACGGGATAGCTCCAGCTGATATTTGGTGTGTGCCCCTCTGAGACGAAGTTTTTTTTTTTTTTTTTTTTGAGATGGAGTTTCACTCTTGTCACCCAGGCTGTAGTGTAATGGCATGATGTTGGCTCATTGCAACCTCCACCTCCTGGGTTCAGGCAATTCTCCTGCCTCAGCCTCCTGAGTAGCTGGGATTACAGGCACATGCCACCATGCCCAGCTAATTTTTTGTACCTTTAGTAGAAACGGGGTTTCACCATACTGACCAGGATGGTCTCGATATCTTGACCTCGTGATCTACCCACCTCGGCCTCCCAAAGTGCTGGGATTACAGGCTTGAGCCACCGCACCTGGCCTGAGATGAAATTTTTAGATGATGAAACAGTCAGCATTCTTTGCTGTTCCGCAGCGTTCACTGGTGATACCCAGGAAAACAGTCTGGAGTGGACCTCTAGCAAACTCCAGCAGGTCTGCATCAGAGGGTCCTGACTGTTAGAAAGAAAAGTGACAAAGAGAAAGCAACAACATCAACATTGGTAAAAAAGACATTCACACAGAAGCCCCATCTGAAGGTCACCAACATCAAAGACCAAAGGTAGATAAATCCACAAAGATCAGGGAAAAACAGCATCAAAAGGCTAAAAATTTCAAAAAAACAGAATACCTCTTCTCCTCTAGAGGTTCACAACTCCTTGACATCAAGGGAACAAAACTGAAAAGAAAATGAGTTTGACAAATTGACAGAAGTAGGCTTCAGAAGGTGGATAATAACAAACTCTTCTGAGCTAAACAAGAATGTTCTAACCCAATGCAAGGAAGCTAAGAACCTTGATGAAAGGCTATAGAAACTGCTAACTAGAGTAACTAGTTAAGAGAAAAACATAAATGACCTGATGGAGCTGAAAAGCAGCACGAGAAAGTCATAAAGCATACACAAGAATTAATCAGGCAGAAGAAAGGATATCAGAGATTAAAGGTCAACTTAATGAAATAAAGCATGAAGACAAGATTAAAGAAAAAATAATGAAAAGATATGGACAAAGCATCTAAGAAATATAAAACTACATGAAAAGGCCAAACCTACATTTGGTTGGTGTATCTGAATGTGATGGGGAGAATGGAACAAAGTTGGAAAAAAAAAAAAACCTCTTAAGGGTATTATCCAGAAAAGTTCCCCAACCTAAAAAGACAGGCCAACATTCAAATTCAGGAAACACAGAGAACAGCATGAAGATAGTACTGGAGAAGAGCAATCCCAAGACACATAATTGTCAGATTCATCAAGGTTGAAATGAAGAAAAAAAATGTTTACCACAGTCAGAGAGAAAGGTTGGGTTACCACCAGCAACAACAATAAAAACATCAGACCAACGGCGGATCTCTGTGCAGAAAGCCTACAGGCCAGAAGAGAGTAGGGGCCAATATTCAATATTCTTTAAGAAAATAATTTTCAACCCAGAGTTTTATATCCAGCCAAACTAAACTTCAAAAGTGAAGGAGAAATAAAGTATTTTACAGACAAGCAAAGGCAGAGAGATTTTGTTAACATCAAGCCTGCCTTACAAGAGCTCCTGAAGGAAGCACTGAATATGAAAAGAAAAAAACCAGTTCCAGGCACTGCAGAAAGATACCAAATTGTGTGTCACACCCTCCCAAGACTAAACCAGGAAGAAGTCAAATCCCTGAATAGACCAATAACAAGTTCTGAAATTGAGGCAGTAATTAATAGCCTACAAGCCAAAAAAATCCCAGGACCAGACATATTCACAGCCAAATTCTACTAAAGGCCTTAAAAGGAGCTGCTACTATACCTCGTAGAACTATTCCAAACAATATAAAAAGAGAGATTCCTCCTTAACTCCTTTCATGAGGCTAGCAATATCCTGATACAAAAACCTGGCAGAGACACAATAGAAAGAAAAGAAAATTTTAGGCCAATATCCCTGATGAACATTGATGTTAAAAATCCGCAATAAAATACTGGCAAAACAAATCCAGTAGCACATCAAAAAGCTTATTCACCATGATCAAGTCATCTTCATCCCTGGGATGCAAGGCTGGTTCAACATACACAAATCAATAAACGTAATCCATCATATAAACAGAACCAATGGAAAAAAAATGTGATTATCTCAATAGGTGCAGAAAAGGTCTTTGATATAATTCAACATCCTTTCATGCTAAAAACTCTCAATAAACTATGTATCAATGGAACACATTTCAAAATAATAAGGCCTATTCATGACAACCCTGCAGCCAAAATCATACTGAATGGGCAGAAGTTGGAAACATTCCCTTTGAATACCATGACAAGACAAGGATGCCCTCTCACCACTCCTATTCAATATAGTATTGGAAGTTCTGGTCAGGGAAATCAAACAAGGGAAAGAAGTAAAGGATATTCAAATAGGAAAAGAGGAAGTCAAATAGTCTCTGTTTGCAGATGATATGATTATATATTTAGAAAACTCCATAGTCTCAGCCCGAAATCTTCTTAAGCTGATAAACAACTTCCACAAATTATCAGGATACAAACTCAAAGTGCAAAAATTACAAGCATTCCTATACACCAATAATTGGCAGACAGAGAGCCAAATCATGAGTAAACTCCCATTCACAGTAGCTACAAAGTGAATAAAAGACCTAGAAATACAACTTACAAGGGATGTGAAGAACCTCTTCAAAGAGAACTACAAACGACTGCTCAAGGAAATAAGAGAGGACACCAACAAATGGAAAAATATTCCAGGTTTATGGATAGGAAGAACTACTATTGTGAAAGTGGCCATACTGCCCAAAGCAATTTATAAATTCAGTGCAATCCCCATTAAGTTACCATTGACTTTCATCACAGAATTTAAAAAAACACTATTTTAAGTTTTATATAGAACCAAAAAAGAACACATATCGCCAAGACCATCCTAAGCAAAAAGAACAAACTTGGAGGAATCACACTACCTGATTTCAATCTGCTATAAGGTCACAGTAACCAAAACAGCATGGTACTGGAACCAAAACAGATATATACACCAATGAAACAGAACAGAGGCCTCAGATAAAATGTCACACATCTACAACCATATGATCTTTTACAAAGCTGACAGAAACAAGCAGTGAGGAAAGGATACTTTATTTAATAAATGCTGAGAAAACTGGTAAGCCGTGTGCAGAAAACTGAATCTGAACCCTTTTTGTACACCTTATACAAAAATTAACTCAAGATGAATTAAAGACTTAAATGTAAAACCTAAAACTCTAAAAACTCTGTAAGAAAACCTAGTCAATACTATTCAAGACATTGGCATGGGCAAAGACTTCATGACTAAAATACCAAAACTGATGGCAACAAAAGGCAAAATTAAGAAATGGGGTCTAATTAAACTAAATATCTTGTACACAGGAAAAGAAACTATCATTAGAGTGAACAGGCAGCTTACAGAATGAGAGAAATTTTTTTGCAATCTATCCATCTGACAAAAGGCTAATATCCAGAATACACTAAGAACTTAAAAAATTACAAGGAAAAAACAAACAGACCCATCAAAAAGTGGATGGAGGGTATAAACCCACACTTCTCAAAGGAAGACATTTATGCAGCCAACAAACATACGAAAAAAACTCATCATCACTGGTCATTAGAGAAACTCAAATCAAAACCACATTGAGATACCACCTCACACCAGTTAGAATGGCGATCATTAAAAAGTCTGGAAACAACAGATGCTGGAGAAGATGTGAAGAAATAGGAACACATTTACACTGTTGGTGGGAGTGTAAATTGTTCAACCATTTTGGAAGGCAGTGTGGCAATTCCTCTAGAATCTAGAACCAGAAATACCATTTGACCCAGCAATCTTATTACTGGGTATATACTCAGATTATAAATTATTCTAATATAAAGACACATGCACACATATGTTTATGGCAGCACTATTCATAATAGCAAAGATTTGGAACTAACTCAAATGCCCGTCAATGATAGACTGGATAAAGAAAATGTGGCACATATATACCATGGAATACAATGCAGCCATAAAAATGGATGAGTTCATGTGCTTTGCAGGGACATGGATGAAGCTGAAAATGATCATTCTCAGCAAACTAACAAAGGAACAGAAAACGAAGCACCACATGTTCTCACTCGTAAGTGGGAGTTGAACAATAAGAACACATGGAGGGGAGCATTACACACTAGGACCTGTTTAGGGGTGAGGTTTACAGAAAAGATAGCATTAGGAGAAATACTTAATATAGATGATGGATTGATGGGTGCAGCAAACCACCATGACACATGTATATATATGTAACAAACCTGCACATTCTGTACATATATCCCAGAACTTAAAGTATAATAAAAATTAGTAAATAAAAAACCAAAAATAATAAATAAAAAGTGTGAAGCTGTGTATGCTTGTGTTTTTCTACATATATTAGGAAAATGTAATTCTGTGAGTATGCTTCTAGGTGAGGTCTGTTTAAATTTTATTCTGGGACTGAATAGGGAAGGAGACTTTGTATTTGCCTAAATAATTATTTTAGAAAAACCAAAGGCTTTTGTGACTACTACTCGGTCCTAAAGATTCCAAAGTCCAGCTCTAAAGACATTTCCAAAGTCTCTGCTGATGCTGTCTCACAGAGGAGATGCTGTCACAAGCTGGGTATTGGCAAAAATGATTTCAGCAAAGTTTATACGTGAAGCCCTCACTTCATTTTTCTGTGACCCTTTGTGCCTTACTTTTCCACACCCACCCTTTAGAGCCCTCAAGTTAGATGAGATCCCCTTGGAACAAAGAAGATGTCTGATTAGTAGGGTTGGGCAAATAAAGACCCAAGGCCTTTTTTTCAAAACTGAAGATTCTGAGGTTCTTGGTTGCTACCAGCCTTCTGCTGCTACTACTCATGTAGTAGAGGAACATTTAAATATTTTACTAAAACCTCTGACCTCTGGGTATAGAGCAATTGGACTGGGGAAATGGGAGCTGTCAGATGGGAACTCCCTTTTTTGTATCACTAAATGTATTTATTAATAGATCTATTTTTTCCACTGTATTCAGTTACAATAGAGGAAGCGTTTATACTCATATCTAAGGTCAAATTTTCTACCTATATGTTGGATTCCAATCTCACCTTATCAAAGCCTTCACTTCCTCAGTTTCCACGCATGCTCCCCTCCCACATCTTTTTTCTTATTAGATCATCATTGTCATTCTACACGCGTATTCTAGTATCTCATACTTAAAAAGACATTATTTCTTCATCTCACATTTTCATCTAGCTACTCTCTCTAGCTATTTCTCTGTTCCACTTAGCAAAATTTCTCAAAAAGGTCATTTAGAAGTACTGTCTCTATGTCTCCACCTGTTAAGTCATTTATAACTTGATTCTAATAAAAACTATCTGGTTCACATCACCAATGAGATTCATGTTGACAAATCCAAAGGATATTTATCTGACTTCAAATTACTGAACCTCTCAGCAACTTTTTAAATACTGCTCACTTAACTCCTTTAAAAAATTATTGGGATAAGAAAACTTATCAGGATATTTACCCTCTTAACAATTTTTAAGTGTACATGTATTATTGTCTATTATAGGTGCAATGTTTTACCGCAGATCTCTAGAGCTTATTTATCTTATTAAACTGAAAGTTATGCTTATTGATAAGTAACTCCCCATTTCTCTTTTCCTCCAACCTTTGGCAATCCCCGTTCCATTATTTGATTCTATGACTATTTTAGTTACTTCTGATAAGTGGAATTATGGAATATTTGGCTCCCTGAGATTGGCTTATTTCAATTAGTATAATGTTTCCACGATTCATCCATGTTGTCTTATATTTTAGTCTTTTAAAAGCTGAATATGCATATACTTCCTTTCTTTATCCATTCATTTGTCAATTGACACTTAGTTTGCTTGTCTATTTTGGCTATTGTGAATAGTGCTGAAGGGAAATAGGAGTGCTTACATATCTTCAAAATCCTGATTTTAATTATTTTAGGTAAATACTCAGAATGGGATTGTTGGGTCATATGATAGTTCTATTTTTAATGTTTAGAAGTATTTTCATAGTGTTTTTAATAGTGGTTGCACCATTTTGCATTCCCACCAACAGTGTTTAAGGCATCCAATTTTTCTACATCCTTTCCAAAATTTCTTATTTTTGTGATTTTTCTTTTAAAGAGTAGCCAACTGGACAGGTGTGAGATATTATCTCATTATACTTTTGATTTGCGTTTTCATGATTACTAGTGACATTAAGCATATTGGGGGCATTTGCATGTCTTCTTCAGAGAGATGCCTATTAAAATATTTAGCTCAGTTTTAGTCTGCCAGGCCAAATAGGAACAGCCGTGGAGAGCAGTTCCCAGCAAGAGCAATGCAGAAGGCAAGTGATCTCTTCATTTCCAACCAAGATACAGGTTCATCTCAATGAAACTGGTTGGACAGTGGGTGTAGCCCAAGCAGGGCAAACCAAGGCAGGCTGGGGCACTGCCTCACCTGGGAAGTGCAACTGGCTGGAGGACCACCCTCCTACAAAACGGAGGCCATCAGAGACTTTTCCCAGCTATTCTGGCACTCTGGTTTAGATACTGTGCTTCTCCCATGGTCTTCACAGCCCACACACCAGGAGATTTCCACCAGGCCAAAAAGCATCATGGGTTTCCAGCACAAATCTGAGCAGCCATTTCAGTCAGTGCTTTGGGTTTTCAGCACAAATCTGGGTGGCCATTTTGGCTGGCTCCTGGAATACCTGCGAGAGCAGAGCATCCCACTCCCCTGAAATAAGGAGAGCTGAAGATAGGGAGCCAAGTGATCTGGCTCAGTGGGCCCCACCCCCACAAAGACCAGGAAACTGAAACCCTCTGGCTTGAGATTTTCGCAGCCAGCACAGCAGTTTGCACTAGACCCCAGACAGTCAACCTTGGTGGGAGGAAGGGCATCTGCCATTGCTGAGACCGTCTAACCTTACCTGTGTAAACAAAAGCATGAGGAAGTTTACACAGCAGGCGGTTGGAGGCCCTGGCAACTCAGCAGCTCCTCTGCAGGTAGACTGTGACTAGACTCCCTCTTTGCTGGGCAGGGCATCTCTAAGTAAAGACAGCAGCACATCAGGGACTTATAAATAAAACCCCACCTTTCTGTGACAGAGCACCTGGGAAAAGGTGCAGTTGTGAGTTCTGATGCACCAGACTTAATTGTCCCTGCCCAGCAGCTCTAAAGGGACCAACGGAGCTCCCAGCCCAGCACTTGAGCTCTGATAAGGAACACACAGCCTCCCCAAGTGGCTCCCTGACCAATGTATAAAAGACACCTCATAAAGAAGCGCTCCGGCTGGCATCTGGTGGGTACCTTACTGAGACAAAGCTACCAGAGGAAGGAACACGCAGCAATCCTTGCTGTGCTTCAGTCCCCATGGGTGATTAACAACCAAGCAGGGACTGCAGTGGACCTCCAGCAGTCCTGCAGCAGAGGGACCTGTTAGAAGGAAAACTAAAAAACAGAAAGAAATAGCTTCAACATCAACAGAAGGGACATTCACTAAGAGACCCATCCAAAAGTCAACAACATGAAAGACCAAATATAGATAAATCCATGAAGATGGGAAGAAACCAGCACAAAAAGGCTGAAATCACAAAGACCAGAACACCTCTTCTCCTCCAAGGAATCACAACTCCTCACCAGCCAGGGAACAAAACTGGATGGAGAATAAGACTGACAAATTGACAGAAGCAGGCTTCAGAAGGTGGGTAATAACAAACTTCTCTGAGCCAAAGAAACATGTTCTAACCCAATGCAAAAAAACTAAGAATCTTGAAAACAGGTTAGATGAATTGCTAACTAAAATAACCAGCTTAGAGAAGAACATAAATGACCTGATTAAGTTGAAAACTACAGCACAAGAACTACATGAAGTATACACAAGTTTCAATAGCCAAATCAATAAAGCAGAAGAAAGGAAGTCAGACATTGAAGATCAACTCAATGAAATAAAAATGGAAGGCAAGATTAGAGAAAAAAAGGTAAAAAGGAATGACCAAAGTCTCCAAGAAATATGGGACTATGTGAAAGGAACTAATCTATATTTAATAGGTTTACCTGAATGTGACAAAGAGAATGAATCCAAGCTGGAAAATACTCTTCAGGATATTATCCAGGAAAACGTCCCCAACCTAGCAAGGCAGGCCAATATTCAAGTCCAGGAAATACAGAGAACACCACAATGATATTCCTCAAGAAGAGCAACCCCAAAGCACATAATCGTCAGGTTCACCAGGGTTGAAATGAAGGAGAAAATGCTAAGGGCAGACAGAGAGAAAGGTCAGGTTACCCACAAAGGGAAGCCCACCAGACTCACAGCAGATCTCTCCGCAGAAACCCTACATGCCAGAAGAGAGTGGGGGCCAATATTCAACATCCTTAAAGAAAAGAACTTTCAACTCAGAGTTTCACATTCAGCCAAACTAAGCTTCATAAGTGAAGGAAAAATTAAATCCTTTGCTAACAAGAAAGTACTCAGAGATTTCATCAGTACCAGGCCTGCTTTACAAGAACCCCTGAAAGATGCACTAAACATAAAAAGGAACAACCACTATCAGCCACTCCAAAAACATACCAAATGGTAAAGATCACCAAAACAATTAAGAAACTGCATCAACTAACAGGCAAAACAGTCAGCTAGCATCAAAATGGCAGTATCAAATTCACACATAACAATATTAACCCTAAATGTAAATGGAATAAATGCCCCAATCAAAAGACACAGGCTGGCAAATTGGATAAAAACCAAAACCCATCAGTGTGCTGTATCCAGGAAACCCATATCACATGCAAGGATACACAAAGGCTCAAAATAAATGGATGGAGGAAGATTTACCAAGCAAATGGAGAGCAAAAAAAAAGCAGGAGTTGCAATTCTTGTCTCTGATAAAATAGACTTTAAACCAACAAAGATTAGAAGAGACAAGGAAGCACATTACATAATGGTAAAAGAATCAATGCAACAAGAAGAGCTTATGATCTTAAATATATATCCACCCAACACAGGGGCACCCAGATACGTAAGGCAAGTTCTTAATGACTTACAAAGTGACTTAGACTCCCACAAAATAATAGTGGGAGACTTTAACACCACATTGTCAATATTAGACAGATAAATGAGACAGAAAACTAACAATGATATCCAGAACTTGAACTCAGACTTGGACCAAGCAAACCTAACAGACATTTACAGAACTCTCCACCCCAAATCCACAGAATATACATTCTTCTCAGCACCACATTGCACCTACCCTAAAACTGACTACATAATTAGAAGTCAATCACTCCTCAGCAAATGCAAAAGAATGGAAATCATGACAAACAGTCTCTCAGACCACAGTGCAATCAAGTTAGAAATCAGAATTCAGAAACTAACTCAGAACCACAGAGCGTCATGGAAATGTAACAACTGGATCTTGAATGTTGACTGGATAAACAATGAAATGAAGGCAGAAATACAGATATTCTTTGAAACCAACGAGAATGAAGACACAACATACCAGAATCTCTGGAACACATTTAAAGCAGTCTGTAGGGGAAAATATATAGCAATAAATGCCCACATGAGAAGCAAGGAGAGCTCTAGAATTGAAACTCCATTGTCAAAATTCAAAGAGCTAGAGGAGCAAAATAAAAGAAACTCAAAACCTAGCAGAAGAAAATAAATAACTAAGAACACATCAGAACTGAAGAAGATAGAGACACAAAAACCCTTCAACAAATCAATAAATCCAGGAGCTGGTTTTTCAAAAAGATCAACAAAATAGACCACTAGCCAGATTAATAAAAAAGAAAAGAGAGAATAATCAAATAGATGCAATACAAATAGTAAAGAGGATACCACCACATATTCCACGGAAATACAAACCATCATTAGAGATTGCTACAAACAACTCTGTGCACATAAACTAGTAAACCTGGAAGAAATGGATAAATGCCTGGACACTCGCATCCTCCAAAGCCTACATAAGAAAGAAGTCAAAACTTTGAATAGACCAATAACAAGGTCTGAAGTTGAGGCAGCAATTAAGAGCCTACCTCCCAAGAAAAGCCCAGGTCCACATGGGTTCAAAGCCGAATTCTACCAGACATACAAAGAGGAGCTGGTACCATTCCTTCTGAAACTATTCCAAACAATACAAAAAGAGAGACATTTTATGAGACCAACATGATCCTGATACCAAAACACTGCAGAGACTCAGCAAGAAAAGAAAACTTCAGACCAATATCCATGATGAACATAGATGCAAAAATCTTCAATGAAATACTGGCAAACCAATTGCAACAGCACATCAAAAAGCTTATCCACCATGATCAAGTAGACTTCATCCCAGGGATGCAAAGCTGGTTCAACATACGCAAGTCTATAAACATAATTCACCACATAAACAGACCAAAAACAAAAACCACATGATTATCTCAACTGATGCAGAGAAGGCCTTTGAAAAAATTCAACAGCCCTTTATGCTAAGAAGCCTCAATAAACTAGGTATTGACAGAAGGTATCTCAAAATAATAATAGCTATTTACAACAAACAAACAGCCAATATCATACTGAATGGGAAAAACTGGAAGAATTCCCTTTCAAATCTGGCACTAGACAAGGATGCCCTTTCTCACCACTCCTATTCAATATAATACTGGAAGTTCGAGCCAAAGCAATCAGGCAAGAAAAAGAAATAAAGGGTATTCAAATAGGAAAGGAGGAAGTAAAATTGTCTCTATTTGCAGATGACATAATTGTATATCTAGAAGACCCCATCGTCTTATTCCAAAGTCTCCTGAAACTGATAAGGGACTTCAGCAAAGTCTCATTATACAAAGTCAATGTGCAAAAATCACTAGCATTCTTATACACCAATAACAGACTTAAAGAGAGCCAAATCAAGAACAAACTGCCATTCACAATTGCTACAAAGAGAATAAAATACCTAGGAATACAACTAACAAGTAACATAAAGGACCTCTTCAAGGAGAACTACAAACCACTGCTCAACAAAATAAGAGAGGACACAAACAGATGGAGAAACATTCCATGTTCATGGTTAGGAAGAATCAATATTATGAAAATGGGCATACTGCCCAAAGTAATTTACAGACTCAATGCTATCCCCATCAAGATACCAATGACCTTTTTTACAGAACTGGAAAAAAACACCTTAAATGTCATATGGAACCAAAAGAGAGCCCGCATAGCCAAGTCAATTCTAAGCAAAAAGAACAAAGGGGAAGACATCACACTACCAGACTTCGAACTATTCTACAAGTCTACAGTAATCAAAACAGCATGGTATGGGTACCAAAACAAACATATAGACAAATGGAACAGAACAGAGGCCTTGGAGGCAACACAACACATCTACAACCATCTGATCTTTGACATACTTGACAAAAACAAGCAATGGGTAAAGGAGTCCCTGTTTAATAAATGGTGTTGGCAAAACTGGCTAGCCATGTGCAGAAAGCAGAAACTCATCCCCTTCCTGACACCTTACACTAAAATTAACTCCTGATGGATTAAAGACTTAAACATAAGACCTAACACCATAAAAACCCTAGAAGAAAATCTAGGCAAAACCATTCAGGACATAGGAGTAGGCAAGGACTTCATGACCAAATCACAAAAAGCATTGGCAACAAAAGCCAAAATAGGCAAATGGGACCTAATCAAACTCCACAGGTTCTGCACAACAAAAGAAACAGTCATTAGGGTGAATTGGTAACCAACAGAATGGAAAAAAATTTTGCAGTCTACCGGTCTTACAAAGGGCAGATATCCAGAATCTACAAAGAACTAAAACAGATTTACAAGAAAAAAAACAAACCCATTCAAAAGTGGACAAAGGATATGAACAGAAACTTTACAAAAGAAGACATACATGAGCCCAACAAACATATGAAGAAATGTTCATCACTGGTCATTAGAGAAATGCAAAACAAAACTACATTGAGATACAATCTCACGCCAGTTAGAATATTGATCATTAAAAAATCTGGAGACAACATATGCTGGAGAGAATGTGGAGAAATACGAAAACGTTTACACTGTTGGTGGGAGTGTAAATTAGTTCAACCATTGTGGAAGACAGTGTGGCACTCCCTCAAGGACCTAGAAATAGAAATTCCATTTGACCCAGCAATCCCATTACAGGGCATACATCCAAAGGATTATAAATCATTCTACTATAAGGACACATGCACACAAATGTTCATTGAAGCACTGTTTACAATAGCAAAGACCTGGAACCAACCCAAATGCTCATTGATGGTAGACTGGACAGGGAAAATGTGGCACATATACACCATAGAATATTATGCAGCCATCAAAAACGATGAGTTTGTGTCATTTGTAGGGACATGGATGAACCTGGAGACCATCATTCTCAGCAGACTTACACAAGAACAGAAAATCAAACACAGCATGTTCTCACTCATAGGTGGGTGTTGAACAATAAGGATACATGGACACAGGGAGGGGATCATCACACACTGGTGTCTGTTGGGGAAAATAGGGAAGGGACAGCAGTGAGTGGGGAGTTGGGGAGAAATAGCATGGGGGGAAAATGCCAGATATAGGTGATGGGGAGGAAGGCAGCAAATCGCACTGCCATGTGTGTACCTATGCAACAATCTTGCAAGTCCTTCACATGTACTCCAAAACCTAAAATGCAATTAAAAAAAATAAAAAAAGG
>CM052670.1:53883104-53904201 GCA_028533165.1 Leontopithecus rosalia
CAACAGATCGAGACCATCCTGGTCAACATGGTGAAACCCCATCTCTACTAAAGATACAAAAAATTAGCTGGGCCCGGTGGCGCGTGCCTGTAATCCCAGCTACTCGGGAGGCTGAGGCAGGAGAATTGCCTGAACCCAGGAGGCGGAGGTTGCGGTGAGCCGAGATCGGGCCATTGCACTCCAGCCTGGGTAACAAGAGCGAAACTCCGTCTCAAAAAAAAAAAAAAAATTAAAAATGGAATCCTCAATAAAACACTAACAAATTGAATCTAATGGCATGGTAAAAGAATAATACACCATGGAGAAGTAGGATTGATTCCTAGGATGCCAGAATAATTCAACATATCAATATCAAATAATGTAATATGCGACATGTGGCAACTATCACATCAAGTCCTTATTAGGGTGCCAGCTGTGATGAGTATCACATTGGGTTCACCACCTGAGACCTGGGTCACTTCAGGATCACCACCTGAGATGTTGATCACCAAATGTGGAGGTCTGTCCTGCAGACCCTGACTCAACAAAAGATGAAAGAATGCACTTTCATAGCCAGTCCAGTGATTTTGAGTGGTCTAGGGGTGGTCAACAACTGCTTTCAGAGGGTGATTGCAGCTAACCAAAAACAACTCCCTGTACCTTCTCAGCTTTATTTAGTATAGATTTAATAACAGAGGTTCTATGTCAAAATGCTTGTGGATAATTAACATGGTTAAAAAAGTGGTTTTATGAGTGATAAAAGCTTTTGGTTCTGGGGCCTATAGTAAACACCATTAATGGGTAAGTACCTCCTCCTCTTTGTCCTCCCTGTGAGAGGGACATCCAGCACAAAGTTTGTATGAGTAAACAGTTAGAGTAGAGAGAAACACATGTGGGATAAACAGACTTAACTGGGGAAGCTTTATTGTCCCTATCTTTTACTCTATGACTTTAAATTCTAATGTAGTAAACTGGCTGCCTTCAGCCCATTTTAATAAAACCTTTTAGCCTTCCAAAAGGTTGGAAACTATACTCTTATCACTTTCCCTAATATTTTCCTAATATTTTCCAGCCACCTTGAGTGAATTCCAGCAGCCACATTACAGAATAAATGTTAAAAACTGCGTGATCATGTCAATAGGTTAAAAAAAAAACTTTTGACAAAATTCAACATCATTTTATGATAGAAACTCTAAACAAAATAGAAAGAAATTACTTTAACATAATACAGACAATATATTTAAAGCCCATATTTAGCATCATATTCAATAATGAAAAACTGAAAATTCTCCTCTAAGATCAGGAACAAGACAAGGTTTTCCACTCTCACCTATTCGATTCAACCTACTACTGAAAGTCCTTGCCAGAGCAATTCAACAATAAAAACAAATAAAAGCCACCCAAATAATAAAGGAAGAGATAAAATTCTCTTCACTGATCACAGAACCTTATATTCAAAATACTTTAAAGACTCTACAGATAAACTATTTGGACGAATAAACAAGTTAAATCAAGTTGCAAGACAAAAAATCAACATACAAAAGTCACTTGTGTTTCTGAACAATACTGAGAAACCATCTGACAAGAAATTAGTGAAACGATCCCATTTATAATAGTACTAAAATAATAAAATATTTAAGAATAAAATAAAAAAAGGTGAAAGTCTTCCTTACTAAAAACTACAAAATATTGATGAAAAATTGAAGAGGATATAAACAAACAGAAAGACATCAATGTTTATGTATTGAAAGACTTAATTTTTAAATGTCCATACTATCCACAGAGATCTACATATTCAATGTCACTTCTATCAAAATTCTAATAGTATATTTTACAGAAATAAAAAACAGTTCCATGTTTTATACATAACTACAAAAGATTATAAATAGCAAAAGTCAATCTTGAGAAAGAACAACTCTATTCTTTTGAAAATCATTTCTTATTTTAGCTTTTGTGATGCTACACTTTCTTTGCTTTTTTTCTACCTTCACATAGGTAGTGGGATATTTTTCTGGCTTAAACTCCAGCCTTATTTAGGGCACTCATTTGAGTTCACATATCCCTTCACCATCTCTAGCTAATGCTCTGTAGCTCCATTGTTTTAAATTTCATTCATATTCAAACTTACAAGTATATATATCCAAGATTGACCTTTACCTTGAGTTTCAGATTTGTATATCTACATGCCTACACATTGTCCTAATATAGTTTTTTCAACTATATTTGACCAGAAATATAGAAATTTGACCAACTTAAAACTCTTAAGTCTTACCCTGAAATCTCTTCTTTGCAGTATCACAGTAAAAACAATATTCACCAATTTGCTCAAAGAAACAAACAAACAAAAAATGTGGTCCCTGAATGCTCTCTTCCTCATCTTCCACATCCAGCCAATTAGAAGTTCCTACCAATTCTACCTCCAAATGTAGAGTCCAAAGAGAAAGAAATAAAGGACATCATAATTGGAAAGGAAGACATCAAATAATCCTTGCTTACACATAATATAATATTAAGTTTTTTATTATTTATTTAGTTATTTAATTCTACATGAACATTGTTGATGCATTTTAATTTTACCATCTACATCAATTGTTAAATTTATTAAAAATTTGGTACAAGGGACAGGATAACTTAGGGAGTCTACCTAATAGATTATTAAAGATGGTTTTCTGTTCGTTTTTGTTTTATGTCTTTGAAATTTTTAAAATTATTTTTGTATTTCAATAGGTTTTTGAGAAACAGGTGATATTTGGTTACATGAAAGAGCTATTTAGTGATGATTTCTGAGATTTTGGTGGACCCATCACCCAAGCAGTGTACACTGTACCCGATGTGCAGTCTTTTACACCTCACCACCCTCCTATCCTTTCTCTGGAGTTCTTAAAGTCCATTGTATCATTCTTAATCCCTTTACATCTTCATAGCTTAGCTTCCACTTATGAGTAAGAACATATGATGTTTAGTTTTTCATTCCTGAGTTACTTCACTTAGAATAATAGTCTCGAAATCCATCTAGGTTGCTGCAAATACCATTATTTTATTCGTTTTTATGGCTGAGTAGTATTTCATATATATATATATTATGTGTATATATATATATTATGTGTATATATATATATATACACACACACATATGGCACATATATATACATATAATTTTCTTTATCACTCATTGATTGATGGATGTTTGGGCTTGTTCCAAAGTTTTGCAGTTGCGAGTTGTGCTACTATAAACATGTATATACAAGTATCGTTTTTATATGATGACTTTTTTTGTTACTCTGGGTAAGTACCCAGGAATGAAGTTACTTTTAGTTCTTTAAGGAATCTCCACATTCGTTTCCATAGTGGTTGTACTTGTTTACATTCCCAACAGCTTCTATTTTGACCACATCTACAACATCTATTATTTTTAAATTTTTTTATTATGGCCATTCTTGTGGGAGTAAGGTGTTATAGTGTTGTGGTTTTTATTTGCATTTTCCTGATTATTCGTGATGCTGAGCATTGTTTCATATGTTTCTTGGCCATTTGTAAATTTTCTTTTGATAATTTTCTATTTATATTCTTAACCCACATTGTTATGTAATTGTTTGTTTTTTTCTTGCTAACTTGTTTGAGTTTATAGGTTCTGGATATTAGTCTTCTGATGGATATATAGATTGTGAAGATTATCTCCCACTCTGTGATTCGTTTGTTTATCTTACTGATTATCTCTTTTGCTGTGCAAAAGCCTTTTCATTTAATTAAGTCTCATCTATTCATCTTTGTTTCTGCTGCATTTGCTTTTGTGTTCTTGGTCATAAAGTCCTTGCCTATACCAATGTCTAGAAGGCATTTTCTAATGTTATCTTGTTGAATTTTTATGGTTTTAGGTGTCAGAATTAAGTATTTGATCCATTTTGAGTTGATTTTTGTATAAGGAGAGAGATGAGGATCCAATTTTTTTCTTCTACATGTGACTTGTCAATTATCCCAGCACTATTTGTTGAATAGGGTGTCCTTTCCTGACTTTATTGTTGTTGCTTTGTCAAAGACCAGTTGACAGTATTTGATTTATTTCTGGGTACTCTATTCTATTCCATTGGTCTATGTACCTATTTTTATACCAGTACCATGCTGTTTTGGTGACTATGGCGTTAGGGTATAGTTTGAAATCAGGTAATGTGATGACTCCACATTTGTTCTTTTTGCTTCATCTTGCGTTGGCTATGCAGGCTCTTTTTTGGTTCCATTTAAATTTTAGGATTTTTTTTCCTAGATCTGTAAAAAATGATGGTTGTGTTTTGATAGAAATTACATTAAGTTTGTTGATTGCTTTTCACAGTATGGTCATTTTCACAATATTGATTCTACCCATCCATGAGCATGGAATGTGTTTTCAGTTGTTTGTGTCATCTGTGGCTTCTTTTAGTAGTGTTTTGTAGTTTTCTTTGTATAGATCTTTTATCTCCTTGGTTACGTATATTTCTAACTATTTTAAATTTTAATTTTTTTTGGCAGCTATTGTAAAATGGGTTGAGTACTTTATTTGATTCTCAGCTAAGTCACTTGTTATGTATAATGAAGCTACTGATTTGTGAACATTAATTTTGTACTCTAAAACTTTGCTGAATTTATTTATCAGTTCTAGGAGCTTTTTGGAGGAGTCTTTGGGGTTTTCTAGGGAAACGAACATGTCATCAGAAAACAGCAACAGTTTGAATTCCTCTTAATTGATTTGGATGCCCTTTATTTATTTCTCTTGTCTAAATTACTCTTGTTAGGACTTCCAATATTTTGTTGAATAGAAGTGGTGAACATGGACATCCTTGTCTTCTTCCAGGTCTCAGGAGAAATGTTTGCAACTTTTCCCCAGTTAGTATAATGTTGGCTTTGGGTTTTTTATAGATGGCTTTTATTACATTAAGATATGTCCCATTCATGCCAATTTTGCTGAAGGTTTTAATCATAAAGAAATGCTGGATTTTGTCAAATGCTTTTTCTGCATTTATTGAGATAGTCAAATGATTTTTGTTTTTAATTCTATGTGGTTTATTACATTTATTGACTTGCATATGTTAAGCTAGCTCTGCATCTCTGGTATGAAACCAACTTGATCATGGTGGATTATCTTTTTGATATGCTGTTGGATTTGATTAGCTGTTTTTTTTTTGAGGATATTTGCATCTATGTTTAGCAAGGATATTTGTCTGTATTTTTCTTGTTGTTGTTGTTATGTCCTTTCCTGGTTTTGATATTAGGGTGATATCACTTCATAGAATAATTTAGAGAGGATTCTCTCTCTGTCTTGTGGAATAGAGTCAAAAGAATTGGTACCAACTCTTCTTTGAATGTCTGATAGAATTCAGCTGTGAATCCATCTGGTTCTGTTTTGTTGTTGTTGTTGGCATTTTTTTTATTACCATTTCAATCTCGTTGCTTGATATTGGTCTTTTCAGAGTTTTTCTTTCTTTCTGGTTTAAACTAGGAGGGTTGTGTATTTCCAAGAATTTATTTATCTCCTCTAGGTTTTCTAGTTTATGCACATAAAGGAATTCATAGTAGCCATGAATGATCTTTTGTATATCTGTGGTATCAGTTGTAATATCTCCTGTTGCATTTCTAATTGAGCTTATTTGGAATTTTTTTTTCCTTTTTGAGACAGAGTTTCACTCTTGTTACCCAGGCTGGAGTGCAATGGCGTGATTTCGGCTCACTGCCACCTCTGCCTCCTGGGTTCAGGCAATTCTCCTGCCTCAGCCTCCTGAGTAGCTGGGATTACAGGCACACGCCACCGTGCACAGCTAATTTTTTGTACTTTTAGTAGAGACAGGGTTTCACCATGTTGACCAGGATGGTCTCGATCTCTTGACCTCGTGATCCACCCACCTCGGCTTCCCAGAGTGCTGAGATTACAGGATTTTTTTTAAGAGACAGTTTTTAATCTTATTGGTCAGGCTGGTCTCAAACTCCTGACTTCAGATTATCCACATGCCTCATCCTACCAAAGTGCTGGGATTACAGGTGTGAGCCACCATTCCCAGCTATTTGAATCTTCTCTTGGTTAATCTTGCTAATGGTCTATCAATTTAGCTTTTCAGAGAATCAGCTTTCTGTCTCACTTTTTTTTTGTATTTTTATTTTGTTTGTCTCAGTTTTATTTAGTTCTGCTCTTACCTTGGCTATGTTTCTTCTCCTGCTGTTCTTATTATGCTATATTGGTAGCGGCAAATTCTCTTAGCATTTGTTTGTCTGAAAACACTATCTTTCCTTCATTTATGAAGCTCGGTTTTACTGGATACAAAATTATTGGTTGATAATTGTTTTGTTTAAGCAGGCTAAAGATAGGACTACTATCCTTCTGCCTTGTAGGATTTCTGCTGAGATATCTGCTGTTAATCTAATAGGTTTTACTTTATAGGTTATCTGATGCTTTTGTCTCACACCTCCTAGGATTCTTTGCTTTGTCTTGACTTTAGATAACCTGAGGACTGTGTGCCTAGGTGATAATCTTTTTTGCAATAAATTTCCCTGGTGTTTTTTGAGCTCATTGTATATGAATATCTAGATCTCTACAAAGACTGGGGAAATTTTCCTAAATTATTTCCTCAAATATGTTCACCAGACATTTAAATTTCTCTTTTACTTCAGGAACACCAATTATTCTTAGGTTTGGTCATTTAAAATAATCTCAAACTATTTAAAGGATATGTTCATTAAAATTTATTATCTTTGTCTTTATTGGATTGGGTTAATTTGAATCTCTTGTCTTTGAGGTCTGAGGTGCTTTCTTCTACATGTTCAATTCTATTGCTAAAATTTCCAGTGTATTTTGCATTTCTCTAAGTGTGTCCTTCATTTCCAGAAGTTGTAATTGTGTTTTATTTATGCTATATATTTCTCTGGAGATTTTTGTTATCCATATCCTGTTACTTTAAAAAATTTCTTTAAGTTGGTATTTACCTTTATCTAGTGCCTCCTTGAGCAGCTTAGTAATCAATCTTCTGAATTCTTTTTTTCTGGCAATACAGAGATTTCTTCTTGTTTTAAATCTATTGCTGGTGAGCTAGTGTGGTTTTTTGGGAGTGTTAAAGAACCTTGTTCTGTCATACTATCAGAATTGTTTTTCTGTTTTTTTCTCATTCAAGTAGACTGTGTCAGAGGAAAGATGTGGTGCTCAAGGTCTGCTGTTCAGATTATTTTGTCCCACAAGATGGTCTCTTGGTGTGGTGCTGTCCCTCTTCCACTAATAATGTGGCTTCCTGAGAGTTGAACTGCAGTTATTGTTATGTCTTTTCTGGATATATATGCCCATAAGAGCTACCAGGCTCTAGGCTGGTAATGGGAAGTGTCTGCAAAGAGTGCTGTGATGTGATGTGTCTTTAGATCTCTCAGTAGTGAACACCAGCACTTGCTCCGATGGATGTAACAGGGAAGTGAAGTGGACTCCATGAGGGTCCTTTGTGGTATTTTTGTTTAGTGTGCTAGTTTTATGTTGGTTGGCCTCCAGCCAGGTGGTAGTGCTTTCAAGACAGAATTAGCTGTGGTAGTAAACAGAAGACAAAATCTTGCTGTAGGGTCACTTGAATAAGTATTCTCGTTTCTCAGATGGTAGGTGGGACCATACAGATCCCAGGAGATTATGTCATTTGTCTTTGACTCATAGAGGAAGACCATCTGGTAGGGGGAGGGTTAGACACTGCCTGAGTGCAAGATTCCCCTTCCTGCAGCTGCTGTGGAAAATGGGGATGTGGTTCTCAGGCCAATGAAGTTATCTTCTTGAGGGGATTATGGCTGCCTCTACTCTGTCATGTAGATTTTCAGAGAAGTGGGGGAAAGCCAGCAGATACAGGCTTCACCCAAATTCTACGCAGTTCAACTCCTACTGTGCCCCCCACCCCAAAAGCTCTAGGCAGTGGTTGAGCAAGGATGAGAACTTACCCCAGACTACAAGCCTCCCTGCTGAGAAAGCAAGCAAGGCTTTCAGGTTTGATGCCTTCCAACATACCATGGCTTCTGCACTCGTGTCTGTACTTCCAGTTTGCCCTCTCTCCCAGGTTCTGCAGAGACAGGTTTACATTCAGTTGAAACTACTACAAAGTTCCGCTGAAAGTTTCTTTCTCCCTGTGGTATTTTCCCAATTTCATGGGCAGATTCCTCAATGACCCTAGTTAGAGAAATTTAGAAGTGGCTGCTTACTTTTTAAAAGTTGAGTTTATGTCTTTTGCAGGGACATGGATGAGTCTGGAAACCATCATTCTCAGCAAACTGACACAAGAACAGAAAACCAAATACCGCATGTTTTCACTTATAAGTGGGTGTTGAACAATGGGAACACATGGACACAGGAAGGGAAAATCACACACTGGGGTCTGTTGGAGGGTAGGGGGTAGGGGAAGGATAGCAGGGGGTTGGGAGGTTGTAGAGGGATAACATTAGGAGAAATACCTAATGTAGGTGATGGGGAGGATGGAGGCAGCAAACCACCATGGCATGTGTATACCTATGTAACAATCCTGGAAGATCTGCACATGTACCCCATAGCTTCAAGTATAATAATAATAAAAAGAAATGGCTGCTTCCTCTACCCCTGTATTTTGTTTAGCTCTGTAAATTAATCTCAGCTCTAGGTAAGGTCAAACTCTTCTCTTGTGATCTGGACCTTCAGGATCCCCAGTGAAGATGTGTGCTTGAGGGTGGACAAACCCCATTTCACATTTTCACATTTTGGACTCTCAGAGTTTTTTTTTCTGTTTCCCAGAGCCTGCTTGATCTTATATTTGGAATAACCTAGAGACTGCACAAAAAACTATTAGAACTGATGAGTAAGTTTGGTATACTTGCAGGAAACAAAATCTACATACAAAAATAAGTAACATTTCTATATGCTAACAGTGAACAGTCTAAGCAAAAATTCAAAAAGCAATCCCATTTACAACAGCCACACATAAAACTAAATACACAGTAATTACTTTAACCAAAGAAGTAAAATAATTTTATAATGAAAACTGTAAAACACTGATGAAAGAAACTGAGGAAGACACAAATTAAAAGACTCTATGTATGTAGATTAGAAAAATCAATATTCTTAAAATTTCCATACTACTCAAAGCAATCTACAGATTCAATGCAATCCTTATCAAAATATCAGTGACATTCTTCACAGAAATAAAACTGTTCCAAAATTTATATTTAACCACAAAAGACCAAGAATAGCCAAGGCTATCCTTGGCAAAAGAACAAAACTGGAAGCATCACTTTATCTGACTTCAAATTATACTACAGAGCTATAGTAACCCAAACCAGCATGACACTGGAATAAAAATAAACATATAGATTAATGAAACAAAATAGAGAACCCAGAAACAAATGAATGCACCTACGATGGACTCATTTTCATAAAAGGTGCCAACAACATTCACTGGGGAAAACACAGTCTTCTCAATAAATGGTGCTGGGAAAACTGTATATCCATATAGAGAAGCATGAAACTAGACCACTATCTCTTACCATATACAACAATCAAATCAAAATGGATTAAAGACTTAAATCTAAGACCACAAACTATAAAAACTACTACAATTAAACATTAGAAAAACTCTCCAGAGCATGGGTCTGGGCAAAAATATCTTGGGTAATACTCTATAAGCACATGCAACAAAAGCAAAAATGGACAAATGGAATCACACCAAGTTAAAAATCTTCTGCAAAGCAAAGAAAATAATCAAAAGTGAAGAGATAATCCCATAATGGGAGAAAATATTTGTAAACTACCCATCTGACAAGGGATTAATAAACAGACTATATAAAACTCTCAAACTACTCTATGGAAATACATCCAGTAATCTGATCAAAGAAATGGGCAAATGATGTGAATAGATATTTCTCAGAAGAAGATGTACAAATGAAAAGGGGCTCAGCATCTCTGATTATAAGAGAAATGCAAATAAAACCTACAACGAAGTATTATCTCATCCAGTTAAAATGGCTTTATCTAAAAGCCAGGAAATAACAAATTCTGATGAGGATTTAGAGAAAAGAGAACCCTCCTACACTGTTGGTGAGTGTGTAAATGAGTGCAACCACTATGGGGAACAATTTGGAGATTCCTCAAAAAGACAAAAATAGAGGTACCACAAAATCTAGCAATCCCACTGCTGGGTATATATCCATAATAAAGAACATCAGTATATCAAAGAGATATCTGCACTCCCATGTTTGTTGCAGCACTGTTCACAATAGCCAAGATTTGAAAGCAACATAAGTTCTCATTAGCAGATGAATGGATAAAGCAAATGTGGTACACATACACAATGTGGAGTACTATTCATCCATAAAAAGGAATGAGATCCTGTCATTGTCAACAACATGGATGAAACTGAAATTTCTTATGTTAAGTGAAATAAGCTGGGCACAGAAAGACAAACATCACATGTTCTCACTTATTTGTGGGATCTAAAAATTAAAACAATGTAACCGTTGGAGCCAGAGAGCAGAAGAACAGTTACCAGAGTGTGGGAAAGGTAGTGGGGGATCCTGAGGAGAGGAGGGAATGTTTGAGGGACACAAAATAGTAGTTGGAAACAATGAATCAAGCCTAGCATTTGATAGCATGACAGGGTGGCTATAGTTAATAATTTAATTATAATTTTTTTGTTGATACAGCGTCTCACTTCACCACCCAGGCAGGAGTGCAGTGGCACTATCTTGGCTCACGGCAACCTCTGACTCCTGGGTTCAAGCAATTCTCCTTCCTCAGCCTCCTGAGTAACTGGCAATACAGGTGCATACCACCACACTTGGCTAATTTTTGTAATTTTTAGTAGAGACTGGGTTTCACCATGTTGGCCAGCCTGGTCTCTAACTCTTGACCTCAAATGATCCACACGCCTCGGACTACCAAAGTACTGAGATTACAGGCATGAGCTACCTCTCCCGGTCTAATTGTTCATTTAATATAACCAAAAACGTGTTATTAGACTGTAACACAAAGGATAAAAACTTGGGAGGACAGATAATCTATTTTTTACCATGTGATTAGTATGCACTGTATGCCTATATGAAAATATCACTTGTGCCCCATAAATAAATACACCTATGACTCCACAAAAATTAAAAATTGAAAAAATATTATTTACAAACAGAGTTCAACAGAGTCCCCAAGGGAAGTAATTTTCAAACTTCTAGACTCTGTAAATATGAAGTACATTTTAGATCTTACCTTTACATTTTACACACACATATAGAACTGAAACAAAAATTTTATACTTACCTATTTCCTATCCGTTGTATTCTGATTTTTTTTTATTTTCTATTTTATTCTATTGTATTAAAGTGCTAATCTCGAGCCAAACATTTATTTTAAGCCTACTATTGGGCGGCAAACCACCAAGCTCTGGATTTAGGGTCTGCTGGCGGCAACTGGATAGATTAAGATCTGAATTCTTTATCTCACATTGAACAGAACTGTTTTTCTTTTCCACTTCAGGGTTCCAGGTAAGGTATTATTTAAACATCAAGTACCAACAGTATAAAAGAAAAAAATTTATTAGACTCTCAACCGATTTAAAGCTGCTGAACACCAGGGACTTAGAATCAGTCTTCACTACTTTCTAGTTGACTGAATTCTGCGTATTGGTTTCGTACCATGTGCTTTGTTTAAGATGTGTGTATGTTTTATCTTCCTTAATTCTTAGGTTCCAGAAACTCATTTAAATAGATGTTATCATTTTCACTTTTTAGATGAGGTAAATGACATTCCGAGTGTTGAAATTAGTTTTCTAGTGTCACACAGGAAACTAGTCCTGGAGTCCAGAATTCCTAACCCACATCTGTGCTACAGTGCATACATACATAACTGTGGCTTGTGGTAATATAAAGTGTGTGGGCTTTAAGAGTAATTTGAATTATGTTTAAATCCTAGTTTAGGTTTCTACCTGGGGTAACTTGGAAATCACCTTATCTTACTGAATCTCAGTTTGCACATCTATAAAATAGTTAATAATATTTACTCCACAGGAATTGTTGCAATTATTAATGTGGCAATGTATGTAAAGCATCTAGTACAAAATTAGACTACAGTAAATGCTTAATGATTGCAACAGATATTAATTTACTGGGGCTTTGGCTAACACATGACATATAAATTAGGGACAAACTGAAATGAGAATGGAAAAAAGCCCAGGTAATACAATCCATAACAATAAAATTCCCAGGGTGCAGAGCAAGGTAAAGGAGGACAGAGTAGATATAGGAGAACCAATGGAGAAAAATCAGCACAACTTGGGCACATGCTTTTTCTGTCCTGAGACTTCTGATCTGTTTCCTGAAGGTCTGAGGATAGTGGAGAGCACAGACTGTACAAATAAAAAAGGTGATTGCAAGAAAGAGCCTCAACTCTCCTAGCCTTATGGTCTTAATCTTCAATCTATTATTCAAACCTGAGTTTTTGTTCAATCTCAATGAAATCCACAGCTCTGTCTCACACACCCACCTATTTATCTCCATTCTCTTCCAACTCCTGGTGAAGACCACCACCATTACCACAGTCTCCTATTGATCAACCTGATTCCAGTCTCCCTCCAATGCAACCTTCATCTTGTTACCAAGAAGAACTACAAAAATGCTAATTGATTCTAATCCAATTCAGTATTTAACACTCTCAGTAGCTCCTCCTACGGTAAGGTCCATATTCTTATCATCTATTAAGGACATGCACTCTTGAATCATTCTCCTTAGTTCAGATTCTAGATTCATCATTCTTTACTAATGAGACCTCTAGTAATTTACTTAGCCACTATGAGCTTTAATTTTTTTTATCTGTAAAATGGAAGCAATGACAGTATCTATCTCAAAGGGTTATTATGAATATTAAATGAACTTATATGTAGATATTAGCTATTCTTTTTTGTATTTTTAGTCCATGCCTCAGCCAAGTTAAACTGCTTTATGTTTCAAATGCATAGTCCATTTTCTTACTTGATTTTATTATAGTTTTAACAAACATTTTCTCTGACTACAGTTTTCTTTCCTATATTTACATTTGTCAAAACCCTACTCACCCATTAAAACCCAACTCTAATGTCATCACATCTCAAAAGACTTTTCTGACTACCTCATGTCCGTATTATCACTTACTTGTCTATAATATCATTGTCGTGTCCAGGTTTTATATTTTCTTATAGATTATGGGAGCCAAGGGCAATAATTTATGTCTGGTTTGTGTCTGTATTTCACATAACACAAAATAATGTTGGTGTAAAGTTAGAGTTTCAGTGAATTCTTGTTGAATATATGAAGGGTTGAATTAATAAATTCTGTTTTACTTGACTCTGCCCATGTAGGCAGTAGTAGCCATATCAATAAGCCAAACTCTGCTGTTGGCTGCCTTCAGGCCCAATGGCACTGTGTCCACTACCCCAACTTAAAGCTAGATCTTGCAAGCAATAGGTCTCTTTTAGTACTCAACTGCCACAGGCAGTCTTTCTGTGCTTCCGCTAGCTCCTTGTGTGGCTTTATTCTACAGCATAGGGGACAAAAGCATGGGCTTTGGAGCCAAACTGGTAGAATTCACCAGCTTTTACATATGACCTTGAGTAAGTTACTCACCCTTTTTTATACCTATATTTTTTTCATCTGTAAAATGAGGATAATAGTAATAATTGTATCTGTTTCATAGGATAGATATGAAGACAAAATAATATGACTTACCTAAAGTGCTCAGAAGACAACACTAGGCACATGGTAGAGCTCAATAAATATTAGCCACTGTTACTACTATCTTCTTTAACATACTTTCTTCAGCTTCCTGGGTTCCATGTGTCAACTCTTTAGCTGGTGCTTCTCCTAGGCCCTCAACTAATATGCCCTTCACTATTAGCCAATATAAACCTGGCCTTTAATCCAAGTGCAGGAAAGGAAGAAGTCTATTACTTCCTCTGAACTCCAGAAATGGGATGGGTTAAGGTGTTGAGCAGCTATTAATCAAAGGAACAATTCTCCCAAGATTTACCGTGAGCTGCAGTAATTTTTTTGACAAAGTAACATTTATTTGGCTCTCACAGGGCTCTCACTTACAAATATTTTAAACCTACAAGAGTGTTAATCTAAAGGAAAGGAGATCTGATTCTAGTCCTTACATTGCCACTGATCCCCAAAATAGACTTGAATAAGGCATTTTTCTTTGGCTTCATGTCTCTTATACAACAAGGGCACTGATGAGATGATCTCTAAGGGCCTCTGTCTCTGAGAAATTGTGATTCTGTGCATCTGCTCCTCCCAAACAGGAATGCTGGAGAAGCAATAGAAATTTCTCTTTATCATCCAGGAAGATTTACCTTTCTCACAATATTAAGGCATAATATTTGATACCCTAGTAAGTTAGGTGTAGTATTCCCAAAGAAAGAATTCAGTCTTTAGAGTAAGACTCATGAAGAAAACAAAAAGTAAGATTCTTTCTGGAAGAAATTGACCAAATGCCTATGAGATCTGTCACAGTTTGTTTGGGCTACTAAAACAAAATACTATAAACTAAATGATTTTATACCACAGAAATCTATTTATTACAGTTCTGCTGGCTAAGAAGTCCCAGAAAAGTGCACTAGAAGATGTAATGCCTGGTAAGAGCCCATTTACTGGTTCATGAATGATTGTCTTTTTGCTGTGTCCTCCCATAGTGTGTGAGATGAGATAGCTCTCTGGAGTCTCTTTTATATGGAATCTAATTCCAATCAAGAGAGCTCAAATCATTGAAACCACAGAATTCCACTTCTAGACCTCCAAGCTTTATTTTCTTATCACAAGCAAAATGCATTAATTCCATTCTAATAACTCCAAAAGTCTTAAATCATTTCAGCATCAACTCAAAAGTCTAAAATTTACAGTTTCATCTAAATATTATCTAAACCAGATATGTGTGAGACTCAAGGCATGATTTATATTGTGGCAAATGTTCCTCCAGATGTTAGCCTGGGAATCAAACAAAATATGTACTTTCAAAATACAATGGTAGAGATGGCACAGGACAAACGTTTCATTCCAAAAATGAGAACTGGAAAAAAAGATAGGACTTAAAGGTGCCAAATGAGTCCATGACAAATATTATTAAATCCTAAGGCACAAGAGTCATCTTCATTGACTCAATATGTTGCCCTCCATATTGGGCCCTAAATAACCAGTAGCGACACCCATTGATACAGTTTGGCTGTGTCCCCACCTAAACGTTATCTTGAACTGTAGTTTCCATAATCCCACATTTTATGGGAGGTACCCAGGGGGAGGTAATTTAATCATGGAGGCAGTTAAAATCCATGCTGTTCCCATGATAGTGAGTGAGTTCTCCCAAGATCTGATGACTTTATAAGGGGTTTCCCCTCTGCTTTACTCTGCACTTCTTCTGGATACCACCTTGTGAACAAGGATTTGTTTGCTTCACCTTCTTCCATGATTGTATGTTTCATGAGGCCTTTACAGCCATCCTTCCCAGCAGGGTATTGCTACTGGTTATTTAGGGTCCAAGGGCTCTTCAGTTAGCAGGTGATACATGCTGCCTAAACTGGGTCTTTGTGTTAAAAAGAGCAGGTTTTCTTCTGTCACTAGATGTGTCTATAATTGTTATCTTGGAGCTAAGCCTGGAACAGGGGCCTCAGACTCTGGCTTGTGTCCTATCCTGCTGTGGTTGAGTGGTTATCTTAGACTCAAGAAGTCCTCCTCACTTTTTTCTCCTCTTCTCAAGCAGAAGGAATGAGGTCTGCTTTGGAGCCTGAACTGTAAAGACTGGGTTTAGGAAAATAATAATGCCAGAACTCATTTGGCTGCCTCAGCTGGTGTCACAGCTATGTAACTATGAGTCAGTTAAACTCCTTTCCTTTATAAATTACCCAGTCTCATGTATATCTTTATTCGCAGCATGAGAACAAACTAATACACGCAAGTACTACATTGAGGGCCTTGGGTGAGTCTCTGAGACTTGCTAGTTTCAGGTGACACTCAGCACATTACCAGCTGTGGTGGATATGGGACAAAACACTTTCTGCAAAACAAAAACAAAAACAAAAACAAAAAATCCACAAAGAAACAAACAAAAACAGAGAAAAAAGTAAATGAGACTGTCTTGCACCTTATGTACCACCACAGCCACAAGGGGTGTCAGGCACCAAGAGGAAACTTTAGGTCCCTGTTTCCAGGAATTGACTCTAGGACAGAATTTCTGGACCTACCCTGTGCCAGATAGGAGCCCACTACCCTGAAATGTAGTCTCAGGCTAGGCAGCTTTCAGGAAAACTGACCTAAGAGACCTTGGGAACATTGGTGGTAGTCTAACAGTACTTCATGTGGCCTGAGGTGGTGGTCACTCTGGAGTAAGGCTCCTTCAACTTTGGAAAGGGGAGGAAAAAATGAGGACTGCAACATGTGGTTTGAGTGCCAGCTCAGCTGTAATACAATAGAAAACCAAGTAGACTTTATTTCTTTTCACCTTTCTCCCTTTCTCTCTCTCTCTTTCTTTCTTTCTTTCTTTTCTTTCTTTCTTTTTCTTTCCTTTCTTTTTTCTCTCTCTCTTTCTTTCTTTTTCTTTCTTCCTTCTTTCTTTCTTTTTCTTTCCTTTCTTTTTTTTCTCTCTCTTTCTTTCTTTTTCTTTCTTCCTTCTTTCTTTATTTTTCTTTCTTTTTGTTGTACTTTAGGTTCTGGGGTACATGTGCAGATCATGCAGAATTGTTGCATAGGTACATACATGGCAATGTTGTATGCTGCCTCCATCCCCCCCATTATCTATATCTGGCATTTTCCCTTATGTTATTCCTCCCCAACCTCCCCTGCCCCTACTGTCCTTCCCCTGCCCCCTCAACATACTCCAGTGGGTGAAGCTCTCCTCCCTGTGTCCATGTGTTGTCATTGTTCAACACCGACATATGAGTGAGAACATTTGGTGTTTGATTGTCTGTTCTTGATTCAGCTTCCTAAGAATGATCGTGTCCAGATTCATCCATGTCTCTACAAAGGACATGAGCTCATCATTTTTTATGGTTGCATAGTATTCCATGGTGTATATGTGCCACATTTTCCTTATCCATTCTATTATCAATGGGTATTTGGATTGGTTCCAGGTCTTTGCTATTGTAAATGGTGCCACAATGAACATACATGTGCATGTGTTTTTATAATAGAACAATTTATAATCCTTTGGGTATATATCTAGTAATCGGATTGCTGGATCAAATGGAATTTCGATTTCTAGGTCCTTGAGGGAGTACCACATGGTCTTCCACAATGGTTGAACTAATTTACAAGCCCGCCAATAGTGTAAAAGTGTTCCTATTTCTCCTAATGTTTTTGACTCTAGTCCCTGAGTCTCATAAGGCACTTTTGGACACACCCAGAGCCTGTGGTCCTGGCTGCCCTGGAAGAAAAAAATTACAAGCCTAGCTGGCTTTGCTACTGGCTGATTGGAGAGATCCAGGGCTTAGAGCTAACATAAGCAGCAGCCAGGCAGTTGTTATAGTAGGACTTGAGTGAAATTCAGTGCTGTACTGGCTTCAGATTTAACCCAGTGCAGTCACAGTGGTGGTGGCCACAGGGGTGCTTGTGTCACTCTATCCTCACCTTTAGGTGGCTCAGGAGAAAGAGAGAGAGAGAGAGAGAGAGAGAGAGAGAGAGAGAGAGAGAGAGAGAGAGAGAGAGAGAGAGAGAGAGAGAGAGAGAGTCTCCATTTGGGAGAAAGTAAGGGAAAATGGGAAGAAAACAGGAGTCTCTGCCTGGTAATCCAAAGAATTTTATTAGGCCTTGTGTAAGATCATCAACGCAGTAACTCTATGAATCTGTAAGAACTACACTGTTACTAGGCTAGAGTTGCCTTCTAAAGTCAATACAGCATAGGTCATAATACCAAAGTCCTTTCAAATATCTGAAAAGCCTTCTAAAGAAGAACAAGTAAATAAAAAGCCTAAATACTGAAGACTACAAGAAATACCTAACTCTTCAATGTCCAGAAATCAAAGAATATCTACTAGCATCAGCATCATTCAGGAAACTATGACCTAACCAAATGAAACAAATAAAGCAAAAGGGAACAATTCTGGAGAAACAGAGATATGTAAACTTTCAGACAGAGAATTTGAAATAGCTGTGTTGAGGAAACTCAAAGAAATTTAAGATAACACAAAAAGGAATTTTGTATTCTATCTGATAAATCAAACAAAGAGATTGAAATAATTAAAAAGAAACAAGCAGAAATTCCAAAGCTGAAAAATGCACTTGGCATATGAAATAATGCATTAGAGTATTTTAATAGCAGAACTGATCAAACAGAAGAAAGAATTAGTAAGCTCTAAAACAGGCTATTTGAAAATAAACAGTCAAAAAAGACAAAAGAAAATAAAACAATAAAGCATGCTTACAGGATCTAGAAAATAGCCTGAAAGGGGCAAATCTAACAGTTGATGGCCTCAAAGAGGAGGCCTAGGAAGAAATATAGGTAGAGAGTTTATTCAAAGTGATAACAGAAAACATTCCCAAAGTAGAAAAATATGTCAATGTTCAAATACAAGAAGGTTACAGAATGCCAAGGAGATTTAACTTAAAGAAGACTATCTCAAGGCATTTAATAAACTCTCAAAAGCAAGAATAAAGAAAAGATTGTAAAAGCAGAAAAAGAAAAGAAAAAATAATAAATACATACAATTGAGCTCCAATACATCTGACAATACACTTCTCAGTGGAGACCATACAGGCAAGGTGACAGTGGTGTAATAAATTTAAAGCACTGAAGGAAATAAACCATTTATCCTAAAATAGCATATCTGGTAAAAATATTATTCAAACATGAAAGAGAAATAAAGGCTTTTCCAGATAAACAAAAGCTGAGGGATTTTATCAATACTGGATCTACAAGAAATACTAAAAAGACTACTTCAGTCAGAAAGAAAATGACATGAATGAGCAATAAGTAATTACCTAAAGGTAAAAAACTTACTGGTAATAGTAAGTACACAGACAAATACAGAAACATTGTAACTCTGATGTTTAAACAATACTTAGCCTAAGTAGAAAGAAATAATAATGAACCAATCAAAATATGAACTACAACAACTTTTCAAGACATATTCAATGAAATAAAATGTAACAGAAACAACAAAGAGTTACGATGCAGGGGGATGATATTAAAGCTTTGAGTTTTTATTTGTTTGCTTATGTAAATAGTGTTAAGTTGCTATTGGTCTAAAATAATGAGTTATAAGATAGTATTTTATTTTATTGTTTTTCTTTTTATTGTGTTTTAGGTTTTGAGGTACATGTGCAGAATATGTAAGATAGTTGCATAGGTACACACGTGGGAGTGTGTTTTGCTGCCTTCTGCCCCTTCACCCACATTTGGAATGTCCCCCCATGTTATCCATCCCCCACTCCCCCCCTGCTGTCCCTCCCCTATTTCACCCAATAGACCCCAGTGTGTAGTACTCCCTTCCCAGTGTCCATATGTTCTCATTGTTCATCACCCACCTATGAGTGAGAATATACGGTGTTTCATTTTCTGTTCTTGTGTCAATTTGCTGAGAATGATGTTCTCCAGATTCATCCATGTCCCTACAGAGGACACAAACTCATCATTTTTGATTGCTGCAAAATATTCCATGGTATATATGTGCCACATTTTCCCAGTCCAGTTTATCATCGATGGGCATTTGGGTTGGTTTCAGGTCTTTGCTATTGCAAACAGTGCTGCAATGAACATTCGTGTGCATGTGTCCTCATAGTAGACCGATTTATAGTCTTTTGGATATATACCCAGTAATGGGATTGCGGGGTCAAATGGAATTTCTATTTCTAGGCCCTTGAGGACTCGTCACACTGTCTTTCACAATGGTTGAACTAGTTTACACTCCCACCAGCAATGTAAAAGTGTACCTACTTCTCCGCATCCTCTCCAGCATCTGTTGTCTCCAGATTTTTTAATGACCGCCATTCTAACTGGTGTGAGATGGTATCTCAATGTGGTTTTGATTTGCATCTCTCTAATGACCAGAGATAATGAGCATTTTTTCATATGTTTGTTGGCCTCTTGTATGTCTTCTTTTGTAAAGTGTCTGTTCATATTCTTTGCCCATTTTTGGATGGGCTTGTTTGCTTTTTTCTTGTAAATCTCTTTGAGTTCTTTGTAAATTCTGGATAACAGCCCTTTGTCAGATGGGTAAACTGCAAAAATGTTTTCCCATTCTGTTGGTTGCCGATTCACTCTAGTGACTGTTTCTTTTGCCATGCAGAACCTGTGGAGTTTGATTAGGGCCCATTTGTCTATTTTGGCTTTTGTTGCCAATGCTTTTGGTGTTTTGGTCATGAAGTCCTTGCCTACTCCTATGTCCTGAATGGTTTTGCCTAGATTTTCTTCTAGGGTTTTTATGGAGCCAGGTCTTATGTTTAAGTCTTTAATCCATCTGGAGTTAATTTTAGTGTAAGGTGTCAGGAAGGGGTCCAGTTTCTGCTTTCTGCACATGGCTAGCCAGTTTTCCCAACACCATTTATGAAACAGGGAGTCCCTTCCCCATTGCTTGTTTTTCTCAGGTTTATCGAAGATTGTATGGTTGTAGATATGCTGTGTTGCCTACAATGCCTCTGTTCTGTTCCATTGCTCTTTTTCTCTGTTTTGGTACCAGTACCATGCTGTTTTGATTACTGTAGCCCTGTAGTATAGTTTGAAGTCCGGTAGTGTGATGCCTCCTGCTGTGTTCTTTTTGCTTAGGATTGACTTGGCTATGCGGGCTCTCTTTTGGTTCCATATGAAGTTCAAGGTGTCTTTTTCCAGTTTTGTGAAGAAATTCAATGGTAGCTTGATGGGGATAGCGTTGAGTTTGTAAATTACTTTGCGCAGTATAGCCATTTTCAAGATATTGATTCTTCCTAACCATGAACATGGAATGTTTCTACATCTGTTTATATCCTCCCTTATTTCGTTGAGCAGTGGTTTGTAGTTTTCCTTGAAGAGGTCCTTTACATTCCTTGTAAGTTGTATTCCTAGATATTTTTTTCTATTTGCAGCAATTGTGAATGGCAGTTCGTTCTTGATTTGGCTCTCTTTCAGTCTGTTATTGTTGTATAGGAATGCTTGTGATTTTTGCACATTGATTTTATATCCTGAGACTTTGCT
>CM052670.1:53904301-53938186 GCA_028533165.1 Leontopithecus rosalia
ACGATAGGGTCTTCTAGATATACTATCATGTCAACTGCAAATAGAGACAATTTGGCTTCCTCCTTTCCTATTTGAATATCCTTTATTTCTTTTTCTTGTCTGATTGCTCTGGCTAGAACTTCCAGTACTATATTGAATAGGAGTGGTGAGAGAGGGCATCCTTGTCTAGTGCCAGATTTCAAAGGGAATGCTTCCAGTTTTTGCCTATTCAGTATGATATTGGCTGTTGGTTTGTCATAAATAGCTTTTATTATTTTAAGATACGTTCCATCAATACCGAGTTTATTGAGGGTTTTTAGCATAAAGGGCTGTTGAATTTTGTCAAAGGCCTTCTCTGCATCAATTGAGATAGTCATGTGGTTTTTGTTTTTGGTTCTGTTTATGTGGTGAATTATGTTCATACACTTGTGTATGTTGAACCAGCCTTGCATCCCCGGGATGAATCCTACTTGATCATGATGGATAAGCTTTTCGATGTGCTGTTGCAATTGGCTTGCCTATATTTTATTGAAGATTTTGGCGTCTGTGTTCATCATGGATACTGGCCTGAAGTTTTCTTTTCTTGTTGAGTTTCTGCCAGTTTTGGTATCAGGATGATGTTGGTCTCATAAAATAAATCGGGAAGAACTCCCTCTTTTTGGATTATTTGGAATAGTTTCAGAAAGAATGGTACCAGTTCCTCTTTTTGTTCTGGTAGAATTTAGCTGTGAACCCATCTGGACCTGGGCTTTTTTTGTGTGGTAGGCTCTTAATTGGTGCCTCGACTTCAGACCTTTTTATTGGTCTATTCATAGTTTCAGCTTCCTTCTGGTTTAGGCTTGGGAGGACACAGGTGTCCAGGAATTTATCCATTTCTTCCATGTTTACTAGTTTGTGTGCATAGAGGTGTTTGTAATATTTTCTGATGATGGTTTGAATTTCTGTAGAATCTGTGGTGATTTCCCCTTTATCATTTTTTATTGTATATTTGGTTGTTCTCTCTTTTCTTTTTTATCAGTTTGGCTAGTGGTCTGTCTATTTTGTTGATATTTTCAAAAAACCAGCTTTCGGATTTATTGATATTTTGAAGGGTTTTTCGTGTCTTTATCTCCTTCCGTTCTGCTCCAATCTTAATTATTTCTTGTCTTCTGCTAGGTTTTGAGTTTTTTTGATCTTGCTCCTCTAGCTCTTTCAATTTTGACGATAGGGTGTCAGTTTAGGATCTCTCCACTCTTCTCATATGGGCACTTATTGATATATATTTTCCTCTAGATAGTGCTTTAAATATGTCCCTGAAATTTTGGTATGTTGTGTCTTCGTTCTCGTTGGTTTTGAAGAACTTCTTTATTTCTCCCTTCATTTCATTGTTTATCCAATCAACATTCAAGAGCCAGTTGTTCAGTTTCCATGAAGCTGTGCGGTTCTGAGTTAGTTTCTGGATTCTGAGTTCTAACTTGATTGCACTATGGTCTGAGAGACTGTTTGTTATGATTTCAGTTGTTTTGCATTAGCTGAGGAGTGCTGTGCTTCCAATTACGTGATTAATTTTAGAGTAGGTGTGATGTGGTGCTGAGAAGATTGTATATTCTGTGGATTTGGGGTGGAGAGTTCTGTAAATGTCTATCAGGCTTGCTTGTTCCAGGTCTGAGTTCAAGTCCTGGGTTTCCTTGTTGATTATCTGTCTGGTTGATCTGTCTAATATTGACAGTGGAGTGTTAAAGTCTCCCACTATTAATGTGTGGGAGTCTGAGTCTCTTTGTATGTCATTAAGAACTTGCCTTATATATCTGTGTGCTCCTGTATTGGGTCCATAAGTACTTAGGATCGTGAGCTCTTCTTGTTGTATTGATCCTTTTACCATTATGTAATGTCCTTCTTTGTCTGTTTTGATCTTTGTTGCTTTAAAGTCTGTTTTATCAGAGACGAGAATTGTAACTCCTGCTTTTTTTTGCTCTCCATTTGCTTGGCAAATCTTCCTTCATCCCTTTATTTTGAGCGTTTGTGTATCCTTCCATGTGAGATGGGTTTCCTGGATACAGCACACCGAAGGGTTTTGGTTTTTTTTCCAATTTGCCAGTCTGTGCCTTTTGATTGGTGCATTTAGCCCATTTACATTTAGGGTTAATATTGTTATGTGTGAATTTGATACTGCCATTTTGATGCTAGCTGGCTGTTTTCCCCATTAGTTGATGCAGATTTTTCATTTTTTTGATGCTCTTTAGCATTTGGTATGTTTTTGGAATGGCTGGTACTTGTTGTTTTTTTCTATGTGTAGTGCCTCTTTCAGGAGCTCTTGTAAAACAGGCCTGGTGGTGACAATATCTCTGACTACTTGCTTGTTCACAAAGGATTTTATTTTTCCTTCACTTATGTAGCTTAGTTTGGCTGGATATGAACTTCTGGGTTGAAAGTTCTTTTCTTTAAGGATGTTGAATATTGGCCCCCACTCTCTTCTGGCTTGTAGGGTTTCTGCCTGGGGATCTTCTGTGAGTCTGATGGGCTTCCCTTTGTGGGTGACCTGACCTTTCTCTCTGGTTGCCCTTAGGATTTTCTCCTTCATTTCAACCCTGGTGAATCTGACGATTATGTGCCTTGGGGTTGCTCTTCTTGCAGAGTATCTTTGTGGTGTTCTCTGTATTTCCTGGATTTGGGTGTTGGCCTGCCTTGCTAGGTTGGAGAAGTTTTCCTGAATAATATCCTAAAGAGTATTTTCCAGCTTGGATTCACTCTGTTCGTCACATTCTGGTACACCTATCAAACGTAGATTAGGTCTCTTCACATAGTCCCACATTTCTTGGAGACTTTGTTCGTTCCTTTTTGTGCTTTTTTCTCTAATCTTGGCTTCTCATTTTATTTCATTGAGTTGATCTTCGACTTCTAATATCCTTTCTTCTGCTTGGTCAATTCAGCTGTTGAAACTTGTGCATGCTTCACGAAGTTCTCGTGTTGTGTTTTTCAGCTCCTTCAATTCATTCATATTCCTCTCTAAGTTGTCCATTCTTGTTATCATTTTCTCAAATCTTTTTTCAAATTTTTTTTCAAGGTTCTTAGTTTCTTTGCACTGATTTAGAACATGTTCGTTTAGCTCACAGAAGTTTCTCATTACCCACCTTCTGAAGTCTGATTCCATCATTTCATCACTCTCATTCTCCGTCCAGCTTTGTTTCCTTGCTAGTGAGGAATTGTGGTCCTTTGTAGGCGGTGAGGTATTCTGGTTTTGGGTGTTTTCCTCCTTTTTGCACTTGTTTCTTCCCATTTTTGTGGATTTATCCACCTGTCATCTTAGTAGTTGCTGATTTTTTGATTGGGTCTCTGAGTAGAGGCCCAGATTGTTGATGATGAGGTATTCCTGTTTCTTAGTTTTCCTTCTAACAGTCTAGCCCCTCTGCTGTAAGACTGCTGAGGTGCACTCCGGGCCCTGCTTGCCTGGGGTACACCTGTAGCAGCTGCAGAACCGTGAGGGATGCTACCAGTTTCTTCTTCTATCTTTGTCCCAGAATGATGCCCTGCAAATGTCAGTCTGATCATTCCTTTTTGGGATGACTCTTTGGGTATACAGGGGTCAGGGAGCTGCTTGAGGAGACGATCTGTACTTTATAGGAGCTCAAGTGCTGAGCTGTGAGCTCCGTTGTTCATTCAGTGTTGCTAGGCAAGTACATTTAAGTCTGTTGCGGCAGAACTCATGAAACCGGTTTTTTCCTCAGATGCTCTGTCTCGGGGAGTTAGGGCTTTATTTGTGAGTATCCATTGCTCTGTCCTGCCCAACTAGGCGGCAGTTTAGTCACTATTTGGCTGCTGAGGCTCTGCCCTGCTGGCGTGAGGTCCGCCCTTTTGCTGTGGGTTCTGCCGTGCTGTTGTGGGCTGTTCCCTGCTGCTTCGTCCTGCTGTTTTGGGCTCTGCCCTACTGACATGGGCTCCGCCCTGCTGACGTGGCTCTGCCCTGTTGGTGGAGTCTCTCTGTTATGGCAGGTTGCCTCAGCAACAGCTGGCTGCATCAGCAATGGGTGAGTACCTCAGTAGGCATTGAAGGTCTTGGTAATGGCAGACGCCCCTACCCCATGGAGCTGCACAGCCCTGGGTTCAGCTGGGCCCGCAGTGAAACTCTCAACCCTGAGTGTTTTGAATCGCTGTTTTGTTTGTCCCTGTGGGGCTGGGACCCATCGAGCCTGATCACTTGGCTCCCTGCCTCTGAGACTTTTTGCATTTTTTTTTAAGTTGTAAGATTGACTCTCTCCTGGGTGCTTCAGTCACTGGCTGAAAGTGCACCAGGATCTGTGTGATTTCCCATGCAGCGACCCGCTGTGCTGGCTGACAGTTCACCTCCCAGAAATCTCCTGGGCTGGCTCACTGTCCAAATCCCATTTAATGAGATGAAATGCCAATCTGCCCTCCCAAATCTCAAATTGCCAGGTTAACAGGGTTCCCTGACCCATGCATTTTGTGTGGCGTGATGCTGTGCTGCGGTGCTGGCCTTTTGGCCGCGCTAGTGGAGACTGCTGTGCTGGCGTCCTGTGTCTGTCCTACACCTGGGATTTTCCCTGTTCTGTGGTCTACAAAGATCTGTCTAAAAATGCAGCGTGAACTCACCCTCTGCGTCTTGACTGAGAGCTGCAATCCTGAGTTGATTCTATAGCACCATCTTCCCCCACCCACCAAGATAGTATTTTAAAGCCCCATGGTAACCTCAAAGAAAAACCACACAATGGAAACACAAAAAATTAAAATCAACAAACTAAATCATATCACAAGAGAAAATTACCTTCAGTAAAGGAAGTTAAAAGGAAAGAAAGAAGGAAGAGAAGACCAGAAAACAAGTTAAAACGACAGCACTGAGTCCTTTTATATCAATAATAATATTGAATATAAATGGACTGAACTCTTAAATTGAAAGACATAGACTGAGTACATGAGAAAACAAGAACTATTGATCTGTAGCCAACAAAAACACCTTTCACCTATAAAGACACATATAGACTGAAAATAAAGGAATAAAAATAGATATTCTATTTCAGTGGAAACCAAAATAGAGCAGGAACTGCTATAATTAATAGCAGACAACGTAGATTTCAAGACAAAAATTGTAAGAAGAGACAAAGAAGGTTGCTATGATAAATGGGTGAATACTGCAAGAGGATATAATATTTTTAAATATATATGCACCCAACACTGGAGCATCCAGATATATAAAGTAAATGTTAGAACTAACGAGAGAGATATGCTCCAATGTAATAATAGTTGGAGGTGAAGCATTTTATCTGACCACTGTGAAATAAAATTAGATATTAATAACAAGAGAAAATTTGAAAAATACACTAATACATGAAAACTAGACAGTATGTTTCTGAATAACCAGTGGGTCAGTAAAAAAGTTAAGAATGAAATTGAAAACTTTTTTCAAACAATGTGGAAATATAACTTTCCAACAACCAATAGAATACAGCAAAATAATTACTAAAAGGGAAGGTTATAGCTGTTAGTGCTTACATTAAAAAAGAGGGAAAACTTCAAATGAACAATATAATAATGTATTTTAAAGAACCCAAAAAGCAGAAGCTAACCAACACCAAAATTATGTGAAGAAAATAATTAACAGAAATCAGGGCATAAATAAACAAAATTGAAATATTAAAAAAAGATACAAGACATCAATGAAACAAAAAGTTCTGTTTTTAAAAAGGTAAACAAAATTTGCCAACCTTAAGTCGGACTAAGTTAGAAAAAAAGAGAGAAAATACAAGTTAATAAAATCAGAAACGAAAAAGGCAACGTTAACAACTGTTAAAGCAGAAATGCAAATGATCATTAATGGCTGCTATGAACAACTATATGCCTATAAATTGGACAATGAAAACAAAATCGACAAATTTCTATACATATACAAGCTACCAACATTGAATCAGAAAGAAATCACAATAAACTAATAACAATTAATAACGAACTAATAACAACCTCAACAAACTAATAACAATTAATGAGATTGATGCCTTAATAAAGTCTCCGTGCGAAGTCTGGAACCCAATGGTTTCACTGTTGAATTATACCAAAAATTGCAAGATAACTATAACCAATTCTACTTAAACTATTCTGTAAATTAGAGAAAAAGGGAATATGTCCAAACTTATGCTATGAGGCCAGTATTATGCTAATACCAAAAGCAGACATAGATATATCAAAAGAAGAAAACCACAGGCCAATATATCTGAAAAATATTGATACAAAAATACTCAACAAAATAGCAGCAAATTAAATTCAACAATACCTTAGAAAGATTATTCATCATTAACAGGTGGGAGTTATTCCTGGTGTGCAAAGTGTATTCAATATACACAAATCTATGTAATACATCATATCAGCAGAATGAAGAATGAAAACTATATGATCATTTCAATTAATGCTGAAAAAGCATTTGATAAAATTTAACATCCCTTTATAATTAAAACCCTCAAAGAGCTGGTGATAGAAGTACCATACATCAACATAATAAGAGCCATATGTGACATACCCACAACTAGTATCTTACTGAATGGAGAAAAACTAAAAGTCTTTTCTCTAGGATCTGGAATAAGACAATAAGACATTCTCATGGCTGATATTCAGCATAGTACTGGAAATTTCAGCTAGAGCAATCAGAGAAGATAATTCATAAAGGGCATTCAAACTTGGGGAATAAAAGGAAGTCAAATCATCCTTGTTTGCAGATGATGTGATCATAGATTTGTAAAAACCTAAAAACACCAAAATAAAATGATGAGAACTGATAAACAAATTTAGTAAACTTGAAGAAAAAAATTAACATACAAAAATTGACTATGTTACCATTTGCCAGCAATAAGGAATGTTAAACATAAATTTTTAAATTAATTTTATTTGCAAAAATTACACATAAATTAAATACCAGCAATTAACGTAATCAAGGAAGCAAAAGATCTCTGTACTGAAAACTATGAAACACTAATAAAAGAAATTGAAGAGAACTCCAAAAAATATGTCTTGTTCATGGATTGGAATAATCAATATGGTTAAAATGTCCATACTATACAAAGCAATCTACAGATACAACGCAATTCCTATCAAAATCCCCAAAGGTTTCTTCACAGAAATATATATTTAAAAATTCTAATAATACTACAAAACCACAAAAGACCTAGAAGAGCCAAGGCAATTTTGAGGAAAAAAAAACAAACAAACAAACAAAAAACTGGAGGAATCACATTACTTAACTTAAAATTATACCACTGAGTTCTAGTAACCAAAAGAGCATGACAGTGGCATAAAAACAGACACATAGACAAATGACACAGAATAGAGAACCTAGGCACAAATCCACACAGCTAAAGTGAAGTAATTTTTGACAAAGATGACAGGAACATACACTGGGAAGACAGTGTCTTCCATAAATGGTGCTGGGCAAACTGATTATCAATATGGAGAAGAAAGAAAGTAGTACCCCATCACTTGCCATATGCAAAAGTAAAATTAAAATGGATCAAATAGATTAGAGGCAGAGAGAGATCTGCAGATGCTGCTGACCTTGAAGAAGGAGGGAAAAGCCACAAGTCAAAAAATACAGTGTAATTTTAGGATTCCTTCTTTTAAATCCATGTTGGGTAAGATGGCCAAAAAGAAAAAGTCCAGTCTGCAGTTCCCAGCAAGACTAAATGCAGAAGATGGGTGATTTCTGCATTTCCAACTGAGATCAGGAGATTCATTTGTGTGCCTACGCCTCCAAAACCCTGGATGGCTACCCTGTGTCCTCCAAGGCCCTGGATGACAAAACTGGATGGCTGTTTGGGCAGACATCAAGCTAACTGAAGGAGTTTTTTTAGTACATCAGTGGTGGATCCCCAAAACCCCAGCAAGACAGAACCATACACTCACCTGGAAAGGATGCCAAAACTAGGGAGCCAAGTGGTCTCCATCAGTGGGTCCCACTTCCATGGAGCCCAGCAAACTAAGAAGCACTGGCTTGAAATTCTCACTGACAGCACAGCAGTCAGATGTTGACCTGGGATCATCAAGCTTGGTCAGGGTAGGGGCTTCCACCATTACTGAGGCTTGAGAAGGCTGTTTCCCCTTGACAGTGCTAAAGAGGCTGGGAGAAATCAGGCTGGGTAGAAATCACCACAGCATGGAAAAGTGGCTAAAGCCGGACTGCCTCTCTAGATTCCTCCTCACTGGGCAGGGCATCTTTGAAAGAAAGGCAGGAGCCCCAGTCAGAGGCTTACAGATCAAAGTCTCTTTTCTCTAGAGCAGAGCTCCTGGAGGAAGGGGTGGCTGTGGGCATGGCTTCATTGGACTTAAACTTTCCTGCCTGCTGGCTTTGAAGAGAGCAGCTGATTCCGACAAGGAGGATTCTCCCAGCACAGCACTTGAGCTCTGCTAAGACACAGATGGCCACCTAAAATGGGTCCCTGACCCTCATGCCTCCTGATTGTGAGAAACCTCCCAGTGGGAGTTGACAGACACCTCATATAAGAGAGCTCTGGTTGGCATCAAGGTGTTGCCTCTCTGGGAGGAAGCTTCCAGAGGAACAGGAAGCAATCTATGCTGTTCCGCAGCCTCCACAGCTGATGCCCAGGCAAAATGGATCTGGAGTGGACCTGCAACAAACTGAAGCAGACCTGCAGAATAGGGATTTGATTATTAGAAGAAAAACTAATAAACAGAAAGCAGCAACATCAACATCAACAAAAATGACACCCACACAAAAACTCCATCAAAAGGTCATCAGCCTCAAAGAACAAAGGTAAATAAATTCACCAAGATGAGAAAAAGCCAGCACAAAAGTGCTGAAAATTTTAAAAACCAGAATGCCTCTTCTCCTCCAAATGATCCCAACTTCTCTGCAGCAAGAGCACAAAACTCGATGGAGAATGAGACTGGCAAATTGACAGAAGCAGGTTTCAGCAGGTGGGTAATAATAAACTTCTCTAAGCTAAAGGAGCATGTTCTAACCCAATGCAAGAAAACTAGGAACCTTGATAAAAGGTTAGTAGAATTGCTGACTAGAATAACCAGTTCAGAGAGGAACATGACTTGATGGAGCTGAAAAACACCACATAAGAACTTTGTGAAGCATAGACAAGTATCAAAAGCCAAATTGATTAAGTGGAAGAAATATTATAGGAGATTGAAGATAAACTAATTGAAATAAGGCATGCAGACAAGATTAGAGAAAAAAGAATGGAAAGACATGAACAAAACCTCCAAGAAATATGGGAGTATGTGAAAAGACCAACTCAACAGTTGATTGGTGTAGCTGAAAGTGATAGGGAGAAGAAAAGCTGGAAAGCACACTTCAGGATAATATCCAGGAGACCTTCCCCAACCTACCAAGATAGCCAACATTCAAATTCGGAAACACAGAGAATACCACTAAGGTAGTCCTTGAGGAGAGCAACCCCAAGAAACACAACTGTCAGATTTCTCAAGATTGAAATGGAAAAAAAAAGTTAAAGGCAGCCAGAGAAAAAGGACAGGTTACCTAAGAAGGGAAGTCCATCACACTAACAGCGGATCTCTCTGCAGAAACCCTACAGACTAGAAACACTGGGACAAACATTCAACATTCTTCAAGAAAAATATTTGCAACCCAGAATTTCATATGCATCCAAACAAAGCTTCATAAGCAAAGAAGAAATAAAGTCTTTAGAAAAGCAATTGCTAAGGGATTTTGTCACCACCAGGCCTGTCTTACAAAAGGTCATAAAGCAAGCACTAAATATAGAAAGGAAAAACTGGAACCAGTCACTGCAAAAGCACACCAAAATATAAAGACAAATGAGACTATGAAGAAACTGCTTCAACTAATGTGCAAAATAATCCACTAGCGTAATGATGACAGAATCAAATTCACACATAACAAAATTAACCTTAATTGGGAATGGGCTAAATTCCACAATTAAGAGACACAGAGGTAAATTGGATAAAGCGTCAAGACCTAACAGTGTGCTATATTTAGCAGACCAATCTCATGTACAAAGACACAAATAGGCTCAACATAAAGAGATGGAGCAACATTTACCAAATAAACAGCAAAAAAAGCAGGGTTTGTGATCCAGTCTCTGATAAAACAGACTTTAAACCAGCAAAAATCAGAAAGGACAAAGAAGAGCATTACATATTGGTAAAGGGATCAATTCAATTTAAAAAGCTAAATATACTAAATATATATGTACCCAATACAGGAGCACTCAGATTCATAAAGGAAGTTCTTAGAGACCTATGAAAAGAATTATACCCCCACCCAATAATACCAGGAGACTTTAACATCCCACTGTCAATATTAGACAAATCAATGAGACAGAAAATTAGCAAGGCTATTCAGGGCTTCAACTCAACTGACCAAGCAGCCCTAATAGGCATTTATAGAACTCCCCAACCCAAATCAGCAGAAAATACATTAGTATCAGCACCACTTAGCACTTATTCTAAAATTGACCACTCCTCAGCAAATGCAAAAGAACAAAAATCATAACAGTCTCCCTGACCACAGTGCAATCAAATTAGAACTCAGGATTAAGAAACTCACTCAAAACCACACAACTACCTAGAAATTGAACAACGTCCTCCTGAATGACTACTGGGTAAATAATGAAACTAAGGCAGAAATAAATAAGTTATTTGAAGATAATGAGAACAAAGAGACAACATACTGGAATCTCTGGGATACAGCTAAAATAATGTAAATAGAAAATTTATAGCACTAAATACTCAAATCAGAAAGCTGCAAAGATCTAAAATCAACACTTAAGCATCAAAATTAAAAGACATAGAGAAACAAGAGGAAACAAATTCAAAAGCTAGCAGAAGACAAGAAATAACTAAAAGAAGAGAAGAACTGAAGGAGATAGAGAAACAATAAACCTTTCAAAAATCGATAAATCCAGAAGTTGATTTTCTGAAGATTAACAAAACAGATAGACAGCTAGCTAGACTACTAAATAAGAAAAGAGAGAAGTATCAAACAAACACAATAAAAGTGGTAAAGGGGATATAAAAACTGATCCCATAGAAATACAAACTACCATAAGAGAATAAGATAAAAACCTTTATGCAAATAAAATAGAAAATCTAGAAGAAATTGATAAATTTCTGGACACATACACACTTCCAAGACTAAAACAGAAAGAAGTTGAATCTCTGACTTGACAAATAAAAAATTATAAAACTGAAGCAGTAATTAATAGCCTACCAACGAAAAAAAAAAAGCCCCAAACCAGATGGATTTAGAGCCGAATTCTAATAGAGGTACAAACAGGAGCTGGTACCATTGTTTCTGAAGCTATTTTAAACAATTGGAAAAGAGGAACTTTGCCCTAACTTATTTTATGAGGCCAGCATTATTCTGATACCCAAACCTGTCAGAGACACAACAACAACAAAATGAAGTTTTAGGCCAATATGCCTGATGAACATTGAAGCAAATATCCTCAATAAAATATTGGCAAACCAAATCCAGAAACACATCAAAAAGCTTATCCACTACATTGAAATGCGCTTCATCCCTGGCGTACAAGGCTGGTTCACACACACACATCAATAAATGTAATCCATCCCATAAACTGAACCAATGAAAAAAAAACATGATTATTTCAACAGATGCAGAGAAGGCCTTCAATGCAATTCAACATCTCTCTATGCTAATAACTCTCAATAAACTAGATATTGATGGAACATGTCTCAAAATAATAAGAACTATTTATGACAAACCCATATTCAATATCATACTAAATGGTCAAAATCTGAAATCAATCCCTTTGGAAGCTGGTACAAACAAGAATGTCCTCTCTCACCACTCTGATTAAATATATTTTTGGTAGTTCTGGTCAGGGCAATCAGGCAAGAGGAAGAAATAAAGTGTATTCAAATAGGAAGAGAGGAAGGCTGGTTGTCTCTTTGCAGATGACATGATTTTATATTTAGAAAAAAACCATCATCTCAGCCTCAAAACTCCTTAAGCTGATAAGCAACTTCATCAAAGTCTCAGAATACAAAATCAATGGGAAAAAACTTCAAGCATTCTTATACATCAACAATAGAGAAGCAGAGAGCCAAATCGTAAGAGAAGTTCCATTCACAATTGTGACAAAGAGAATAAAATACCTAGGAATACAACTTACAAGGACATAAAGGGCCTCTTTAAGGAGAACTGCAAATCACTGCTCCAGGAAATAAGAGTATACCAACAAATTAAAAATATTTATGCTCATAGATAGCATGAATCAATATCATGAAAATGGCCATACTGCCCAAAGTAACTTATAGATTCAATGCTATTTTCATCAAGCTACTATTGACTTTCTTTGCAGAATTCGAAGAAAACTACATTAAATTTTATATGGAACCAAAAAGAGCTTGTATTGCAAAAAAAAATGTAAGCAGAAAGAACAAAGCTGGAGGTGTCATGCTACTTGGCTTCAAACTATACTCCAAGATTACTGTAACCAAAACAGCATGGCAGTGACATCCAAAATATATATATATATATATATATATATACCAAATGGAGTGCAACAGAGACCTCAGAAATAACATCATACATCTACAATAAACTGATCTTTAACAAACCTGACAAAAATGATTAATGGGAAAAAGATTCTCTATTTAACAAATGATGCTGGTAATACTGGCTAGCCATATGCAGAAAATAGAAACTAGACCCCTTCCTTACATCTTATATAAAAATTAAATCAAGGTGAGTTAAATACTTAAATGTGAAATTAAAATGATAAAAAAACCTAGACAATACCATTCAGGACATACTCATGGACAAATATTTCATGACTGAAACACCAAAAGCAATTTTGGCAAAAACCAAACTTAATAAACGGGATTTAATTAAACTAAAGAACTTCTGCACCACAAAATAAAGTATCATTAGAGTGAAGAGTCAACCTACAGAATGGGAGAAAATTTTTGCAATCTATCCATCTGACAGATGGCTAATACCCAGAATCCACAGGAAACGTAAACAAATTTACAAGAAAAAAAATCCCAGAGAAAAGATCCAAGATGGCCGAATAGGAAGAGCTCTGGAGTGCAGTTCCCAGCAAGAACAACATAGAGGGTGAGTGATCACCACATTTCCAAATGAGTTTTCACTGACCACAGACTAGGAGAAAAGAACCATGAATTTCTATCACAGCTGTTTTAGCCTGTGCAGCTGGTCTCTGAACAAAAAGTCACATAAATCTGGGCAGCCATTTTAACTTGTGCCTGGAAGACAGAGCCACACATTCAAATGAGAGAAAGGGGTCTAAAACAGGATCTGGCTTGGCAGGTCCCACCCTCACAAAAACCAGCAATCTGAAAAGCTATGGATTGAGAGTTTTACAGCAAGCATAGCTGCACCCAGGATGGTCCAGCTCTGCTGGGGGAAGGACATTTGCATTACCAAGGCAGTCCACCATCACTGAGGCAGTCCACCATTACTGAGGCAGACTGACATTACAAAGGCAGTTCTAACTGTTCCTTGGTAAACAAAACCACAAGGAAGTTCACACAGCTGCTGGGCAGAGCCCATGGCAGTTCAGCAATGCCTCTGCTGGCAGACTATGACTAGGCTACCTCCTTGCTGGGCAGGGCATCTCTGAAAAAAGGCAGCATCATCTCAGGAACTTATAAATAAAGCCCCACGTTCCCAGGACAGAGCACCTGGAAAAAAATGTGGTTATGAGTTCCACTGCAGCAGACTTAAACGTACCTCCCAGCAGTTCTGAATGGAACAACTGAGCCACCAGCACAGCACTTGAGCTCTTATAAGGAACATACTGTTTCCTCAAGCAGCTCCCTGACCCCCATATATCCAAAGATAGACCTCATAAAGGACAGACCAGGCTGATATCTGGTGGTTAACCTTCTGGGATGAAGATAACAAAAGAAGAAATTGGCAGCAACCCTTACTGTTCTGCAACCACCACAGCTGATCCCCAGGCAAGCAGAGTTCGGAGTGGACCTCCAGCAGTCATGCAGCAGAAGAGCCTGACTGTTAGAAGGGAAGCTAAAAAAAACAAAAACAAAAACAAAAAAACAGAAAAAATAATTTCAACATCACAAAAAGGATGTCCACTCAGAGATTCCACCCGAAAGTGACCAACTACAAAGACTGCAGGTAGATAAATACACAAAGATGGGAAGAAACAAGGACAAAAAGGATGAAGACACCCAAAACCAGAATGCCTCTCCTCCTCCAAGGGATCACAACTCCTCACCAGCAAGGAAACAAAGCTTGATGGAGAATGAGTCTGATGAATTGACAGAAACAGGCTTCAGAAGGTGGGTAATAAACTTCTCTGAGCTAAAAGAACATGTTCTAATGCAAAGCAAAGCAATTAAGAATCTTTAAAAAAGGTTTGAAGAAATGCTAATGAGAATAAACAACTTAGAGAATATTAATGACTTGATGGAGCTGAAAAACAACACCAGAGATTCGCAAATCATAGACAAGTTTCAATAGCCAAATCAAATAAGCAGAAGGATGGATATCAGAGATTGAAAATCAGCTCAATGAAATAAAATGAGAAGGCAATAATAGAGAAAAAAGAGTGAAAAGAAATGAATACAGCCTCCAGGAAATATGGAATTATGTGAAGAGACCTAATCTGTGTTTGATAGGTGTACCTGAATGTGACAGAGAGAATAAATCCAAGCTGGAAAACACTTTTCAGGATATTATCCAGGAAAACTTCCCCAACCGAGCAAGGCAGGTCGACACTGAAATCCAGGAAACACAGAAAACACCACAAAGATATTCCTCAAGAAGAGCAACCCCAAGGCACATAACTGCCAGACTCACCAGCATTGAAATGAAGGAAAAAAAGCTAAGGGCAGCAAGAGAGAAAGGTCAGGTTACCCCCAAAGGAAAGCCCATCAGACTCACAGCAGATCTCTTTGAAGAAACCCTACAAGCCAGAAGAGAGTTAGGGCCAATATCAAACACCCTTAAAGAAAAGAATTTTCAATGAGAATTTCACATGCAGCCAAACTAAGCTTCATAAGCGAAGGAGAAATAAAATTCTTTACAAACAAGGAATTGCAGAGAGATTTCATCCCCACCAGGCCTGCCTTACAAGAGCTCCTGAAAGAAGCACTAAACACAGAAAGGAACAACTAGTACCAGCCACTCCAAAAAGGTACCAAATGGTGAAGAGCATCAACACCATGTAGAAACTGGGTCAACTAATGGGCAAAACAACCAGCTAGCATCAAAGTGGCAAGATCAAATTCACACATAACAATGTTAACCTTAATTGTAAATGGGCTAAAGGCTTCAATTGAGAGACACAGACTGGCAAATTGGATAAAAATTCAAAACCCATTGGTGTGCTGTATTCAGGAAACCTATCTCGTGTTCAAGGACACACATAGGCTCAAAATAAAGGGATGGAGGAAGATTTACCAAGAAAATAGAGAGAAAAAAAAAAACCGGAGTTGCAATCATAGTCTCTGTGAAAATAACTTTAAACAAACAAATATCAAAAGACACAAAGAAGAGCATTACATAATGGTAAAAGGATCAATGAAACAAGAAGAGTTAATGATCTTAAATATATACACACCAAATACAGGAGCACCCAGATACATAAAGCAAATTATTAACAATCTACAAAGAGACTTAGACTCCCACAGAATATTAGTGGGAGACTTTAACACTCCACTGTCAATATTAGCCACATCAATGAGACAGAAAATTTAAAAAAATCCAGGACTGGAACTCACATCTGAACCAAGCAAACCTAATAGACATCTGTAGAACTCTCCACCCTAAATCCACATAATATACATTCTTCTAAGCATCACATTGGACCTACTCTAAAACTGACAACAGAATTGGAATTAAATCACTCCTCAGCAAATGGAAAAGAATGGAAATCATAACAAACATTTTCTCAGACCACAGTGCAATCAAATGAGAACTCAAGATTAAGAAACTAACTCAGAACTGAACAACTTAATGGAAACTGAACAACTGGATCCTGAATGTTGACTGGATAAACAATGAAATGAAGGCAGAAATAAAGATGTTCTTTGAAACCAATGAGAACAAAGACACAACATACCAGAATCTATGGGACACATTTAAAGCAGTGTCTAAAGGGAACTTTATAGCATTAAATGCCCACATGATAAGCAAGGAAAGATGTAAAATTGACACCCTATCATCAAACTTGAAAGAGTTAGAAGAGCAAGATCAAAAAAACTCAAAAGCTAGAAGAAGGCAAGAACTAACTAAGATCAGAGCAGAACTGAAGGGTATAGAGACACAAAAGGTCCAAAAAATCCTTCAGAAAATAAATACAACCAGGAGCTGTGTTTTTTGTAAAGATCAACAAAATAGACAGCTAGGCAGATTAATAAAAAGAAAAGAAAGATGAATCAAATAGATGCAATAAAAAACAATAAAGGGAATATCACCACCAATTCCACAGAAATAGAAACTACCATCAGACACTACTACAAAAAACTCTATGCACATAAACCAGCAAAGCTGGAAGAAATGGGTAAGTTCCTGGACACTTGCACCCTCCCAAGCCTAAACCAGGAACAAATTGAAACCCTGAATAGACCAATAACAAGGGCTGAAGTTGAGACAGCAATTAATAGCCTACCAACCAAAAAAAGTCCAGGTCCATATGTGTTCACAGCCAAATTCTACTAGACATACAAAGAGGAGCTGTTACCACTCCTTTTGAAACTATTTCAAACAATCCAAAAAGAGGGAATCCTTCCCACATCATTTTATGAGACCAACATCATCCTGATACCAAAAAGCAGCAGAGACTCAAAAAGAAAAGAAATTTAAGGCCAATAAATGATCAACTCAGATGCGAAAATCTTCAATAAAATACTTGCAAACCGATTGTAACAGCATATCAAAAAGTTTTTCCATCACAATAAAGAGGCTTCATCCTGGGGATGCAAGGCTGGTTCAACATATGCAAGTCTATAAACATAATTCAGCACATAAACAGAACCAAAGACAAAAACCACATGATTATCTCAATAGATACAGAGAAGGCCTTCAACAAAATTGAACAGCCCTTTATGCTAAAACCTGTCAATAAACTAGGTATCAACAGAACATATCTAAAAATAATAAAATCAATTTATGAAAAACCCACAGCCAATATCATACTGAATGGGCAAAAACTGGAAGCATTCCCTTTGAAATCTGGCACTAGACAAGAATGCCCTCTCTCACCACTCCTATTCAATATAGTACTGGAAATTCTAGCCAGAGCAATCAGGCAAGAAAAAGAAATAATGGGTATTCGATTAGTAAAGGAGGAAGTCAAACTGTCTCTGTTTGCAGATGACATGATTGTATATTTAGAAGATCACATTTTCTCAGCCCAAAATCTCCTGAAACTGATAAGCAACTTCAGGAAAGTCCCAGGATACAAAATCGATGTTCAGAAATCACAAGCATTCCTATACAACAATAACAGACTAAAAGAGAGCCAAATCAAGGATGAACTGTCATTCACAATTGCTACAAAGAGAATAAAATACGTAGGAATACAACTAACAAAGGATATAAAGGACCTCTTCAAGGAGAACTACAAACCACTGCTCAATGAAATAAGAGAGAACACAAACAGATGGGAAAATATTCCATGCTAATGGTTAGGAAGAATCAATATTGTGTAAATGGCCATAAGGCCAAAAGTATTTTATAGATTCAACACTATCCCCATCAAGCTACCTATGATGCTCTTCACAGAACAGAAAAAAGAAATCTTAAACTTCAAATGGAACCAAAAGAGAGCCTGCATAGCCAAGACAATTCTAAGCAAAAAGAACAAAGCTGGAGGAATCACACTACCTGACTTCAAACTATACTACAAGGCTACAGTAATCAAAACAGCATGGTATTGGTACCAAAACAGAGATATAGACCAGAGAACAGAACAGAGGCCTTGGAGGCAATGCCACACATCTACAACCATGTGATCTTTGACAAACCTGACAAAAACAAGCAATGGGGAAAGGATTCCCTGTTTAATAAGTGGTGGTGGGAAAACTGTCTATCCATGTGCAGAAAGCAGAGTCTGGATCCGTTCCTGACACCTTACACTAAAATTAACTCCTGATGGATTAAAGACTTAAACATAAGCCCGAACACCATAAAAACTGTAGAAGAAACCCTGGGTAAAACCATTCAGGACATAGGCATAGGCACGTACTTTATGACCAAAACACCAAAAGCAATGGCAGCAAAAGCCAAAATAGACAAATGGGCTCTAATTAAACTCCAGAGCTTCTGTACAGCAAAAGAAACAATTATTAGAGTGAATTGGCAACCAATGGAATGGGAAAAAGATTTGCAATCTACCCATCTGACAAAAGTCTAATATCCAGAATCTACAAAGAAGTAAAACAGATTTACAAGAAAAAAAAATTCAAAAGTGGGTGAAGGATATGAACAGACACTTTTCAAAAGAAGACATATATGAGGCCAACAAATATATGAAAAAATTCTCATCTTCACTGGTCATTAGAGAAAAGCAAATACAAACCGCATTGATATACCATCTCATGCCAGTTAGAATGGCAATCATTAAAAAGTTGAGACAACAGATGCTGGAGAGGATGTGGGAAATAGGAAAACTTTTACATTGTTGGTGGGACTGTAAATTAGTTCAACCATTTTGGAAGACAGTGTGGCAACTCCTCAAGTATCTAGAAATACAAATTCCATTTGACCCAGCAATCCCATTACTGGGTATATATGCAAAGGATTATAAATCGTTCTTTATAAAGACACATGCACACGTATGTTCATTGCAGCACTGTTGCATTAGTAAAGAACTAGAACCAACCCAAATGCCCATTGATGATAGACTGGATAAGGAAAATGTGGCACATATACACCATGAAATGCTATGCAGCCATAAAAAAATGATGAGTTTGTGTCCTTTGTAGGGACATGGATGAATCTGGACACCATCATTTTCAGCAAACTGATACAAGAACAGAAAATCAAACACCGCATGTTCTCACTCATAGGTGGGTATCGAACAATGAGAGTATATGGACACGGGAAGGGACGCATGACACACTGATCTGTTGTGGGGGAATAGGGGAGGGGCAGTGGGGGTAGGGAGATTGGGGAAGGATAACGTGGGGAGAAATGCCATATATAGGTGACAGGGGGATGGAAGCAGCAAACCACATTGCCACGTATGTATGTATGCAACAATCCTGCATGTTCTGCACATGTATCCCAGAACCTAAAATGCAATAAAATATGTGTATATATATATATATATATAAAAGTGGGTGAAGGATATGAACAAATATTTATGTGTCCAATAAACATGAAAAAATCCTCATCATCACTGGTCATTAGAGAAGTGCAAATCAAAACCACAATGAAATATCATCTCATATCAGTTAGAGTGGTGATCATTAAAAAGTTAAGAAACAACAGGTGCTAATGAGGTTATAGAGAAACTGGAATGCTTTTACACTGTTGGTGAGAGTGTAAATTAGTTTGACCATTGTGGAAGACAGTGTGGTGATTCCTCAGGGATCTAGATCCAGAAATACCATTTGACCCAGCAATCCCATTATTGTGTATATACCCAAAGGATTGTAAATCATTCTCTTAAAAAGACACATGCACACATATGTTTACTGCAGAACTATTTACAATTGCAAAGAGTTGGAACCAATACAGATGCCCACTATTGATAGACTGGATAAATAAAATGTGGCACATATACACCATGAAATACTATGATGCCATGAAAAAATGCATTTATATCCTTTGCAAAGACATGGTTGTTGCTGGAAACTATCAGTCTCAGCAAACTAACACAGGAACAGAAAACCAAACACTGCCTGTTGTCACTCATAAGTGGAAGTTGAACATTGAGAACACATGGACACAGGGAGTGGATCACACACTGAACCATCTCGGGGGTGAGGATAAGGGGAGAGAGAACATTAGGACAAATAATGCATATGATGCTTAAAATCTTGGTGATGGGTTGATAGGTACAGCAAACCACTATAGCACATGTATATCTATGTAACAAACCTCCACATTCTGCACATGCATCCTAGAACTTAAAGTAAAATAAAAATAAAATAAAATAGTATAAAATGGTACATACTTATATCTAAGACCTCAATCCATGAAACTGCTACTAGAAAACGTTGGAGAGAAACTTCACCACATTTGTCTGGGCAAAAGTTTCTTAAACAATGCACACAAACATATGCAATCAATGCAAAAAATGATAAATAGGACAAAATTAAGTCAAAAATATTCTGCACAGCAAAGGAAGGAGTAAACAAAGTGAAGAGAAAACCCACAGAATGTAAAAAAAATTTGCAAACCACCCATCAAGGGATTAAACATCAAAATATATAAGGAGCTGTAACAGCTCTGTAAAAAAAAAATGTCACAATCTAACTAAGCATGAGCAAAGTATCTAAATAGGCATTTTTCCAAATAAGACATACAAATGCCAAATAGGCTGATGAAAAGGTGCTCAGCATCAGTGATCATCAGCGAAATGCAAACGTAAACTACAAAGAGATATCATTTCACGTTAGCTAAAATGGCTTATATCCAAACGACAGACAATGCTGGCAAGGATGTGGAGAAAAGAGAATCCTTGTACACTGCTGGTAGAACTGTAAATTTGTACAGCCCCTATGGAGAACAATTTGCAGCTTCCTCATGATACTAAAAATAGAGCTATCATATAGCAATCCCACTGTTGAGCACATACCAAAAAGAGAGGAAATCAGTATATCAAAGAGATATCTACATTCCTATGTTTGTTGCAGCAGTGTTTACAGTAGCTAAGATTTGGAAGCAACCTAAGTGTCCGTTAACACATAAATGCATAAATAAAGTGGAGTATCTATACCCAACAGAGTACTATTCAGTCATAAAAAGGAGTGAGATCCAGTAATTTGCAACAACGTGGATAAAGTTGGAGATTATATCATGTTAAGTGAAGTACATAAGACACAGAAAGACAACTCATGTTCTCTCTTTTTTGTGGGGTCTAAAAATTAAATAAATTGAACTCATGGAGATAGGGAGTTGGAAGATGGTTACCAGAAGCTGGAAGGGGTAGTGAGGGGATAGGGGTGAGATGCAGATTGTTAATGGTTACAAAAGTTAAAAAGAATGAATAAGGCCTACTATTTGATAGCAAAAGGTGACTATAATCAATAACTTAACTATACATCTTCACATAACTTTAGGAGTTTAATTGGTTTTCTTGCAAGTCAATGGATAAATGCTAGAGGGGATGGATACCCCATTTGTTTTCATTTTTGTTTGTTTGCTTATTTTATTTTATTTTATTTTATTTTATTTTATTTTATTTTATTTTATTTTATTTTATTTTATTTTTGAGATGAGTCTCTCTCTGTCACCAGGCTGGAGTGCAGTGGTGTGATCTTAGCTAACTGCAACCCTGCCTTCGGGTTCAAGGGATTCTCCTACATCAGCCTCCTGAGTAGGTGAGACTACAGGTGCAGGCCATCACGCCTAGCTAATTTTTGTATTTTTAGTAGAGGCATGGTTTCACCCTGTTGGCCAGGATGGTCTCCATCTTTTGACTTTGTGATCCACCCACTTCAACCTCCCAAAGTGCTGGGATTACAAACGTGAGCCACTGCGCCTAGCCTACCCCAATCTTAATGTTCTTATTTCACCTTGCATGCCTGTATCAAAACCTCTTATGTACTCTGTAAATATATACACTTACTATATACCCACAAATTTAAAATTAATTGACAATTAATTTTAAAAATAATAATTAACACATGTCGTAATGAAACATAGTAAAGATCCTAGGAACAAATTCACACATCTACAGTGAACTGATTTTTGACAAAAGAGCCAAGAACATACACTAGGGAATCAACATTTTCTTCAGTAAATTGTGCTGAGAAAACTGGCTATTCATATGCAGCAGAGTTAAACTAGACACCCGTCTGTTACCATATACAAAAATCAAACCAAAATGGATTAAATACTTAAACCTAAGACCTCAGTGTGTGAAACTACTACAATAAAATTTTGGCAAAAATCTCCAGAACATTTGCTTAGACAATGATTTCTTGAGCAATACCTTATAAGCACAGGCAACCAATCAAAAGTGGACAAATCAGAGCACATCAAATTAAAACATTTCTGCACAGTAAAATATACTGTAAACAAGGTGAAGAGACAACACACAGAATGGGAGAACATATTTACAAACTACTCATCTGATTGGAATATGTAAGGAGCTCAAACAACTGTGTGGAGAAAAATGATACGATCAAAAATTTGTCCAAAGATTTGGATAGACATTTTATAAAAATGACAAATAGGCATATGAAAAGGTGCTCAACGTTACTGATCATCAGATAAATGCAAATCAAAACTACAATGAGATATCCCATTCCAGTTATGACTCCTTCTATTTAAACAGGCAATAACAAATGCTGGCCAGAATGTGGAGAAAAGGGAATGCTTTTACACTGTTAATGGAAATGTAAATTAGTACAACCCACTATGAAGAATAGTTTGGACGTTCCTCACAAAACTAAAAACTGGGCTACCCCATGATTCAGCAATTCCTCTGCTGTGTACGTATCCCAAAGAAAGGAAATTTGTACATCAAAAAGATATCTGCACTCCTGCTTCTGTTGCAGCACTGTTTAAATAGCTAAGAGAGGAAGCAGCCTAAGTGTCCATCCACAGAGGAATAGATTTAAAAATGTGGTTTATATAGAAGGTGGAATACTATTCAGCCATTAAAAGAATGAGATCAGGTCACTTACAACAACATGTTCTCACACATTTGTAGGATCTAAAAAGCAAAGCAATTGAACACATGGACATAGATACCAGAAGAAAGGTTTACCAGAGGCTGAAAAGTGCACTGGATAACTTGGGGGAGGTGGACATGGTTAATGGTGACAAAAATAGTGAGAAAGAATTAATAAGAACTACTATTTTGTTGCTCAACAGAATGACTATAGTCAATAATAACTTAATTGTACATTTAGAAATAACCTAAAGTGTGTAATTGGATTGATTATAACACAAAGGATAAATGCTTGAGGATTTGGATATCCCATTATCCAAGATGTGCTTATTTCACATTACATACCTGTATAAAATATTTTATGTACCTCATAAATATATACACATAGTGTGTACCCACAAAAATTAAAAAAGTAAAAACCTTTAAAAAGATACACTCGTTTATGTACCGCAATTACAGTGTTATAACATTCTGTGTGCTTACTATTACCACTGAGTTTTGTACCTTCTGATAGTTCATTCTTGCTCAATAACATCTTTTTCTTTCACATTAAATAGCATTCTTTAGCATTTCTTGTAGCAAAGGTTTAGGGTTGATGAAATTCTTCACCTTTTATTTGTCTGGGCAAATCTTTATTTCTCCTCTATATTTGAATGATATTTTTACTGGATATACTATTAAAGAATACAAGCTTTTTTTTCCTTTAGCACTTTAAATATGTCATGTCATTCTCTTCTGGTCAATATGGTTTTCACTGAAAAGTCCACTACTGGATGTATTGGAGCGCCATTGTATGTTATTTCTTTTGTTTCTCTTGCTACTTTTTAGGATTCTTTCTTTATCCTTGACCTTTGGGAATTTGATTACTAAATGCCTTGAGGTAGTCTTCTTTGTGTTAAATCTGCTTGGTGTTCTATATATAACGTTCTTGTACTTAACTATTGATATCTTTGTCTAGGCTTGGAAAGTTATCTAATATTATTCATTTGAATAAACTTTTCAACCCTGTCTTTTCTCTCTACCTCCTCTTTAAGGCAAATAACTCTTAGATTTGCCCTTTGGGGGCTATTTTCTAGATCTTGCAGATATACTTTATTCTATTTTTATGGGGTTTTTCTTTTGTCTTCTCGGATTGTGTGTTTTCAAGCTCACACATTCTTCTTTTTGATCAATTCTGTGTGAAAAGACTGATGCATGCTTTAGTGTGTCAATTGTATTATTCAACTTTAGAATTTCTGCTTGATTCTATTTAGTTATTTCAGTCTGTTAAATTTATCTGATAGAATTCTGAGTTATTTTATTTGATTATCTTGCATTTTCTTTTAGTTTTCTCAATGCAGGTATTTTGAATTCTCCATCTGTAAGGTCACATATCTCTGTTTTTTTTTCAGGGTAGTCTAGAACTGTCATCTGTGAGTTAGGACCTGGAATGGGGCCTTTTGACTGCCCAGTGCCCTGTCCTACCTAGGCTGAGTTGGTACCCAAGAGGCAAGATGAAGTCCTCTTTACTCTTTGCTCTTTTTCTTAAGCAGAATGAAGAAGACACTTATTACTGTGAGCTGTACTGCATAGGGCTTTGCGAGGAGTGGCCCAAGCACTCCTTTAGCCACTTAACTGGTATCTCCCTAGGTCACATGCCACCCTAGTCTACTGCTTCTGGACCCATCCCAGCACTAGGAGTTGTGTAGGGATTACAGTCCTTGTGTCCTAGACTGCCTGTCAAGTTTACCTAGAACCCCAGAGCACTATGGCCCGTGAAGGTGAGGTTTGCTGAGAAACTCAAGGTCCAACCACTGGGATGGGCAAATCTTTTCTGACTAGGTCTGATCCAATGTTCCTCAATGGGTAGATTCTGACTGAAGCCTGCATGGCCTTGCTCTCCACTGTGACAGGGAAGCACTGAGATCAATGTCTCTTCACTTTCCCTCTTCCAAGAGAACAGATTTTCTCTTTGTGCCATGTGGCCACAGCCAGGGCAGAGCAGAGGGGTGGTTTCAGCAATTCAAGACTATCTTTCCTACCCTCTTCAATGCCTCTTTCAGCAATATGATATTAAAACCATGTACTATGATTGCTCACCTGATTTTTGGTTCTTGAGTGCAGATAGTTGTTAAAATGTAGCATTCTTGTGAAAGAGATAAATGGTGTAGGCTTCTATTCCCTCATATTGCTCCACTTCTCTAAAATTTCAGTAGGACTTGCATTATATCTATAGATCAATTTAGAGAGAATTGACATCTTTAAGATATTGAGTCATCCAACTCATGAACATGATATCCTTCTCTCCATTTATGTTGATTTTTTCAGACTTTTGTAATTTTCAGCATACATATTCTGTACGCATTTTGTTAAGTTTGTATCTAACTAGTTAATTTTATTGGAGTGAATGTGAATACTCTAAATTAAGGTTTCCTCATTATTATTCTTAGTATCTAGAAACGTATCTAATTTCTGTGTGTTCATCTAGTATCCTGAGACCTCCCTGAAGTCACTTACTATTTTTACAAGTTGTTCTGTAGATTCATAGAATTTTTTAAGGAAACAATTATGTCATCTATAAATAAAGACAGTTTTATTTTTCCCTTTCCAATGCATATCCCTTTTATTTGTTTTTCTTGACTTATTGCAGTGGCCAGAATATCAATTACTATGTTGAATGACTGATAAGAGCAGAACTCTCTCCTTGTTCCCAATTTTAGGAAAAGGCATTCAGTCTTTCATGATCAATTATATCAGCTGTAGGATTTTGGAGATGCACTTTGTCAAGTTCTAACTATTCCTATCCTTAACTTGTTGAAAGTATCTTTTTTCTTTAATCATGACTGGGTGTTGGATTTCATCAAATGCCTTTTGTCTATTAATTAATATTATCATATTTTTCTTAATTTTTAGTCTGTTTATATAGTGGATTACACTGATTCATTTTTTTTCTTTTGAGATAAAGTCTTACTCTGTCACCTAGGCTGGAGTGTAATGGGACGATCTCGGCTCACTGTAATCTCTGCCGCTGGGGTTCAAGTGATTCCCCTGCCTCAGTCTCCAGAGTAGCTGGAGAGTGAGCATCATGATGCCCAGCTAATTTTTGTATTTTTAGTAGAGATGGGGTTTCACAATGCTGGCCAGGCTGGTCTCAAATGCCTGACCTCATGATCCACCTGCCTCAGTCTCCCAAAGGGCTGTGATTACAGGCATGAGCCACCAAGCCCAGACCACTGATTTATTTTCAAACTCTGAATGAGCATTGCATATCAGGAATGAATCTCACTTGGTCACATTGTTGAATGATGCTTGCTAATATTTAAATGTGCACTTTTCTGTCTACATTTACGAGAGATATGGCTATGTTGTTTTATTTGTTTTGTACTTGTCTGGTTTTGGTATTCAGATAATACTAACCTCACAAAGTAAGTTAAAATTTCTTCCTCTTTCTTTTATTTTCTGGAGGACAAAGTGAAAAATTGGTGATTCAACCTCTTAAATAATTATAGGGTTATTGAGAATGCTCATTTCTTCTTGGTAAAAGTCTGATAGTTTGTGATTTTCAAAGTATTGGTTTATTTACTATAAGCTATTAAATTTATGAGTGTTACATTATTCATTGCATTCTCTTATTATACTTTTTATGACTACATAATCTCTAGTGATATTTTCTGTTTCATTCTCAATATTGATTTAATCTTCTCTCATGTTTATTGATTGTTTTTTTAAAGAAACAACTTTTTATATCATTGATTTCCTTCATTATTTTTCTAATTTTAATTTTATTGGTTTCTGTTTTTTATTATTCTGTTTCTTCTGCTTGTTTTTCCTTTTTGTTTTAGTTTCTTGAGTCGGGAACTTAGAATACCATTTTGATACTTTATCTTATTTCTAATATAAGCATTTAGTATTATACATTTCCCTCTCAGCACTACATTAGATGCATCTAGTTTAATTTAATATTGTTTTGATCATATTTCAAAAGACAATCCAGAAATCTACAATCCCAAATATTGATAATACAGAAAGATCAGAATTTGTATCCAAAATCCTAAAAAAAAAATTACAATTCTGAAAAATTAAATTTCTGAATACTGAAATTTTGAAAGGCGAATTCTGGGGATTAGTGCATTTTTGGTTGTATGCAGGATAATTACATCGTGTTAATTGTATCATGTTGAGCACTGTTACCTCGTTATTGTTTTTATTTGCTTTTCATGGAAAATTCAGATAAATGGATTGGTCATGTAATATGACAGTGACTAGAACATCAGTGCAAAAATGTACTGTTTGCTTAAGTTGGTATTTTTTCCAGCTGATGATGTTCCAGTAGCTTTTAATGAATTAAAGCCAAATTTGTCTGAAGAAACAAGTGAAGTTACTAGCTGGTTGAAAAAATAATTATGTGCAGGGTAAGATAAGGAGACAAGCAAGTATTTCTGTTTGATTACAACTATCATTTCCACCAAATTTGTTGTGTGTACATTAGTGCATGCAGAATGGATTTCCATGTACCAAAAACAACATAGAAGCATGGCACAGAAGACAGAAAAAAAATAGGGAATACTCATGTTGGTGTATATCAAAAAAGAAGAATTTCAAAAAGAGACGTGCATTCACAAAAAATATGTGAATGTATTATTCAAGGAGAGTCACGTCTCAAAAAAGAAATACCTCTTTATTATGGTGCAAGATTTCAAAATATAGTCAATGCTTGTGAAAGTTGGTCAGCTTTTACAAATTATCTTTGTGCAATTGCCCATCATTTATTTCTGTAATACACTTTTTCATGTCAAATTTTCTTCTCAGTTATTTAGTTTTTTTCTATTCTTTAGTTATTTTCCCCACTATTTTAAATTGTCAGCATTCTTTTTTTTTATAATTTATTACACTGTGTCATTTACTTTTACATAATTTCTAACACTAGAGGTATAAATTGTATATATGCCTTTAGAGTTCTAATTCTTTTCATGCATTTTATTTTTGCAAATTTGACTCCTTAAAAGTGCTTGATCACAATTGTATGTAAACATTGTGCATGCACATGAAAGTGTTAACACTTCCTCAATAAATGAAGAGATGCCGTTGTTGTCTGTCGACATTTGTAAAAGACAAAGTTTCTGGAGATGTCAGCTCTTTGGGTGACTGCATATGCAGTGCTAATCAACCCTGTTTTTCAATCAATCTCGGCAAAATACTTAGGTTGATCATCACAGTATTTTAGACAACTGCAGTTAAAAAGCTGGATGTACACCATTACTAACCACGGTAATATGTATTGATGCATTTTCCTTTTTGGCTTATTTCTCTATTAATGTGGTTCATCTGCTCACATCTGTTATGCCCATGTGACTTTTGTTAGTATAACTGAGTGTTTATGCTTGCAAAAGAATGTTATTATTGCCTATTTTTAGTGTAAAGTGGCCCATAAAGCGTTATGTTGTGTTTTATATGTTTCTCAAATAAATTCCCTTTTAAAAAGTAAATAATATCATTAAAATTTTTTATATACTTTTTAAAAACTATGTATTTAGGATTTTAGATTTTTTGAATTTTGGCATTTTTAGATTTTAACATTTGGGATTATGGCATTCAAAATTGTATCTTTCAGGATTATGATTGGCTTCTGATTTCATAATGGTCAGATACATATTATATAATCTCAATTATTTTGAGTCTTTGAGGTTTGTTTTATGGTGCAAGATGTGGTCTATCTCTGTGAATGTTTCATAGGAGATTTATAAAATGTATATTTTTCTGTTGTTGAGTGGATTGATTTAAATAGCTTAGTAATATACCGTTGGTTGATTGTGTTGTTCAGATCTACGTCCTTGAATTTTTTTTTGTCTAGCAGTTCTATCAGTTGCTGAGAGAAGTCTTTAAGTTCCCAACTATAATTGTAGATTTTTCTATTTTTTCTTTCAGCTCCATCAGATGTTGCACTCATTGATGATTGTCATGTCTGCCTCATGATTAATCATTTTATCCCTTTTATCATTGTATAATGTCCATTTTTGTTTCTAGTAATCTTATTTTCTCTGAATAAAAACTATTACCAAATACTGTCAGATATTAATTTAAGTCACTTAGTTTTTCTTATGATTTATGTCTATTTGGCATATCTTATTTTATCATTTTATATTCAACTCACCTATGTCTTTGTTTTCAAGTGTGTTTTCAGTAAATAGTACATAGTTAGTTTTTGCTCTTGACACTCTGCCAGCTTTTGTCTTTTGACTACTATATTTAGAACATTTACATTTAAGGTAATTATTTATGTATTTAAGAGTAAGTCTGTCTTTTTATTGCTTCCACCTTGGTTTTCTTTATTTCTCATTTCTCTCTTAATTTTTTCTTGATTTTCTGAGGGTTATTTGAATAATTTCAGAATTATATATTAGTTGATTCATAGTGTAATTTTTTTACTGTAATGATTTGTATATTTTTTGCAATGGTCACTCTATGTATTACTATATATCTTATCAGTCTACTGATATTAAACAGTATATTAACAGTTTACCACTTTAAGTGAAGTATAGAAATCTTCCATAGAAATTTACCATTTCTCTTTACCTCCCCCACTATTATCATTACCAAATAATAGTTTAATTTTTATTTCAATCATCAGTTATGAGTTAAAAACTAATAAAGTGAAGGATAATCTTTTGATTGTTCTGTGTGCTTTTTCTGAGTTGTTTCTTCTTTCCTGATGCTCTAGAATTCCTTTTTAAAAATTATTTCCATTATGTTTAAAGAACTTCCTTTAACTAATTTTTAAGGGTAGGTCTTGTAGTGTCAAATTATTTTTGTTTTTATTGGTCTGAGTATATCTTTATTTTACTCTTATTCCTGAAGTATAGTTTCATAGAAGGTAGAATTCACAGTTGATAGTTGTTTTTACCCTCTTTCATCACTTGAAAAATATTAGGTCTTTTGTTTCTTGCCTTCATGATTTCAGATGAGAAATCTTCTGCTATTCAAATTGCCCTTTCCCCAATAAGTAATGCTTTGTTTCTCTCTGGCTGCTTTCAAGATACTGTTTTTCTTTATCTTCAGGTTTCAGACGTTATTATAAGGTGTTTTGTCAGGGATTTCTTTGGGTTTCTCCTGCTTGGGCTCCTCATCATCTAGCATCTTTAAGTTTTCTCCTTTAGTCAAATTTGGGATGTTTTCAGCCACTATTTTTTGTAATACTCTTTTAGACTCATTCTCTGTCTCTTCTCTTTATAGTACTCCAATGATAAATATGTTGTACCTTTCATTATTGTTTCAGAGATCTCTTTGGTTCTTTTTATTCTTTTCCAGTCTATTTTCTCTCTGTTTTTAAGATTAGGTTCTTTCATTTCATATTTTCTCAAGTTAACTTGAATACTTTGTCACATCGAACTCACTATTAAGCCAATTCAGCAAGCTTTTACTTCTTTTATTATTTTCATTTAGTTCTTTAATTTTCATGCGGTTCTTGAACATAAGTCTTTTATTTTTTCTTATATCTATATTGAGATGTTCTATATTGCCATTGTCAGGGAAGAGGTGGCAGTGAGTACAGCTTCAGCAGACTTAAACATTCCTGCCTGCCATCTCTGAAGAGAGCAGCAGATCTCCCAGCACAGGGCTCAAACTCTGCTAAGGGCCAGACTGCCTCCTCAAGTGGGTCCCTGACCCCTTAGCCTTGTGAGTAGGAGACACCTCCCAGCAGAGGTTGACTGACACCTAATACAGGAGAGCTCTGGCTGGCATCTGATAGCCCCTTCTGAGACAAAGCTTCCAGAGGAAGGAACAGGCAGCAATCTTTGGTCTTCTGCACCCTCCACTGGTGATGCCCAGGCAAAGAGTCTGGAGTGGACCTCCAGCAAACTCCAGCAGACCTGCAGCAGAGGGGACTGATTGTTAGAAGGAAAACTAACAAACAGAAAAGAATACCATTAACATCAACAAAAAGAATGTCAACACAAAACCCCATCAAAAGGTCACCAGCATCAAAGACCAAAGGGAGATAAATCCATGAAGATTAAAAAAAAAGCAACACAAAAAAGCTGAAAATTCTGAAAATCAGAATGCCTTCTCTCCTCCAAAGGATTACAACTCCTCACCAGCAAGGAAACAAAACTGGATAGAGAATGAGTTTGATGAATGGGTAATAACAAACTCCTCCAAGCTAAAGATGGGTAATAACAAACTCCTCCAAGCTAAAGGAGCATGTTCTAACCCACTTTAAGGAAACTAAGAACCCTGAAAAAAGGTTAGACAAATTGCTAACTAGAATAACCGCTTTACAGAAGAACATAAATGATGTGATGGAGCTGAAAAACACAGCATAAGAACTTTGTGAATAATACACATGTATCAATAGCCAAATCAATCAAACAGAAGAAATTATATCAGAAATTGAAGATAAACTTAATGAAATAAACCCTAAAGACAATATTGGAGAAAAATAATAAAAAGGAATGAACAAAGCCTCCAAGAAATATGAGACTGTGTGAAACCTACCTACATTCTATTGGTGTACCTGATAGTGATGGGAAGAATGGAGCCAAGTTGGAAAATACTATTCAGGGTATTATTCAGGAGAATTTCCCCAACCTAGCAAGAGGCCAACATTCAAATTCCAGAAATACAGAGAACATCACAAAGATACTCCTTGAGAAGAGCAACCCCAAAACACATAATTGTCAGATTCACCAAGATTGAAATGAAGGAAAAAATGTTAAGTGCAGGCAGAGAGAAGGGTCAGGTTGCCCACTAAGGGAAGTCCATCAGGCTAATGCTGACCTCTCCACAGAAACTCTACCAGCCAGACGAAAGTGGAAGGCAATAGTCTACATTCTTAAATAAAATTATTTTCAACTCAGAATTTCATATCTAGGCAAACTAAGCTTCATAAGCAAAGGTAAAATAAAATTTGTTACAGACAAGCAAATGCTGAGAAATTTGGCCACCACCAGTCTTGCCTTACAAGAGCTCCTAAAGGAAGCACTAAACATGGAAAGAAAAAAGAGGTACAAGCCACTGCAAAAACATACTAAATTGTAAGGACCATAAACACTATGAATAAACTGCATCAATGCACAGGTAAAATAACCAGCTAGCATCATAATGACAGGATCAAATTCACACGTAACTATATTAACCTTAAATGTAAATGGGCTAAATGCCCCAATTAAAAGACACAGACTGGCAAATTGGACAGAGTGAAGACCTTTCGTTGTGTCGTATTCAGGAGAAGCAACTCGTGTGCAAAGAAACATATAGACTCAAAATAAAGAAATGGAGTAATATTTACTAAGGAAATGGAAAGTAAGAAGAAGAAGAAGAAGAAAAAGGCAGGGATTGAAATTCTCATCTTTGAATAAAACAGACTTTAAGCCAGCAATGATCAAAAAAGACAAAGAAGGGAATTACATAGTGGTAAAGGGATCAATGCAATAAGAAGAGCTAACTGTACTAAATATATGTGTACCCAATACAGGATCACAGATTCCTAAAACAAGTTCTTAGAGACGTACAAAGAGACTTAGACTGCCACATGACAATAGTGGGGGACTTTAACAACCCACTGTCAATATTAGACAGATCAATGAGACAGAAAATTAATAAGAATACTCAGGACTTCAACCCAGCTCTGGATCGAGCAAACCTAATAGACATCTGCAGAACTCTTCACCTCAAATCAACAGAATATACATTCTTCTCAGCACCACATTGCACTTATGATAAAACTGACCACATAACTGGAAGTTAAAAACTCATCAGAAAATGCAAAAAAATGGAAATCATAACAAACACTCTCTCAGACTACAATGCAATCAAATTAGAACTGAAGATTAAGAAACTCACTCAAGGGAGAGAGGAGGAAGATGGTGCTCTAGAAGCAACTCACCACTGCAGCTCTCAGTCAAGACGCAGAGGGTAAGCAAACACCACATTTTCAGACGGATCCTTATAGCCCACAGAGCGGGGGAAAAGCCCAGGTGAAAAAGGCACGCAGGACTGAAGTGCAGTGCTCTCCGCTGGTGAGGCCAGGCAGCCAGCGCCGCCGCAGTGGCCGGCGCACAAAACACACGGGTCTGGGCGCCCTGTTAAACTGGCAATTTGAGACTTGGGAGGGCAGATTGCTATGTTCATCTGACTGAACGGGTTTTGGACGGTGAACTAGACCAGGAGACTTCTGGGAGGTGAGTTGTGAACCAGCGCAGCGGGTGGCTGCACAGGAAACCACACAGATCCTGGTGCCCTTTCGGCCAGTGACTGAGTCACCTGGGAGAGAGTCAACCCTACAACTAAAAAGACAAAAAAAGCAAAAAGGCTCGGAGGCAGGGAGCCAAGTGATCAGGCTCGACAGGTCCCACCCCCACAGGGACAAGCAATAAGTCGATTCGGAGTGCCGGGGGTTGAGAGTTCCACTGCGGGAAGAGTGGAACACATGACTGTGCAGCTCCGTGGGGGAGGGGCATCCACCAATGCCGAGAGCTTTGGCCCCTACTGAGGTACCCGCCCACTGCTGATGCAGTCAGCCGTTGCCAAGGCAACCTACAATAACAGAGAGACTCCACCTACAGGGCAGAGCCTACATCAACAGGGCGGAGCCTACGTCAGTAGGGCGGAGCCCAAAACAGCAGGACGGAGCCCACAGCAAAAGGGAGCACCTCACGCCAGCAGGGCAGAGCCTCGGCAGCCAAATAGTGACTGGACTGCCTCCCAGCTGGGCAGGACAGCACAATGGATACTCACAAATAAAGCGCTAACACCCCGAGACAGAGCATCTGAGGAAAAAAACCAGTTTCATGAGTTCTGCCACAACACACTTAAATATACTTGCCTAGCAACACTGAATGAACAACGGAGCTCACAGAACAGCACTCGAGCTCTTATAAAGTACAGATCGTCTCCTCAAACAGCTCCCTGACCCCTGTATACCCAAAGAATCACCTCAAAAAGGACTGATCAGACTGACATTTGGCAGGCATCATTCTGGGACAAAGACAGAATAAGAAACTGGTAGCATCCCTCACTGTTCTGCAGCTGCTACAGGTGTACCCCAGGCAAGCAGGGCCTGGAGTGCACCTCAGCAGTCTTACAGCAGAGGGGCTAGACAATTAGAAGGAATATTAAGAAACAGAAATACTTCATCATC
>CM052670.1:53938686-53977788 GCA_028533165.1 Leontopithecus rosalia
TTAAATGAATTGTACTAAGTGTCCTAAAAGAAAGGTAAGTTTATCGAGAGGGGAAAAAATAGCAACATACCAAATATTCCTGGCCTGCTTGTGAAAGAAATGTAAGAATCACTACTTTCCCAAGATTCCTTTCTAAATTCTAAAAAATTAGGCCAGATTATCTGGTTTTAGCTAAAGCAAGTGTAACCTACAAAAAAAAGTATGTTTTTTTTCTGAGCTCAATGTCACTTAACGGTATATAAGACCCCTGTATATAATCATTGTATAACCATAATTATGCCCATTTCATGAAGCTCTGCAAACTATTTTACTATACAAATTGATTACAGAATATTTTTTGTTGTTACCTACTTGCTTTAAGACATTAAAAAAAATCTATTACTAATTTGATGCCAAGTCCTTGTCAAGAACAAGATCTCCAAGTACATGATGTTTCTATGAAAAATATCCATTTTCTAAAGTTACTACAGGAAGTATTATTTCAGAAAGTGGGCTCATCTGTAGTGGGACTACACTTAATTATAATTTTCATGCAGAACTTTTAATCTAAAAAAAGGCCCAAATATAAAAAGCAAATTTGAAATTTCTTGAAAGTTTTGGCAGTGAAAATAGCCAAACAAATATATGTGGCAAAATGCTTCCTGAATGTATTAAGTCCAAATGACTCTGTAATAAATAACAGAGTGGCTCTATAGATGTTACTAATTCCTAGATTACTTTGATAAGTAATATATCCAACCAATTTTAGTCAGCGGGTATTAACTCCATATAAATAAAAGAAAATTATAATGTTATTTAATCTTCTGATAAATTGGAAATAGTGATCAATGTGAAATGTTAACCCTATAGTTAAATAAAAATTCCCATAAATCAAAAAAAAAAAAGAAACTCACTCAAAACCACACAACTACATGGAAACTGAACAACCTGCTCCTGAATGACTACTGGGTAAATAACAAAATTAAGGCAGAAATAAATAAATTCTTTGAAACCAATGAGAACAAAGACACAATGTACCAGAATCTCTGGGACACAGCTAAAGTAGTGTTTAGAGGGAAATTTATAGCACCAAATCCCCACAGGAAAAAGTGGGAAAGATGTTGAAGCATTCTTTTATGATGGACACTTTACAATCTTTGGCAGAGAATTTCAACATCTGACACATTTTTGTGTTAGAATTAGTTGGCTATATTTTCTCATTAAAGTTTTTATTTTCTTGGTTGTGTTGTGTTATTGATATAGGAGGAACTTTCCTTTATCTCCCTTGCAGGGAGTGCAATAGGGATGTGAATGGCTTCTTCAGTGCCTCGCTGCTCAAACCTTTAGGAGGAGCATACAGATGGCAGGTCACGGGAAGTATGGGCTCTGACTTCTTGGCAGTGTCTAGGGTGAGTGTTTATAGCTCTGGAAACCCCAGCGTGCTCTTTCAGCTTAACAGCCATAGGCGGCTTGTGTTAATCAGTTCAATTAGACTCTCTGCTTTATTAAAAGGGAAGAGGGATTTCTGTATTCTGGGGTTCTTGTCCTAGTGTACTGGGAAAGTTGAGTCACATGTGGGCTTGGCAAAGGAGTGCAAGTTTTTACTGAGTGGTGGAAGTAGCTCTCAGCAGATGGATGGGAATCCGGAAGGGGGATGGAGTGGGAAGGTGGTCTGCCCCTAGAGTCAGGCCACTCAACAGCTGGGCTCTCTTCCAAATTCCCTCTGCTGGATGTCCCTTGATACCCATGTCATGTCAGTCTGTTTCAATGGCCTGCTGGAGTCTTTTGGTGTGTTCTTCTGCCAGTGTGTTTCTCTCGACGTCCAATCTGTATGTCTGCTATGCTCTCAGGGTTTTTATAGGCACAGGATGGGTAGTGTGGTTGGCCAGAGTGACCTTGGAAAATGCAACATTTGGGCACAAAAACAGGAATGTCTCTCCTCATTTAGGTTCATGGGCACAAGCCCAAGAGTGGAGTCTTCACCAGAGACCCTGCCCTTCTCTACCTAGCACTATCCTGCCTACTCCCATATCAGTATGACAGGTGATTTTTGTATCCTATCTTAGACATTTTTGACTATTATTTTAGGGGTCTCTTGGTCCCATTTGAATCTTTTATTTTAGCAGACAGTCATCCTCATTAAATTTAACAAACAGATCCTGGCCTAATTTTGTGTATGTGGTTTTAAGGACAGCTTAATTTTTAATTTTTGCAGTGATATTTTGGTACTGCTGAGCCTCAATTTGGTTTCTGCTGATGCTGCTTAATTTGACACAATGTGTTTTCTCAAGCACAGTTATTTGGTGTCTCTCTTAGGAGGAAGAAAGTCTCAGAAACAGGAAGTTTCAGCAACAGAAAGGCTGCCCTGGCTGCTGGGCCCTTGTTTTGTAAGAAATTCCTGCCTGTGGTTCTTGGATAGTATTTTCCAGGCTGAATGTTTTTGTGTCAGGGTCCCTCTTTTTAGGTCTTTCTGGCTGCCCTGGTAAAGGCTATGGTAAAAATAAACTTCCTGAACTGGCTGTGTTTATGGCAGAGTGGGAGGGAGGGACTTGCCAGTTCCCACACATTATCCCATCCTCAGGATATTTTGATATGCAATCTGGGATAATGATCCTTGGAGTCTAATACCTGAAGCCCTTCCATTTGTGATTCTATGAAAAACTTGTGAGAAGAATTCTAGCCTCTGAGAGAAGATCTAAGGGGTTGAAAGATGGCTTTGAATGGATCCCAGTCTTTCTCTGTTTCTGTGTGCTTAGAAGCAAACAGGAGAAACACCCAGATTCACACATAATGAAAGCCGTCACTTTGTGATCTGCACTGCAGACTGAGGAGGAGCCTACACAGATCACAACACATAATATTTATACTGCTTTTAAGACTAGTATGAAGTTAAATTAAAATCAAGGGATAATAAAATGCTCTGTAAATGATCACAGCTGAAAAAGTAGCAACTTTTAAAACAGGAATATTAAATTCTGCATTACAGAGTGGTGATGAGGATGAAGTTGTGTCATTGAAAAATAGTGTGTAGGAATTAAATAATGTAGACAGCATGACTAGGGTGTGGGTATATGTCACACAACAGTGAGTGACTCTAGTTGTCTACTGTACATTTACAGCCCAATTAGTAATGTCCTCAGATTTGGGCATTTCTAAAAGTCTCTGGACATACCACCTTGAAATGCTGAATGGGTACTTTATAGTCACAAGTTTGCACACTGAATATGGTATCAAAGCTAGCAAAATTAGATAAATTTATGAAAAGTTTTTGAAGCAGCTGAGGACAAAATTAGAATAGTTTCTAAAATTATATTATATTAAATGACTTTCTTGGGATTGTGAATCCTTTCCCCATTCTATGTGCATATTGGAGTCTGTCTTTTCTTTGTTTTTGTAGCAGATAATTCCCTTCCCGCACAGACACTCCCCATCTCAAATTCTATGCCCCTTTCTAATGGAGACAGTCTCAGGTATATACACACATTCAGTTATTCTATTGCTTTTTAAAGCAGGATATTTAAATAGCAGTACATGATGAAACTGTACACATATTTTTTGTGAATCAACATTTTTCTAGGAAGTAGGACCATAGCTTTTGCCCAACTCCCAAAGGGGTTTGTGATTGAGAAGGTTTAAGAACTACTTTTTGTTTTCCAAATAAGATCATATTTTCATTTTCAAATGTTAGCAGTATCTCATGCTCACACAGCTAATATATGTTGACTCTAAACATAATGAAAGGGCTTTACTAGAAGATGTCTAACTTAGGTCTGGAAACACTCTTTTCTAACCTCCCTGCAATTCTCCATGTAATTGGTCACTTCCTGCTTCTTGACCTGCAGTGGATTACTTCCTCTTTCCTGAGCACACTTTTCTTTGGTTTACAGGACACCAGGCACTCTTGATCTTGTTCCTGCTTCCTTCGCCATTCACTCTGTTTCTTTTGCTGTTTCCTTCTAGTTGCCACAACCTCTTAATGGTAAAGTGCCCCAGGACTCAATGATTACACCTTGTCTATTTGTCTGTATTTCTTTCATTGAAGAACCATTAGTTTCAAGATGACAATCTCACTTCCTTCAACTCAGAGTTCTCAGAGAGCTTCTCACCAAAGCCTAAGATAACACAGCTAGGACATGAAGCTTCTTAGGTTTAAATCCTAATGTCGTGGGGTTAAATTAAGTTCAGGAACCATTTTTAGGCAAAAGCCCAAGTTACTTTCACAAAACACTGTCCCAGAATGATGCAGGGGCATCTTGCCAATACTTGGCTCAGCCTCACTCCTCCTCATCTGGAGCTAGGCCTGGACAGCCCTACTTTCCCCAGAATCCTTATCAGACTTCGATCTTTCTCAAACTGAAATGCTTTCATCACTCTGAGTTATGGATCCCAGCATTTTCAAGAGCATTTTTAAGTCTATCTCCCCTACCCCCAGAATCATATAAAATATTCATGTGCTTACTGGAATGTCAGATACCTTCCAAAAGTTTGTCTGGAAGTAACCAACATCAGATGCTCCTATTTTAAGTTGTTTTCCTATGAGTCCATCTCTTTTTCAGATTCTTAGAATGTCAGAGCCAGAAGAATCCAGAGCCAAAGAAACCATTATACAGGCAAAGGTGGGAAGAGACTTTTCCAGGGTTATGGAGTGAGTTAGTGGCACACCAAGTCCAAAATCAAAATTCTTAACTCCTTGTCAGATACTTATACCCAGTTAAATGTTCCTTAATAGATCAGTGGTACAACACTTTACCAACTTACCGTATCCTCCACCCCCTCTCAATTCCCCAGGATTCTGTGACTATATCCCTTAACAACATTCCCTCTCTCTGGTGCCCTCTCCTAGGACCCTGTGACTTTTGCCAGTTGGTAGTTTTAGGAGGAGTATGAAAAGGGCAAAAGGATAAATAATTAGTACATAATATATGTGTCAAGGAAGGAGCCACACTTTGGCCAGTGGAATTCCTCAGGTTGCCGGTCTTTCCTGTCTCCCAGATGTCCCTGGGACAGCCTAACTTCATTGTGACCAGGCTTAGTCCAGGAGAGCATCAGACTGGCAACTGAGAATAGGGGGAATGCATTCTCTCTACCTATCTGTCTGTGAAAGTCCCTGAGGGCCAATTAGTGAATAAGGGACTGAATAAGACTTCATAACAATTGACATAGAAATCCCCATGGATTAAACATCTACTATGTGCCAGACTATGTGAGTTGTATTAGATGTATTTAGCTCGTTTATATCCCACCTACAACCTATAATTTAAGTACTGTTAGTATCTTAATTAGGAATTTGAGCTCCTAATTAATGACCTGACTTGCTGAAGGTTATAGAGTCAGTAAATGCGAATGTTGGGACTAAAAGCCAAAAAAGTGACTGCAAAAATCATTCACTTTTCAATAATAAGAGCAATCACTGATTAAATTTTGTACTATGTGCCAGGCACTAAGCTAGGCTTTTGGATGTAGTATTAAAATAATTACAATAAGTCTATGCATTAGATAACCTTACTTATATTTTACAGGGGAGAAAGTAAAGGCTCAGAAAGCAAATCATATAGCCAGCAAGTAGTTGGGTCAGAACTTCAAGCCAAGTGTGTCTGATTCTAAAGCCTACATTCTCCACCATGCTGCCTCCATCAGAGATTTGGGAGAAAGGTGCAGAGAGAATGAATGAGGCTTTCAAAGGACTGAGTCCTCTTAATGGCTTTAGGAACAGCTTACAGACCTTACCTACTCAATCTATGATATTATATTTTTAGGAGGCAATAACAAATTCAAGGTATGAAATTAAGTGGCTGTGATGTTTGAATCTCAGAGGACTGTTCAGTCCTTCATCCCTATGCCACTTTCTAGAAATACATGGGTACAATGAAATTAAGACAGACTGGTAAACTGAAGGACCTGTTGCTGAGGTTGAACTAAGCTGGAATCTTTTAGGAAACTGAAGATTAATTCCTCCCCTAGAGAGGTTTGCTCTATTGTGCTTCCAGGGGCTGCTGCCCTGGAGTGAATTGTTAGAAATAAGAACACATGTTGCTGATTTTCTACTACTTCTATTAAATTGGTTCTTTTCCATGTGTAAAGTATCATCTATTGCCCCAGCTTGCATAGGATCAGTTCAAATGAGGCTGATATTAGCTGTGGCCTACCTCTCTTGAACTTAACCTGTAGAAGAGAGAGTTAAGGCCTTGCTTCCAGCTTAGAAATTTCTATATTTCTGGTAAATCTACCACTTTCAAATTCTGTAGGAACTTCTGGGTTTTAGTGTAATTCTCTATAAAATAACAAATGATGATTTCATGATCTTGCTATTAGCTTGGGGGCCATGAATTTGCACTATGTGCCGTGGTAACTTTGCCTAGTGCCCAGTTCCAAATCATACTTGGGAGGTATTACATAAATTAATAAAATCAACTTCATGAAGTCGTTCCATGATTTTTGTCTAGTAGGCAAAGGGAGGCAAAACAGAATCTCAGGACTTGACAAAACTCCCAAAGTCAGCTCATCCAATTCCTACCATATTTATTCTAAACATCTTTCTCAACCAGTCTTTCAAGCTCTGCTTGCACACTTTGTTACAGGAGCGTATGAGTAGGCAGCTCACTTAAAAATGTTCTCCTTGTGCTGAGTGAACTCTGTCTCTTTGTGGCTTCTACCTATTGGTAGGAGCTGTAGTCCATGGATTCACACATATGCTGTCTTCTGGTGGATCTACCCTGTTGTGAAGCCCAAGCTCCAGTTCATTCAATGACTCCACATGGAACCTGTGCTGTTGCCTCTTCTCTGTACCCGCTGTAGTTTTTCCATGTCACTTGAAGAATGAGGACAAATTTGAAACACCTACAGGGAAGTAAAGAATAGAGAAGAATGTAACCTTCTCTCTTCTGATAAATAATAGCTGTATTAATACTATAGTGAAACTAGTTTAATTATTTGCTTGTTTGTTTTGGAAGCCATTTACCTTTTTGATCAGAGATTTCCAAACTATGGCCTATGCACCAAATATAACCAACTGCCTGTTTTTGTAAATAAGGTTATATTGGAACATAGTCATGTGAATTTATTTACATATTGTCTGTGACTTCTTTCATACTACAAGGGCAGAATTGAGTAGTTGCTACAGAGTATATGCCTCATAACATTTAAAATATTTACTATTTGGTGCCTTAGAAAAGTTTGAAGATCCCTATTCTTAATTTATACTGGGCTTATTGGTTAAAACTGTTATTCATACCACCCTTTCTGGTAAAAACAAAAATGAAATTCCAAACTGAGACTCAAAGAGATGAAATGACTTGCTCAAATTCACACAGGTTGAGTATGGCTAAAGATAGATTTTTAACACATTTCTGTTTGGTTCACAGTCCATTGTTCCTACACCACATGTTCTTCTCAGTGTTCACTGTAGCCACTTTAAACTGGGTTATGCTATGGTGCTGGGGCTCCATGGTTTCTTGCTGTTTTGATTGGATTTTTACTATTAGCCAGTGCCTGCCCAGGTCAATTCCATCTGGTTTAGGTCAGCTCAGCTTACCTGTCCACTTGATACTTCCCTGTTCACCTTGCTCATGGTTGCTGGAGTCTCAGTTTCCTTGGCAGGTGATTGGAATAGGGCCTTCTAGATAATAATCCATTCAGGAGCCCTTGTACATAGTTAATACCAGGCTAGTTATGCATTAGGGAGTACTAGAGCAATAAGAGAGCCCCACCAAAACTGTGCCATGTTCCAGGAGAAGTAGGCAGTTGGCTGACAATAGGGTGATCTCTCAGTTACCATTCCTCAATCTGGTATTTTGTCTAAGTGTATATATATATATATTCTCTCTCATATATATATATATATATATATGAGATATACACATCTCATATATATATATATGAGATGAAGTGTCTATACATATTATATATAATATCTCTATATCACATATATATCTCATATATATCACAAAAATAAATGTCTATTTCTCATATATGAGAGAGAGAGCAAAAGAATAGACAATCAGGAAGAACAAACTTCTGTTGATCCATCCGCTTCCTTATTAATTAATTCTGCTATTTGTAGCTGAGTACTCATTTAGAACTTTACAACTTTTACTGGCCACCAGAAAGTCTGGGCACAGCTGCCTAGACATTTTTGTCCTCTCTGAGAGGACCTGGCTAGGCCATAAAAAGGTGGCCCAGCTATAGCCAGTACTACTTGAGGACACATAGGCAAGTGGAAGAGTGGAATTAAAGCAGCCAGTGTGGGCTGCTATGTGGCTGTTCCTGAGCCCTGGAACCTTCTCTTCAACCTCATGTTCATTTGCAATGGACCTCAACAGTGAAAGGCAAGGATGCCCAGGAAGGCTAGGCACAAGGGATTATAGATATACATCTACAATCTGAACTTTAGTAAGAAGAATAACAGAAATCGGGGCCTTTAAGACCATACTGTTCAACCATCAAATTTTACAAATTAGGAAACTCATGCTCAGAGAAGGGCAATGATCCACCTAAGATCATATGTCAGATCAATCCACATGCATAGAGATATAGTACTCTTCAAACTTAACAAACTTTTATATGTAATTTGTCTAAGTTTTATTCTACAGATGGGGAAACTGATGCACAATCTCCAGGACAGAAAAAATGCATGATTCACTCATGTACCCTCATACCTAATCCAGTACTTTACATAGAGCGAGCATTAACCAAGTTGTTTATTGAAATAAAGAAGCATGAAATCATAACAAAGGATCTTTGGCACTATCTTGTTTTACTGTTTCCCATTTTATATATGAGTAAACCAAAGCCCTAAGAGAGAAATGGTGTGCTTCATATTCACGAAAGGTCAGAGCTGACTAGAATTCAGTCATCCTAAGGTTAAGCAGTGTCCAAAGTCCCACAGTTAATATATGGCATTTCAAAATGAGTTCATATTTTCTTCTGAAATTTTTCCCACTTCCCTCCCTCCATCCCTTCCTTCCTTCCTTCTTTCCTTCCTTCCTTCCTTCCATCCTTCTTTCCTTCTTTCCTTTTTCCTACCTCATTTTCTATCTTCTTCCTTCCTTTCTTTCTTCTTTCCTTCCTCAAGCATATTCCAAGCACCTGCCATGCATGGGGAATACGGTAATGCATAAGAGCCAGTTCCTGAAAACAAGAGGCTTACATTCTTTGGAAAAGATAGATATGTAAGCAGATATTTACAAAATGTACACCCATCAAGATTTGAAGATAGGAGTGCCTAAATCAGAATTGAAGAGCAGTGGAAGATTTTTCAGGATTGACATTTGAGCTGGCACTAGTGAGACAGTAAGAGTTTACTAGAAATATAAGGTGGGAAAGGATATTTTAGGTAGAAAGCATAGACGTGTAAAGCCATGACATGTTTGGAGAAGGCTGAATAGTAAAGTATGACTGGAACATATGATACCATAGTCAAATGTGAAGGAAGCTTTTAAGGGATAGAAAAATGAGAGAGCCAAATTATTATGAGTCTTTAATAACAGACTAAGAAACACAAAATTTATCCTGAAGATCAACAGAAGATCTTTTAAAACAGGGGATTAATATAGTCAGTTTTGTGGTATATACCAATCATTATGCAGGAGTATAGGCACCTCTTACCACTGTCACAAGATATCCTTGACCCCACTCTATGTAATCTGCCACAATGACAGATCCTTAGGGTACCCTAAGCTTAGTAGGCATTGAGTCCAGGATTCTCACTCCACTTTTAAATACTTCACTGGCCACTTAGTAACTTATCTCCTCTACGCTCTCCTTCTGTGATTGTTGCTTCCACTCTTCTCAGACTGAAAGGCCTGATGTAGTGAAATATGGTACACAGAACATGCACTGGAACAAAACAGAAGACCCAGCTTCTAGTGCTATTTCAGTCATTAAAAATGTGGGCATGGAGGTACAAAGGCAAAGAAAAACCTTGCAGAAGACAAAGTCGGGGTGATGAAAAATAGTGGAGAAAGAAATTTCTTTCAAAGAAGAGAAACTGTGTCTAACCAAAGAAGTAACACCACTTCCCGAAGAGTTTTTGCAGTTCCTGCCCAGCAAGATTCACCTATCATTATGGACTAATGTCTGTCATACATTTCTATGCTTTCTTTTCATGAAAGAAAAATTTTACTGTGATTAGTCAGTTCCTATTTCCCCATTGTCTTTAGCAAGTAGGCGAAGGACAGATAACGTATCATCTAGTTTAGAGATCACTGAGTCATATTTGGAGTTGATAGGGATGACTACAAGTTAATTAGAGACCCTGGACTTTGACAGGGATGCAGCAACTGGATGAACTTTTGAGTTATCTTTTTTGGAGAGGAGGTGAGTATGTTCCATGTGAATGAAGAAGTCTATTGGAGTAGTCAGAGAGAGTGGACTGTGGCAGAATATATTGGTTGTACATTTTCATTTCCCACTTCTTCCTTTAAGGAAAGAAATCCTAAATTTTAGATGGGCACAAGGCCACACACTGAGAAACTACATTTTCTAGTTGGCCTGTGAAATTATTATCTCTATTGTGTAGCAGAGAACAAGTGGTTTAACAAAAGCAAGTTAGGTATTAAGTGGCTGACTTATGAATATTTATTTAATTGCTTCCCTTATCCTTATCAGTTTTAATTCACAAATGTAAGCTAATTTGAGATAGTCTGGGGATGGGGTAGGTAAAGTTAATCGAAGACTAAGGGTGATTTCTCATTCATGATAATGTTAATATTCCTTCCAAATCCAAATTGCATACCTGCTTTCTTTCATTCCTAATGGTGATTCCCAGTTACATGCTCTGAGTCCTAGAATATAATGGCCCTTAAGTCTCATTTAATTGTTTCTGCTTAGATGAAAACGCTGTGGCTGAGAGAGGGGGAGTGAGTTGCCCAAAGTCACAAGGCAGTTATGGTAGATATTCCAAGGCAGTTTTGGTAGCTCCAGGACCATAGTAAGGTCTGAGTCCTCCAGTTTAGCTGTCACTCTTAACAATGATTAGAACAGAAAGGGCCTTCAAACCACTGAGTTCAATATTTTCAAAACTTTGTTACATAGACCTGATTGGTGTCATGCAAACCAAAAAATTTCTTTGCTCAGGTAAGTTTTTGAAATTCAGGTTTAACAAGCATCCAGCCAAGATTAAACAGGTTTTCTTCTACATTCTGTTATGTTGCCTTAGGCAAGTTGCTTAACCACTCTGTGATTCCTCAATTCTAAAATGAGGTTACCTTGCTTAGTTGTTTGTAGGAGAAAATGTGTAAATATTTGAAAATTTCTTATTACATTCAAAATACATACAGGTATAATGGTTAAATAAATTACAGTATTTTCATACAAAGAAATGCTACATAACAATGAAGATGAACAAGTACTGCTATGCACAATAACATGGATGACTATCACACACAAAATGTGACTGTGAATGCCAATGAGGCCAGACACAAAAAAGTACAAACTGTATAATTTCATTTGTAAACAGTTACAAAACAGACAATACTAATGTATAGTGAGAGAAGCTGAGATAGTGGTTAACTTTGGAGAGGTACAGGAGTTATAACTGAAAGGGTGCTTGAAGTAGGCTTCCAGAATGCTGATAATGTTTTATTTCTTGATATAGGTGCTGATTATATGAGTGTGTGTAGTTAAATGAACATTTTTAAAGCTACGCTCTCACGGTTTGTGTACCTTTTGTATGTGTGTCATACTTCAATGAAAAGCTTATTTAAAAACTATACTTTCAGATCCTTTAATATATTAATATACACTGGGATTCTTTAATAGAGAAATATGGTGCCCCAAACATGACCACGGGGTCACGTTTTATTCATACATAGTAGTTGTACATACCTCTAGATGTCATATTTTGATACATACATATAAGGTTTAATGATCAAATTAAGGTAATTGGGACATGCATCACCTCAAACATTTAACACTTCTTTGTGGCAGGAGCATTTCAAAGCTTCCAATCTACTCTCCCAGCTTTTTTGAAATAAACAATAAATTCTTTTAGCTATAGTCACTCTGTTGTGCTGTGAAACACGAGAACTTACTTCCTCTAACTGTATTTTTTTGTATCCATTAACCAACCTCCCTTTATCACACCCACGCCCTACCCTTCACAGATTTGAGTAACCATCATTCTACTCCCTACCCCATAGGATCAATTATTTTATCTCCCACATGTGAGTAAGAACATAAAATATTTGTCTTTCTGTTACTGGCTTATTTCATATAACACAATGATTTGCAATTCCATCCCTGAAGTTGAAAGTGACAGGATCTCATTCTTTTTTATGGCTGAATAATATTCCATTGTATATACCGCATTGTTAACATCCCTTCATCCACTGATAAACACCTAGGATGATTCCATATCTTTGTTATTGTGAATAGTGTTGTAATAAACATGACGTGCAGTTTCATCCATGTTGATGCCAATGACGGAATCTCATTTTTTATGGCTGAATAGTGCACCATTCTATGTAAGTACAATATTTTCTTTATTCATTCATCTGTTTCAAATAAATGCCTTCAGATTTGCTGAGAGAAATTCTACCAGGCTTCTCCAAGTGAACAGTCTTACTTGTCTATTAGTAGGCATGATGGGAGTGGGCAGGAAAATAGTGCCAAAAGCTTCAGAATTAGACTAGATTGATGAATCCAAAGAAGGGTGGCATCAATCAGGCTCAAAAACCCATGACCATTTGAGAAACTGAATCATCACAGCTAACAAAGGGTGACCAGGAAATAATGGCAAGTCAAAACAAGTAGGGAATAAAAAATCCCAGAATAGTCGTGGGTAGCAGAACTTAACAAGAAGAGCAGACCCCAAGGTGCATCAGGAATGTTTCTGGAGCCAACACAATCCAGCTTTATATAGTTGTTTTAATTCAGTTTTACAGTCAAGCTTGGTGGAAGCACAAGTGACTCCACTGAAAGGAACATCTGAGATTGAGGGAATATTGGTATTTGACTCCTGTACTGGGGAAAGTTCCAGAAACCTTTGACTGGTGAGTAAGAACACAAAATGAAAAAAACTGAACAGGTAGACTTATAAAGTTGCCTGACATAATATCTATAACATCTGAAATGCAATGGGCACAATAAATGTTTCAGCAACCCTATGCCCATATAATCTATCAGCCAAATTATTGGCTTCAGATAGTACAGGAAACAACTACAAGTACTTCAGCTTCTTCTGCTATGGCTTGCTTCAGGCCCACATGGTTTCTTACCTTGATGCCTAACTACTCTCCTTGCTGTCTACTTACCTCTCACAAATGTATGCACTATACTTCTCCCAGGTTACTGTTCACTATAGCTCTGACTACATCATTCCCCTGTTTGGGTGTCTCCTCACTTCTCTCTGTTCTTTCTCAAATGTTTTACATTTATCTCCTTCACTCAGATATTGCCTTCTTCTAGGTCTCTTCTTATTTCATCTTCTCATAACTTTTAACTTCAGTATATCCATTTGATTTGTGCCTTTGCTTAGGACGCCCCAATGCCTGAGACGGTCCTACCTCATCCTAGACTGAACCAACCATTGTAACTTGATAACTTTGGTCATTCTTTAAGTGGTCTCCGTGTCCTTCCTGAAACGTTTACTCACTATCCCTCCTCTCCTTTCTATCACTCCCTCTGGGCTGGATTCCCTTAAATGTGGTCCCATACTATACCATGCTTATATTCATCTATGCACTTATCATGCTGTATGGAATATATTTTATCTGTGTATCTGCTTCAATTACTATAATTTCTTCTTCATTAGACTGAGAGTAGGGACATAGATTGATGGATGAGTGGCTTGAGCTGCAGGGAAGCCTTCTGTTCATCTCTCTTGGCACCAGCAGGTCCCTGGCCTATCACCACTTCATCTTAATTTAATCAACATACTGTATACCTCAGAGATTGTCAACTTTCTCTGTTAGAGGGAGAGAGGGTGATAAATTCTGTAGTGAATGGTACAACACTATGGTCACCAGAATTCAAAGGAGGCTAGAGAAGGCAGACTGGCCTAGCAGGTCTGTGCCCAGAGAGAGGAAAAATCAGAGGGAGGATACAGAAGTAGGTCTCTCAGGATGCTGTGTCTGGTAGAGAAGGTCGCATTTCAGATCTACAGACCTGTTGGAACAATGCTAAACCAATATGGCATGCATATGTGTAGGGGTGGAGATAAGAGTTAATTTCAGGTACATCTTTTCATCTATATGTTAAGACATGAATACAGAATATTTAAGACATTCCTATGAATATAAATACATTATATACTTATATAAATATGGGTAATATATACTTATACATATATAGACTACTTAAGATATGCTTATATAAAACATAAGTGGGCCGGGCGCAGTGGCTCATGCCTGTAATCCCAGCACTTTGGGAGGCTGAGGTGGCCATGGATCACGAGGTCAAGAGATTTAGACCATCCTGGTCAACATGGTGAATCCCCGCCTGTACTAAAAAATAAAAATACAAAAAATTAGCTGGGCATGGTGGTGTGTGCCTGTAATCCCAGCTACTCAGGAGGCTGAGGCAGGAGAATTGCCTGACCCCAGGAGGCGGAGGTTGTGGTGAGCCAAGATCATGCTATTGCACTCCAGCCTGGGTAACAAGAGTAAAACTCCGTCTCAAAAGAAAAAAGTATATTTCAATATTCTCTATATTTTGTGAAAATTCATCACTGATTTTAGTCGATCTTGAAAATGACTGCCTATTTTTCAAGTACCCCTAGGTACCACCAAGGAGAATTTCAAGCACATTATAGAGCCTGTATTTTAAAACAGATCATTCTGCCCACCAAGTGTAATGAAATTTTGGCTATCCGTATTTTTCCCAGTTATAATTGCAAACACAAAATATTAAATTTCTTCTCATTTATATATATTTAATTCTCACAACAACCATATAAATTACTTTTATGATGTTTTTTATGCATGAAAGAACTCATACTCAGAGAAATGTGAAATGACAGAGTTTTGTATCCCTGATTTTTCAGTGCCACTGCACTGTATCTTCAAGTGTACCAGTTTTTGTCTTACACTGAATAGTGTTTCCATAGTTTGTTCAAACTTCAGGTACTTGAAAATCTTACCCAGCCCTAATCGTTTTCCATGGTGTCCTCCATTTCCCTGTTAGGTTAGGTAGAGTTGCTTCATGTAAATAACATTAGGTTGGCATCTACTTTTGGGACTCTACTCTTGACTATTTAGACTTTTTAAAAGGCTGTTGCCTAAGAGGAGATTCCATCTGCCCCTTTCAAGGTGCGGTGTGTCACCTTTAGTCTTTAAGGTATTCACAGACTATTTTTTTATTTTTTCCCAAGCTCTAAGGCCTGTCTTTGCCCTGCCTCAATCCTTATCTCCATCTTCTTCCACACCCTCCATTATTATAGAACTGTCTTAGACAAAAGAAAGCTTGGTTCACACTTCTTAGCATGCAAGGGCTTTCATAGTTCAGTTGAAACTTATCTGTCTAACCTCATCTCCCACCATTCATTCTCTCCACACACCCTACCTTCCAGCTATACTGAACTTCTCACTCTTATCATCATGTACTCTTTTCATGCCTCTTCCAGGAATTCTGTTTCTTTCTTTCTCATATAAACTTGTACTCACCATTAATAACCCAGGTTAAAGATGGGTTCCTCTGCCTCCAGTCTCTCCCCCTGAATTTCATCATGTAATATAGGTCTGCAATCCCCTATATGCCACCATGGGGACCAAAGAGTTTCAAAAGTTAGAGTGTTTGGAATTTTAGAATTGTAACATGCTATCTTTATTGTTTATTATACAACACCCATTGTAGCCTCAGAAACATCATATATTCAACCAGTTTAATATTTCAGTAGCAAAACATATGCAGAGTAATAGTAATTAGGATAAGTAATCTTGCATCAGGTCAGATCAAGTTTTGCTGCCAGATAAACTATTTTTCACTTTTTAAAGGTTAATTTAATTTTTAAATTTTTTTTTATTGTACTTTAGGTTCTGGGATACATATGCAGATCATGCAGGAGTGTTGCATAGGTACACACATGGCAATGTGGTTTGCTGCCTCCATCCCCCCATCACCTACACCCGGCATTTCTCCCCATGTTATCCCTCCCTGACCTCCCCATGCCCCTACTGTCCCTCCCTTGGCTCCCCCTAACAGACCCCACTGTGTGATGCTCCCCTCCCTGTGTCCCTGTGTTTTTCACTTTCAAAGAGGTTTAATTTTGTAATTGTGAGTAAGAGTGTACACTTGTATTGCTGGATTAATTATACCAAGACAAAGTAGAGTTCTTCCCACATATACAAGACTTTTTATTTTACTTTATTTTTATTATTTTTTGCAACAGGGTTTTACCCTGTCACCCAGTGCATTGTGGCAACCTCAGTTCACTGCAACCTCTGCCTCTGGGTTCTGGTTATTCTCCTGCCTCAGCCTTCCCCAAGGAGCTGAGATTATAGGCACAAGTGGCCACACTCAGCTATTTTTATTTTTTTGTATTCTTAGTAGAGCCAGGGTTTCACCATGTTGCCCCGGCTGTTCTCAAACTCCTGGGCTCGAGTGATCTGCTAGCCTCAGTCTCACAAAATGCTGGGATTACAGGTGTGAGCACTGTGCCCTGCCAAGGTTGTTTTAATATTAAGAAATATATTAATAAAACACACCATATTAAGACCTCAAAGGAGAACAACTGTTTTATGTCTCAATAGTTTTTTAAAAAAGAAAAACATTTGACAAACTCCAAGATGCATTATTAGCTTCTAAAAAAGGAAATCCGTGGATCCATACCGTATATACGCTTGCTTTATACTTAATGTAGTAACACTAGAAGTAGTTTCATCAAATGGAGCAAGACATGAATGCAACCTACCTCTGTTATTATTTAATAGTGTTCTGAAGTACTAGCCAATGTAATTAGAGAAGATAAAGAGATGAAATTAAAATATTAGAAAATAACTATTATTTGCTTTGCAGATAAATATGGTTGTACACCCAATGATGATAAATTGCTAAAAAGTCTTCAAAGCAATAAGTTAATTCAGTAAGATGGGTAGTTACAAATTTATTACATATATGTATATATGTATGTGTGTGTGTGTGTGTGTGTGTGTGTATTACGTAGGTCTGACTCCATCCTGTTCTCCCTCTCTTACTGTCATATATATGTGTGTGTGTGTGTGTGTGTGTGTGTGTGTGTTATAAATATTAAACCAGTTTGGTACTGAAAAAAAAACAAAGAAGTCAGTATAACAAAATAGACAGTCCTGAAATACAGTTTTGTAAATTTAGCATACTATAAAGATTACATTTCTGATTAGTGGTGGAGTGTTTACTTGATCAATGATTTTGAAAAACTGACTATTCAAAAATAATCATCATTACTCACATCAAAATAAATCATAGATGTATTAAAGATATGAACATAAGAAGTCATAAAATTACTTAAGGAAACATTAGTAAATGTACTTATAATCTTGTAATGGCAAAGACATTTCTAGCAAGAGAAAATCCAAAACCCATAAAAGAAACAATGAATATATTTCACCACAGTAAAATAATAATTTAAAAATCTCCTTCTGTAAAACAAGAAACAATCTAGAAACAAAGTTAAAAATACAAATGACAAGCAAAGGAAATAGAAATGGTGAGGAAGGGAGCATATTTGCTAATATGCATACCAGATAAACAGCTAATTTTTATAGTCTACGAAAAACTCATACATTAATAAGAAAATGGCAATTAATTCCACAACAACAAAAAATATGGATAAAAAGTAAGAACAGAAGATTTATGACAAAGATAATTTAAATGGTCAGAAAACATTGGGAAAGATGCTAAAATATGTATAATTGAAAACATGCACACTGAAAGAAGAAAATATGATTTTTGACCTCATATTGATAAAAACAACAAAGTTAATAATATTTAGTGCTGGCAAGGGTATGAAGAAACAGGTACCCTCCTGCCCCTGGAGCTTCTTAGAGTTGGGTAATCTCTTGTTAGGGAGGGGCATAGATGTTTTATATAAGAATGTAATCTATCATTTATCTAGAGTTTCATGATTTCCAGGTGTGCTTTTCTTTGGTCATTATAAAAATTGCTATATCAATATGAGAAAATAAAGATTCATAAAAATTATAACAATTTATTCAAATTAGCTAATGAATGATAGAGCCACAATTTGAACTTACACATCTGACATGAAACCAAGAGGGTGCATCAGGTCGGTATTTGCATGTCTTTCAAATCTAAATCTTATCCATTCATTCGACAAGTATGTACCAAGCATGTACTATATGTCAGGCACTATTTTAGGTACTGGGGATAGAATGGTGACCAAAAAAAATTATCTGCCTTCATGGGGCAGATAATTTTCTCCTTCTAGTAGAAGGAGAGAGACAATAAATAAATTAATATAAAGTATGTCAATTGGTAACAAATGTGATAAAAAAATAAAGTGGAAAAAGATAAAAGGTACTACTGGGAATGATGTGTTTTAATATTAAGTAGAATGGTCAAAAAGACGTAACTGGGAAAGTAACAGTTGAGCAAATATCTGAAGGAAGGGAGGTAATGAGCCATGTGGATTCCTTGGGGAATGGCCTGACCTTTGCTGATGTGGGAGCATTTCTGGTGTGTTTGAGGAACAGCAAGAAAACCAGTAGCTAATGATGAGTGAGTAAGAGAGAAATAAGGAGGAGATAAGGTCAGAGAGGTAAGCGGGTGACAGAGGCAGATAGTATAAGACCTTTGGTTTTTTGCTCTGAGGGAAATGTGAGGTCATTAGTTGGCATGTCCTACTAAAAGAATAGTTAGGCAGGAAGAATCACCATGTTTGTGACCCTTGGGGAGCCTATGCAGTCACCAGAAGCAACTGTAACCTACCTTCTGACTAACCAGCATGCCTCATCACCTCCCTTTCAGCACTAGCTGGGCCTTACCTCTCATGGGCCACCAGTTTGACATTTTTGTTCCCACTACCCAAAGCTTTCCACCTTATGAGACTGGAAGCACTCTGCTTGCAGGCGGAATGGCTTAAGCAGATGGCAGCAACCTGATAGCCAGCAGAGGATCCCAGAGAAATTAGCTGATGAAAGGAAAAGATGGTTGTTATGCTCATAAGTGGGGGAACTTTATGAGGAAAGAGGTGCTAATCTTTGTTCTAGCTGGTGTTCGATGACTGAAGATGAATATTACTCAAGCCAGAGAGCTGCCAGTGTAGAGGAAAGAGAAAGCAAATGCTGTCCATTGCAAAGGCTGGGGTCATTATGTGAGCACCTTGCTTCAAGGGAAGACTGGCTGGATCATAACAAAGAAACCCTTGGAGTCTGTGGGCAAAATTATAACTTTGGAGACATTAACATATTATTTGCATTTTGTTTTTATTTATCCACTTCGTTAGTCCCAGTACTGATGATGATTACTTGATCTGAGATAAGAATTGGACCCCCTGCTTGGCATAGTGAGAGTTAGTTTTATCATTGCTATTATTGCTTCTGTTGTTAGTGCTAAAAAAAGCAGTAAGAAATTAAGAAATCCTACAGATTTTTGGATTTTTGTTTGCTTTATTTTGATTTTGGTTTTGGGCAGGAAACTCTTTTGTGTAAAGTTGCTATTATGAAAAGCCCTAATATACACTTGAAAACATAAAAGTAATATTTTATTATCACAAACTTATTTTGTAAGTTCAAATATATGACATTTATTTATTATAAAGTCAATGAGAATCAGGCTGCCTTGATGATGAAAAATGGTGAACATATAACAATTTGTTCATATGTGGTATTGCTGTCACAGTTTCTAATAACCAAATGAGAACAGTTTTTTTTTATAGAAATGGGGTCTTGCTATGTTGCCCAGGTTAGTCTCGAACTCCTGGACTCAAGCAATCCTCCCACCTTGGCCTCTCAAAGTGCTGGGATTACAGGCATTAGCCACCACACCCAGCCTGAACACAATTTTCTTTTTAAATTACAAACTAAGTATTTGTAAAACTCTTGAAATCTCTCTCTTGCATATAAACTTCAAGAAATGCAATTTGGATCCCAAGAAGTGGGGCAAGACTTAAAACTGTACTTCTCACAGCTTAGGGTTTTGGAGAAATACCCTCAGGGCACCTTTGGGATGAAGGGAGGTAAAATTCTACTTGCAGTCCTTCACCTTGCTTCAACCAAAGCAGCTCTACTTTTATCTTATATGCTACACTTTCACTGGAAGTTTTACTTGATAGATACATTCAGTCACTTTTAATAGTAGCATAGTATTCTATTGCAGGAAGGTAGAGAAATAGTATAGAGAGACTATTATAAACCAAGGTTCCTGGTCATGAAAGAGTTTTGAAAAATACTGTTTTTGTCTATGACACTCATACTAATCAGAATCTGGGTCTTATTTATAAGACAGGTCTGGCCTAAGGTCACGTAGTACTTCAGTAGCAGAACCTGTACTAAAGCAGTCCTCTCCTCACAATTCTGCAAAGGCTCCCATTTCACACAAGAAAAAAAAGTCAAAATCCATCCCCTTTGTCTTCTCATTACTTCTCTGACACCTTCTCTACTCTTCTCTCCTTATATCTTGCCACTTTAGCCACACTGGCCTGCTTACTCTTTTTGCACACAATAGACATGCTCCTAACTTAGCTGGGAAAGCTCTTTCTGTTTGAAATGCTCTCAGTCCCTGCCCATGACAACTTTATTGCTCACTCCTTCCTCTCCTTCAAATATTTGTTCAAATTAAACCTACTGAGATCTAACCACCTTAGTTAATATTGCAAACTGCTTCCACCTCTAGAACTCCTGATACCCTTTGCCCTACTCTTCCCTACCTTTTCCCATTTTCAAATAATTTATCATCTCAAACCACAGGATATACTTTATTTATTTTTTAGGGTTTACAGCTTATTGTCTTTCTCACTTCTTAGGGTACTAGTACTCTAGGTATGTTGATACAAAAAATGAGCCTGTCACTGGGATACAAATTTCAGAACAGCAGATATTTTTGTCTGTTTTGCTCTCTTCTGTATTCTAAGCACCTAGAACAGTGCTTGGCACATAGTAGTTACTCAATAAGTATTTGTATTTGAATGAAGACTTCTTCGATTTACTTATGATGTCTCTTAAAGTCTCTCTCCAGACCTGTTTTTCTCTCATCTGTGTTCAATATCTCTCCATTTTCTGCCATTTAGTCTGAGCTTTGAGCATGCAAAGCACTTGGGCTTCACCTATGCTGACAGGCCATGGTATCGCCATGTCATTTTGTGCTTTATTCACTCTGGCCTTCACATATAGCTTGGGCAAAGATTTGTAAATAGCTGAAATTGACTGAATATGAAATTGATCATAGTCTTTCTGTCTAAAAGCAATCAAAAGATCTCCCTTTCTTTCTTCAGCCGGCAGAAGAAGTGGATTTGACTAAGCAAATTGGTAGGAGTAATTGGCATCCCTCATCAAGAGAGACCTCTCCATCCCCAAATATAGCCATTAAAGGTATGATTCTATCTATTAATCCTGTAGATTTATTTTTATTATTTATTTATTCTGTAGACCATAAGGGTGAATTATGAAAGAACAAAAAACTCCTCTGCGTAATAATTATGTCCCACTAATTTCAAGGGCAAGTCTGGTTCCATGCTCTATAGTCCTCAATCTGAGTTTATAACACATTGGTTCTGAGAAAACAAAATTTATGTCTGTCTATTGGAGGTGTGTTTACTTTATGTCAGACAAATAGAGAAACCAGCAGACTCACATCTTTCACAGCTAGGAAAATAAAGGAGAAACTTAACTTCAGGATCCATGCTCACTCTCCTTCATTTATGGGAAATCAATTTTGTAGGAGAGATTCACAAATCTGAAGAAGTGATCAGGAGAAAATAAGGTGAGAGGGGAATGACAGAAATCAAGCTGGATTACCAGATCAAACATGATCATCCAGAAGGTAGCAAATGGGAAGATGTGAGGGGCCTGTAGATCTATCTAGTAATACAGGGTTGAGATTGGAGTTGCGGTTAGACAGTGTTATACTTTCTAGGAGAGTATTTTATTTTGTCTTTTTAAGTTGAAAGTAATGGAAGGGACCCTACCAGAAATTGGAAAGCAAATAGGACAAAACTGTTCCTAGGATTTTCCAAAGCTCTGGAAATGTCCATAGAACATGATCACAAGGCCACTGTATCAATGAAATAAATGGCTGAAATAACTCTGGTGCTCCTTACACTTTTATTATTTGGTCAGAGGCCCCTTCTTACGTTCATCACACAAATAACTGAAAGATTCTATGGTCTTTATGGCCCCATGCAACACATCCACAGGCATAGACCTCCAGTGGGCTACTGATGAGGTCTGTGCTTCTGGATGTCAAAACTGGCTTTATTTGAAATTTATGACCAATTGTTAGTTTCAAGTTAGAACCATTTCCCAACCATAGTTTCTATTGAACGGCTGCAGGGCAGAAACCAAACCTGAATTGATAACTGACTAATGCAGGAATATTCTTCTAATGAAGAACAAGGGTGTGTTTGTGGAGGAGGCAGGAGCAGGGAATGAACTATTCTGGTTAACTAAATATTCTGGTCAATAAAGAGGTTTCTAAGCAGTTTACCACCATTCTTGTCCTTGAGTCGCTGACACTTATGATCTTAATTCTCCTGGAACATTATGAAGGAATATTATTACCTGTTTCCTATAGACAGAAAAACTGAGGTTCAGAGAGACTAAATGACTTGCTGAACGTAACATAACTAATAATTGAACTGAGACTCAAAGACCATCTTTTGTTTCCAAATCCAGTTGTTACCATTGTTTCTAAATCAGCTATAATACTGCTTCTATAGGACATTTGTTATAGAAGAAATAGAAAAAAAAGAATATACGAAAATGCCTTTAAATTCATCAAAACCATAGTGTAGTCATGGACTCACAATAATGTCTACCATTTTCTGAGATCCTATGTTCTAGGCCTTTTACATTCATTGTTATAAATACCCCTGATTTTTCAGAGGATGAATTCTTGGTTCAGAAAAAATTATATACTGTATAATTTATTTTCAATGTATTTTTGTATTTTTATAATATGTCATAGTTGTACACATTTTCAGGGAACGTGATATTTTGATAGATGTATGAAACGTGTTTTATGTTTATTTTTTAATTGTCTGTCTTCAAACAGTAGATTGCAAACTCCTTTAGGACATGGATTCCCAGTTTCTAGAGCAGTCCCCAGTATATAGGGGTCCATTTTCAGCTTTCTGCACATGGCTAGCCAGTTTTCCCAACACCATTTATTAAACAGGGAATCCTTTCCCCATTGCTTGTTTTTGTCAGGTTTGTCAAAGATCAGATGGTTGTAAATGTGTGGTGTTACTTCTGAAGCCTCTGTTCGGTTTCGTTGGTCTATATCTCTGTTTTGGTACTGGTACCATGTTATTTTGATTACTGTAGCCTTGTAGTGTAGTTTGAAGTCAGATAGCATGATGGTCTTAGCTTTGTTCTTTTTGCTTAGGATTGTCTTGGCTATGTGGGCTCTTTTTTGGTTCCATATGATTTTCAAGGTTTTTTTTTTCAGTTCTGTGAAGGTCAATGGTAGCTTGATGGGGATAGCATTAAATCTATAAATTTATTTGGGCAGTATGACCATTTTCACAATATTGATTCTTCCTAACCATGAGCATGGAATGTCTTGCCATCTGTTTGTGTCCTCTCTTATTTCCTTGAGCAGTGGTTTGTAGTTCTCCTTGAACAGGTCCTTCACATACTTTGCTAGTTGTATTCCTAGATATTTTATTCTCTTCGTGGCAATTGTGAATGGGAGTTCACTCATGATTTGGCTCTCTGTTTGTCTGTTATTGGTGTATAGGAATGCCTATGTTATTTGCACATTGATTTTGTATCCTGAGACTTTGCTAAAGTTGCTTATCATCTTAAGGAGATTTTGGGCTGAGACAATGGCTTCTCAATATGTAATCATGTCATCTGCAAATAGAGACAATTTGACTTCCTCTTTTCCTAAGTGAATACCCTTTCCTTTTCTTGCCTGAATGATCTGGCTAGAACTTCCGATACTATGTTGAACAGGAATGGTGAGAGAGGGCACCCTTTTCTAGTGACAGTTTTTGTAGGGAATGCTTCCAGTTTTTGTCCACTTAGTACAATATTGGCTGTGGGTTTGTCATAAATACCTTTTATTATTTTGAGATACATTCCATCAATACTTAGTTTATTGAGAGTTTTTAGGATAAAGCGGTGTTGAATTTTTTGATGGCCTTCTCTGCGTCTAATGAAATAATCATGTGGTTTATTCCTCTGGTTCTGTGTATGTGATGGATTAGATTTATAGATTTATGTATGTTAAACCAGCCTTGCGTCCCCAGGATTAAGCCTATCTGATCATGATGGATGAGTTTTTGATGTGCTGTTACATTCACTTTGCCAGTATTTTATCAAAAATTTTTTTCATTGATGTTCATCATGGATATTGGCCTGAAATTTTCTTGTTTAGTTTTGTCTCTGCCAGGTTTTGCTATCAGGATGATATTGGTCTCATAAAATGAGTTAGGGAGGATTCCTTCTTTTTGTATTGTTTGGAATGGTTTCAGAAGGAATGATATCAGCTCCTCTTTTTATGTCTGGTAGAATTTAACTGTGAACCTGTCTGGACGTATACTTTTTTTGGTTGGTAGGCCATCAATTGCTGCGTAAACTTCAGATCCTGTTATTGGTCTATTCAGGGATTCAACTTCTTCCTGGTTTAGTCCTGGAAGGGTGTAATTGTCGAAGAATTTATTTCGTCTTCTATCTAGATTTACTGGTTTATGGGCATAGAGGTGTTTGTAGTAATCTCTCATGGTAGTTTGTATTTCTGTAGAATCATTGATGATATCCCATTTATCATTTTTTACTGCGTCTCTTTGATTCTTCTCTCTTTTCCTTTTTATTAGTCTGGCTAGTGATCTATTTTGTTGATATTTTCAAAAATCAGCTCCTGGATTCATTGATTTTTTAAGGGTATTTTGTGTCTCTATTTCCTTCATTCTCCTGTGATCTTAGTTATTTCTTCTCTTCTGCTAACTTTTGAATTTGTTTGATATTGCTCCTCCAGCTTTTTAAATTGTGATGATAGGGTGTCAATTTTAGGTCTTTCCTCACTTCTTTTGTGGGCATTTAATGCTATTAATTTCCCTCTAGACACTCCTCTAGACACTGCTTTAAATGTGTCCCAGAGATTCTGGTACATTGTATCTTTGTTCTCATTGGTTTCAAAGAACATCTCTATTTCTGCCTTCATTTCATTATTTATCCAGTAGTTATTCAGGAGCAATTTTTTTCAGTTTCCATGTAGTTGTACAGTTTTGAAAGAGTTTCTTAATCCTGAGTTCTAATTTGATTGCACTGTGGTCTGAGAGACTGTTTGTTATCATATTTGTTCTTTTGTATTTGCTGAGGAGTGATTTACTTCCAATTACATGGTCAATTTTAGAGTAACTGTGATGTGGTGCTGAGAAGAATGTATATTCTGTGAATTTGTGGTGGGGAGTTCTATAGATGTCTATTAGGTCTGCTTGGTCCAGATGTGAGTTCAAGTCCTGGATATCCTTGTTAATTTTCTGTCTCGTTAATCTGTCTAATGTTGACAGTGGAGTGTTAAAGTCTCCCATTATTATTTTGTGATAGTCTAAATCTCTTTATAGGTCACTAAGAACTTGCTTTATTTATCTGAGTGCTTCTGTATTTTGTGCATATATGTTTAGGATAGTTAGCTCTTCTTGTTGCATTGATCCCTTAACCATTATGTAATGCTCTTCTTTGTCTTTTTTGATCTTTGTTGATTTAAAGTCCATTTTATCAGAGACTGGGATTGCAACTCCTGCTTTTTTTTGCTGTCCATTTGTTTGGTAAATCTTTCTCCATCCCTTTATTTTGAGTCTATGTGTGACTTTACACACGTGATGGGTCTCCTGAGTATAGCACACCAATGGGTCTTGACACTTTATCCAATTTTCCAGTCTGTGTCTTTTGATTGGCGCATTTAGCCTGTTCGCATTTGAGGTTAATATTGTTATATGTCAATTTGATCCTGCCATTTTGATACTACCTGCTTGTTTTGCATGTTAGTTGACACTGTTTCTTCATTGTGTCGATGGTCTTTACCATTTGGTACGTTTCTGGAGTGGCTGGTACTGGTTGTTCCTTTCCACGTTTAGTGCTTCATTCAGGAGCTCTTGTAAGGCAGGTCTGGTGGTAACAAAATCTCTTAGCAATTGCTTGTCCATAAAGGATTTATTTCTCCTTCACTTATGAAGCTTGGTTTGGCTGGATATGAAATTTTGCATTGAAAGTTCTTTTCTTTCAGGATGTTGAATACTGGCCTCTTCTGGCTTGTAGGGTTTCTGTCGAGAGATCTGCTGTGAGTCTGGTGGGCTTCCCTTTGTGGGTAACCCGACCTTTCTTTCTGGCTGCCCTTAGCATTTTTCCTTCATTTCAACCCTGGTGAATCTGGCGATTATGTGCCTTGGAGTTGCTCTTCCTGAGAAATATGTCTGTGGTGTTTTTATTTCCTGGATTTGAGTGTTGGTCAATCTTGCTAGGTTGGGGAAGTTCTCCTCGATAATATCCTGAAGAGAGTTTTCCAGCTTGGATTCATTATCTCTGTCACATTCAGGTACACTGATCAACCATAGATTAGGTCTTTTCACATAGTCTCATATTTCTTGGAGACTTTGTTCATATCTTTTCTCTCCTTTTTCTCTAATCTTGCCTTCTCGTTTTATTTCATTGAGATGATCTTCAATCTCTGATCTCCTTTCTTCTGCTTGGTCAATTCAGCTATTGATACTTGTGTATGCTTGGCGAAGTTCTGATGCTGTGTTTTTCAGCTCCATCAACTTTATGTTCTTTACTACGCTGGTTACTCTAGTTTGCATTTTGTCTAACCTTTTTTCAAGGTTCTTAGTTTCTTTGCATTGGGTTCGAACATGTTCCTTTAGCTCAGAGAAGTTTGTTATTACCCACCTTCTGAAGCCTGCTTCTGTCAATTTGTCAAACTCATTCTCCAACCAGTTGTATTCCCTTATGGGTGAGGAGTTGTGATCCCTTGGAGGAGGACAGGCATTCTGGTTTTTGGCTATTTCAGCCTTTTAAAACTGGTTCCTTCCCATCTTCATGGGTTTATCTACCTTTGGTCTTTGTAGTGGTGACTCTTGGGTGGGATGTCTGAGTGTACGTTCTTTTTGTTGATGTTGAATCTATTTCTTTTCTTTTTGTAGTATTCCTTCTAACAGTCAAGTCCCTCTCCTGCAGAACTGCTGGAGGACTACTCCAGACCACGCTTGCCTTGGGGGCTGCAGAACAGCAAGGATTGCTGCCTGTTCTTTCCTCTGGTAGCTTTGTCCCAGAAGGGTACCCACCAGATGTCAGTGAGAGCTCTCCTCTATGAGATGTCTCTCTGCAGGTGGTGATCAACGTCTCAGTTGAAAATCTTAGTTTGCAGTTCTCAAGGTAAGAGACTGAAAGTTGAGGTCTGAGTATTCCTAGGGTTCAGAAGTAGCCAGTGATATCATGAGCTCAGGACCCTACTGGCATCTTAAGTCCCAGCTCTCAGTCCTGCTGGCCACAGGAACAATGACATCTCTCACCCAGGAGGGCAGTTGCAGGGAACAAGAATGGGACTCAACAGTTGCAGTGAGCCTGACTCAGGGTTGAGCACATCAGCACTAAATACAAGGCTGTCCTGAGTCATCAGGGATGAGTGATGTTCCTTGGTAATTGGTGCCTGTTCCCCTCAAGCCCACAATGGGAGAGCATAAGCCTGTGAAGTGGCTGTCATTGAGTCTGCACTTTGTGAGGAGTGTGGCTGGATGACTAGTACCATGCTGGTGTAAATGTCCTTTTTATTTTTGATCTTAAGGCCTTCAACTGATTGGATGAAACTCACTCACATTATAGAAGGTAATCTCTGTTACTTAAAGACAACTGATTGTAGATGTTAATGATCTCTACAAAATACTTCCATAAAACACCTAGATTTGTGTTTAATGAAATAACTGGGTACTATACCCAAGATATTCTGGCACAGAAAAGGAGCCTTCACAGTGTTCAAAGTCATGCAGTTAAGCAGATGGTAGTTCTGGGACTTGACTCTGTGTCCCTATGATTCTAGTGTCTATTGTGTTTCTGGTGTGTCAACAAGAATGTCTAATATGGAAAATAATTTATTGATCATGTAGACTAATCTTACTAAAATATATAAGGTAATACTGAGGGTGGGTTGAGGAAAGAAGCAGTAAATCACAGGAGCTTGCCCAAATTCAAGTTCAGATTCCTGGACCAGTGCTCCTTCTGTGATGACAGTGGAGAGCAGAGCCTCTTCTGAATCCCTGTTATCATGACTCAAGACTGGGTAAGGCACTGGAAATAGTGTCATAGACTGAGTTTAATATGTGCTGAGAATAAATCAAGCCATATTCTGGAAATGGATTTTGTAAAAAAGTCGCTAAGCAACATTTTGTTGTCATTTTTCAGTATCTTCTAAAAGTTGATCAGACACTTAATACGACTCTATTTTAACCTTTAAAATGGTTTAAATGCTAAGTTTTAAGTTTTGTGCATTTTTATACAATTTAAAAAAATTAGTTTTTAGATAGTTGATAATGGAGTGGGGATATAAACCTGGAATCAGAATCTGGTTATTTCATCAGGAGAAATTTGCATTGCTTGCCTAATGTATTTGAGGAATTTTACATAAAATGTGAGGTATGTACAACTGAGGACTAGAAAAGTTAAATAACTTGGCCCAGATGACATAGGAGAGATGACACCCAGGACTTGAATATCTTGAGTCCCTTCCCAGGACTATTTCAGTAGAATCATAAAGATTAATAATGATAATAATTATAAGGCATTATATATATGGAGACTTTCTGTTCAAAGGCCTCTTCGGAAGGTTAAAGTCCCCTTTGGTTATTTATTTATTTAAATAAATAAACGCAACAGGTAAAAAGAAAGAATGCTGAATTGTAGAATGATGGAGAGGGCAGGCCTGATCCCGCCACCTGGAGGAGGGCTGCGAAATTGCAGCTGAATACAACATTTTAGGGTTCAGAATGAAGGCTTTAGGCTCACTAAGAAAGGAAAGCACACTGGTTTCCTATTCAAAAGTCCAAATTGCTAGTTGTCATTCTGTGTCTACTAACTAAGTGACTTTGAGTACATTTTTCTTTCAGAACTATTTTCCTGTTAAAATAAAAACAGAGATAGAACTAGTGATCCTTAACTTTTTGGATCATGGATCTTACCAAGGATTTGGCAAATACTATGAACTGTCTACTTGGAAAATGCACTTACATGCCAAATGTTACTTCATAGACTCCACTAGGCTACTGCATCACATCCACAGACACCCACTTCCATACACACACAGGTTGAGAAACTTGCACAACTGACATTCTGTGTCCTAAATTCTAACCTGAGAAGGAGTATGCAGGGTGAGTATACTGGCTCAGGGAAACTGGAGACTCTGTGCTTGGGAATAAACCACCCTGAGAATAGGCCCTGTTGCTTTATTCATTTGGAAAGCTGGACTTGTCTTCCAGACATGCCCATAGCTGTACATTTAATTCACAGTTGCCTCTTTGAGAATAGAGCAACGTCAACAAGTTCCTTTCATCATTTTGGCCAAGAAAAAGATAAGCTAATAAGCTAATAGTATTGAGGGTTGCCTCTTTTCCTCAGGTATTACTCAGTTGTTACAGTGGCATTTCGTTTTCTGTTGTGTCTGATAGACACAAGTAAGGAAACAGAAGTGCTTCACAGGGAACTGATAGAGGTGAATGGGTAAGAAATTCAGCCTACTAGCTAACAGTGACTCAGATGGTTTAACTGGGACTGTGGTAGATGGGAAGGTATGAATAGGTGCACGGGCTTATAAAGTCAGGGCAAAATAAGGAACAGGTCCTGGAGTGGAAGTTCAGAGTCCTTTGATTGCTGATTGTTCCAGATCTGCTCTTTATCTTTCAATAGCTATTTTGACTTCCCTTGCTTTCATTTCCACAGTAAGGTAATTAGTCCTAACTCTGCTATTGGTTGGCTATATAGCCTTGGGTAAAGCTCCATCTTTTTATGAGCCTCAATGGCCCTCTTAGTTCACTCAGAAAATTTGTGACCAACTGATCATTAAATAGCCCTTCAGGAGTATTGACAATGTAGCATATTAGAACTTCCTGAGCACTCTGCAGTCTTCATTCTCACTTTGAGATTCAGGAGCCATAGAAATGCCATCTGGTATACAGTGAGCATCAATAAATGCTTCTTGAATGAGTGAAACAAAAATAATTTTGATTTTATGATTGAGCACTTACTATGTGTGAAGCTGAAGTTGCAATTTTTTTTGAGACAGAGTCTCACTCTATTGCCCAGGATGGAGTGCAGTAGCACAATCCCAGCTCACTGCGACCTCCACTTCCCAGGTTCAAGCAATTCTCCTGCCTCAGGAGAATACTCAGTAGCTACTACTGTCCCTAGTAGCTGGGATTACAGGTGCTTGCCACCTGTAATTTTTGTATTTTTGGTAGAGATGGGGTTTTGTCATTTTGGCCAGCCTGGTCTCGAACTCCTGACCTCAGATTATCCACCTGCCTTGGCCTCCCAAAGTGTTAGGATTACAGGTGTGAGCCACCATGCCTTGCCAGAAGCTGCAATTTTCATTGAAAGACCTAGAGATTAAGGTTCCTGTCTGATTCATTTTTATGTCCTTGAGGTCATTATCAATGTCATCCAGCAATAATTGATGGCATTTGAACTCAAACTCAGTATGTGTGGCTACAGAATCCATATTTTCAAATAGCAACAACTGATCATCATTCACAAAGGGCTGCTACTCAGTAGGTGTATCATAAATATATGCAGAATTAAACAGATTTGCATTGGTAAGTAAGCTAAGGCATTATGTGGCCCAGTCATGTTAAGACTTCATTAGGTAAGGTAGTGAGTGGTTTTATGTCACTGGAAGCCTAAGCAAAAAAAAAAAGAGCTATATGTGTAGAAGAAATGAGCTTTAACTCTTAGTTTTTATGTGCACTAGCTTTGTTAGTCTTAGGTAAGTACTCGCCTTTTCTGTACTTCCATTTCCTCTTCTATCTAGTGGAATAAGTAACTGCAGACTCAAGGGGTTGTGGTGCACATAGTGAAATGGCAAAAATGAAAACACTGGGCTTAGTAGTTCAGGAGCATAATACAGAGCCATATATTTTTTTTCTTCCCTGAGGATTTGAAAGGCAAGACTCAGAAAGTGGGAGTCAATCTCTGTAAACTGGGGAGGGGACAAAGGTGTAGGATGAAACAAGAAAGCCAAGAAAACATGGGTTGTGGACCTGGGGGATGAAGAAGGGAAGGGGAAGTATTACTTTCTAGTATTGTACCCTCTGAGTTTCTCAGATTCAGAAGCTGGTCTTTAGCATGTTAAACAGCTCATTAATTTTATGAGTTTTTCTCAAAACTTTTTTTTTTGTTCCAGGGAGTATCAGGTAGCCAAGTGGTACAAAAGGTTTTCTCTTGTCTGAAATATCTGTGTTGGCATTACATAAAGCCAGAGATTCCATAAGCTTCCAGCTGGGAGAAATTACAAGTAGCCAAAGGTTTCCCTCTTGGGCAGGGAAGGTTCATTACTAGGTAAGTTTTTGCTCACCATTACAGTGTCTGGCACACAGTGCCCAATAATTATTTCTTGAATGAATAAAAGTATTACTTTTGTTTTCAGAAGGGGTGAGTTGCCAGAACAAAATTTATCTGTTTTAAACTGTTTTGGTTGATATTGTATAGTTATAGCCATCAACTTTGCCCTCTAGTAATCAGCAACAGAAGGCAGAGAGATTGCCAAAGGACAGATACATGACCAAGCATTGAACAAACACATATATTAAAGGCCCTCTTCAAGCCAAGGAGTAAGTGCCTTTTTCTTAGTCGTCACTCTCTCACTCTTTGTGCACTTAGTACAGAGAGGCCGGCATTTCATAATCCAAATTCCTGGCAAATTTTCTATAAGTCTGCCTTCACAGAGATGTTCAAATTAATTTAGTGAAAATGTAGCCATGAATTCACAGGCCAAAAGAACATAAGAGCTGTAAGGGCTTTTGACTTAAATCCCTTCATTGTGCTTAGCAAAAGAGAAGATAGTTGTTCAGGGTCACAGAGTCAGAGACGAAGCTGGGACTTCGACTTACACCTTCAGAACCACTGTAGTTTCTCCTCTATCTCATTGCCCATTGATAAGTGAATTACGGATGTGAGGAGTGTATAATCAATTCATGTCCATATGTTAAGAGAGAACCACAGAGACCTTGATTTGCTACTAATTTACTAAGCAGGTTTGTTACATTTCTACATTCTACTTCTATCTTGATAATATCCTATAAAAACAGACTTCTCTGTAAATTCTCTGGACCGTAAGTATCTAGTAGAACTTTCTATGAGTTTTATATTTGCACTATTCAACATGAAAATATTAGCCACAAAAAAAACAGGTTTGTCCACTTGGTCAGTAACAAATGACTTTCCACGAGAACACAAGTTTTGATCAATAGGAGCAATATCACTTGACACAAGTAAGGAGGATACTGGGAGTATTCTCTAAAGCAATGTCTCCCTGAAAGAAAGTAACAGAATGGTTTTATGGGGTGATAGAGAGAGGAGAGGGTGCATCATAGCTGGTAGAGGAGGTGTCCCAATTGCGCAGATGCAGTAAATCATTAGGCCAACATATAGGTCACATGTTATGGTAATTAAGCTATAGCTCCACCCAGGGTAGAGGTTTTAGCATGGTAATGGGAAAAGTTCATTGTGATTCATCTGTAAGTTGTTGGGGTCTGTCAAGAGCTGTTTTTAACCAATGAAGTGGATACATTCTACACAAAGTTTAGGAAGAAACAGACTGCAAGGAAGTAGGCTGTAAAGTAGGCTGATCACTTTACAGCCTACAGGCTAATCTGAAAATTTAATTTTCAGATTAAATTTCTGGAGACTCTCCCTGTCTGCTGCAGTAGCCACTAACCATATGTGTTTTCTGAGCATTTGAACTGTGGCTAGAACTCCTGAGGAACTAAATTTTAAATTGCATTTAATTTTGGTTCATTTATATTTAAATAGCTACATATGGATGATAGTACTTACCATATTGATCAGCACAGCTGTGAAATTTGAATGAGAATTCCTGCTTTGCTTTTCTTCTATGACTTATAAGCATGGAGGGAGCTGAGTTCTGTCAATGTAGAATGGTAGAAAGAACTTCAAGATCAGACAGACTTGGGTTCAAGTCTTGGCTATATTACTCAATAATTCTCTGCCCTTAAGCAAGTCCCTTTTTAACTTGGAAACTTAGTTTTCTCATCTATAAAATGTGGAGAGTAGTTTCTAACCTCACAGAGTTTTGAGGCCAAACCATGTGAGATTATCTAGCACAGGGTCTGGCATGGAACAGTGCTTAGGGTCTGTGAATTCTATTTTTTTCTCTCCTGTTATTAAAGGCCACCAGTGAGCCAGGGAAGGGAGTACGAGTAGGTGTAAGAGTGGTTTTGAAGATAAACACTCCCCAGGAATTAAAAGGGCCCACGGTTACAGTCAGGGTGGAGAAGGAGGGTTAGAGATGGAGGTCTAATCAACAAGGCAATACTCGGGGCAGGCTAGAGGAATGCCCTATAGCAAAGGGAAGCCAAGAGTTGAGGCAAGTGAAGAACCTAGGGTTAGGAGTCCAGAGGTCTGAGTTTTAGATCCTACTCTAACAGCCCCTGACCTTCTTTAAGCCTCAATGTTATTATTCATAGAATGAGGTGGTAGTGTGTCATGATAATTGGGAAAAAGTATTCACTAAAGTGTAAAATCTCAAAATTTCTTTCATTTTTCTATGTAACCCAGACTGTTGTATTTATAACATTAGCAGTTTCCTTGACCCTTAGAGCCCAGCCCTATCATCTGGCCCCATAGTGGATTAGTGGATTTTATGTCTTAGTTTCCTCCCCTATCAGCAAATTCTCCTCTCCAGTCTTCTTAAGGCTCAATTATTAAGTATTCACAAAGCTCTTCCCTAAGTATCTTCTTGTGGAAATCCTCCTTACTGTGTCAGGCCTCCTTAAAAGTCACGTCCTTTATAAAACACTGTCTGATTTGCTAAACTAAACTGACAGCTTTGTTTTTCAAGTAAGGCAGTGGGCCATGGCAGGTGCACAAAACTTAGAGTTGGAAAAAACAGGATTTTAGGTAAATTACTTCATTTCCTAAGGCCTCAGTCTTCTCAACAGTAAAGCAAGTGTGGTAGCACTTATATTACAGGGTTATGATGAGCATTTAATTTATTTAATAGGAGAATATAAATGTGTCAGCAATTTGTAACCTGTGAAGGGCAGTACACATAGCAGAAATTAGCTAAGGAAGCTTTATTCTACTTTTCTTATACCTCTAGGGAAACATTACTTGTCTGCTGTGTTTTAGAGTCAGATATTGACCTGTCTGTCTGCCTTCCCAGATTGTGACCTCCTGAAGGGTTCGGACTGTATCTTAGTTGTGTCAGTATCTTCAGCCCCAAGGGTAATATCTGGCACAGAGCAGATACAAAGTCAGCCTACAACAACACATTTAACCCATACAGAGCTGAACCTCAGAACCAACAACATTTTTTTTTCATTTTATAATTCAGTCGTAAAATAAACCTTTTTTCTGCACAGGAACTACTGTTACTGCTCATTTTGTCTTGGTTGCCAGGGAGCTCAAAATACAGTGATTATGTTTGCCATGCTAGTCTGGCTCACTCCTTCTTGGGTCTTTATTTTCTCCCATTCATGATTCACTACGTATTGCAGGTGCTTTTGCATGTAAAATGTAGCAAAACCTTTGTGGAACTGTATAGTAATTATGTCAATGAGTATTAGGGTCAGACACACCAGATTCAAATTCTGTATCTACTATTTTCCTGCTTGGTGACTTTGGACAAGTTATTTTATTTTAAATATATTTTTAGATCATCAGTTTCTCTCATCATAAAATGTTGGTAAAAATTTCTAACTCAAAGTGATGTAAAATTGAATGAGGCAAGGCACAGCACAATACTCTCCTCTATTCTCCAGATTAGGAAACTGAGGCTCTGAAAAGTTCTATCACAGTTAGTAATTGATTCAAGCCAAAGATTCTCTATGTCCTTCTCTATATTGTCCTTCAGGTTCCTTGGGGAAGTAAGGTTGGGGGAAAAAACGATATATTCAGAGTTCTATAACCTTCATCCCCAGGATAATTGGAACTGAGGAATTCGGGGACATCAGGCCAAAAAGCCTTCTGGAAACAGACATAGTTGTTGTTTATCAGTGACAAGGAGAAATGAGGATGACTTATGGATCCCAAAAATAATGTGGATAAAGAATATAAGGCTTCTTACATTTAAAAAAGCCTGTCAACAGTCTGCAATTCCTCTCCAGATATATTGTCTAATTTTAATGCTCGACACAGATATTTGAAGAGTTCAGAGCAGATTCAAATTATACACATGGTATCCACATTTCAGAAAGGATACCGGTGCCCAGAAAAGGAAAGACCTGGTTTTAGGTTATGCAATGAACCTGTGCCAGAGTCATGCCTTTTCCCCTATCTACTTTCCTCCCAGCCCAGCACTCTTTCCAGTATCCCCACAGCAAACTTTACAACAAAAGGTCTTAGAGTGTTAGGTGAGAGAAAAGGGGTGGAGGCAGGTAGTCTGAATAGAAAGGATAAGTACTTCACTCCCTTTCCAGGGAACTAACATCAGCTCGGCAAGCAGCTTCCTGTGCCATTCTGACTAATCCTCCATAAATAGACTTTCCACATCTGCCTTCCATTATGGGCCTAGGCAAGAGGATAGCTTAGGAGGTGGAGAAGGAGAGCAAGCCATGCCAGCAATAAAAGGAAGCTTTTGGACTATGACTGATAAACCATGGCTGCCTTCAGGTGAACTTGGCAAATAGACCCTAAGAGTCTGCTCTGGGTCAGACCTTGTATGGGTCCAGTGATGACTGTATGCTAGCCCTGTCTTCAGAAAGCTCCCAGTCTGGTGGGCATGGTCTCCAAGATCAGCAGCGCAGCAGCACCCTGCACAAAAGGCACTGGTCTGGGTGCCCTGTTAAACGGGCAATCTGAGATTTGGGAGGGCAGATTAGCGTATTCATCTGATTAAATGGGACTTGGACAGTGAGCCAGGCCAGGAGATTCCCAGGATGGGATGTTTGAGCCAGCGCAGTGGGTCGCTGCATGGGAAATCACACAGATCCTGGTGCCCTTTCAGCAGGTGACTGAAACACCTGGGAGAGACTCCACCGTTCAACTTAAAAACAACAACAACAACAACAAAAGGGCTTTGAGGCAGGGAGCCAGGTGAACAGGCTCGGCGGGTCCCACCCCCACAGGGACAAACAAAATGGCGATTGGAAATGCTCGGGGTTGAGAGTTTTATGGCGGGCACAGCTGAACCCAGGACAGTGCAGTTCGGTGGGGGACGGGCGTCTGCCATTACTGAGGCTTTCCACCCCTACTGAGGTAATCTCCCATTGCTGATGCAGCCTGCCATTGCTGAGGCAACCCACCATAACAGAGAGAGTCCGCCAATACAGAGGCGGGCTATCATCACCATGGCAGTCCTAACCACACCCATATAAACAGGACTATAGGGAACTACACTCGGCAGCAGGGTGGAGCCCATGGCAACAGGGCGGAGCCCATGGCAACAGGGCAGACCCCATGGCAGCAGGGCGGAGCCTCGGCAGGCAGTGACTAGACTGCCTCCTGGCTGGGCAGGACAGCACAACGGATACTCATAAATAAAGCCCTAACTCCCCATGACACAGCATCTGAGGAAAAAAAGGGGATTTATGAGTTCTGCTGCAGCATACTTAAACGTACCTGCCTAGCAGCCCTGAATGAAAAATGGACCTCACAGCTCAGTACTTAAGCTCCTATAAAGTACAGACCGACTCCTCAAGCAGCTCCCTGACCCCAATATATCCAAAGAGTCACATCACAGAGGATTAATCAGACTGACATTTGGTGGGCATCATTCTGGGACAAAGATAGCAGAAGAAGAAGCAGGTAGCATCCCTCACTGTTCCGCAGCTGCTACAGGTATACCCCAGACAAGCAGGGCCTGGAATGGACCTCAGCAGTCTTACAGCAGAGTGGGTAGACTGTTAAAAGGAAAACTAAGAAAAAGAAATACTGCATCATCAACAATCTGGGTGTCCACTCAGACACCCAATTGAAAAGTCAGCAACTACTCAGATGACAGGTGGATAAATCCACAAAGATGGGAAGAAACCAGTGCAAAAAGGAGGAAAACACCCAAAATCAGAACACCTCGCCTCCTACAAAGGACCAAAACTCCTCACCAGAAAGGGAACAAAGCTGGATGGAGAATGAATGTGATGAAATGACAGAATCAGACTTCAGAAGGTGGGTAATGAGAAACTTCTATGAGCTAAAAGATCATGTTCTAAATCAATGCAAAGAAACTAAGAACCTTGATAAAAGATTTGAAAAAAGATTTGAGGAAGTGATAACAAGAATGGACAACATAGAGAGGAATATGAATGAATTGAAGGAGCTGAAAAACACAACATGAGAACTTCGCAAAGCAAGCACAAGTTTGAACAGCCGAATTGACCAAGCAGAAGAAAATATATCAGAGGCTAAAGAGAAACTCAATGAAATAAAATGAGAAGGCAAGATAAAAGAAAAAAGTGCAAAAAGGAATGAACAAAGTCTCCAAGAAATGTGAGACTATGTGAAGAGACCTAATCTACATTTGATAGGTGTACCTTAATGTGAAGAAGAAAATGAATCCTAGCTGGCAAATACTCTTCAGGATATTATCCAGGAAAATTTCCCCAACCTAGCAAGGCAGGCCAATATCCAAGTCCAGGAAATACAGAGAACACCACAAAGATATTCTGCAAGAAGAGCAACCCCAAGGCACATAAGCATCAGATTCACTAGGGTTGAAATAAAGGAGAAAATGCTAAGGGAAGCCAGAGAGAAAGGTCGGGTCACGCACAAAGGGAAGCCCATCAGACTCACAGCAGATCTCTCGGCAGAAACCCTACAATCCAGAAGAGAGTGGGGGCCAATATTCAACATCCTTAAAGAGAAAAACTTTCAACCCAGAATTACATATCCAGTCAAACTGGGCTTCATAAGTGAAGAAAAAAATACCCTTTGCAAACAAGCAAGTACTCAGAGCTTTTGTCATCACCAGGCCTGCTTTATAAGTGTCTGAAAGAGGCACTATACATAGAAAGGAACAACCAGTACCAGCCATTCCAAAATCATACCAAATGCTAAAGAGCATCAACAAAATGAAGAATCTGCATCAACTAATGTGCAAACTATCCAGCTAGCATCAAAATAACAGTATCAAATTCACACATAACAATATTAACCCTAAATATAAATGGGCTAAATACACCAATCAAAAGACACAGACTGGCAAATTGGATAAAAAACCAAAACCCATCGGTGTGCTGTATCCAGGAAACCCATCTCACATGCAAGGTTACACAAAGGCTCAAAATAAAGGGATGAAGGAAGATTTACCAAGCAAATGAGTAGCAAAAAGAGGCAGGAGTTGCAATTCTCATGTCTGATAAAATAGACTTTAAAGCAACAAAGATCAAAAGAGACAAACAAGGTAACTACATAATAGCAAAAGGATCGATAAAACAAGAAGAGCTAACAATCCTAAATATATATGGACCCAATATAGGAGCACCCAGATATATAAGGCAAGTTCTTAACCACCTACAAAGAGACTTAGACTCCCACACAATAACAGTGGGAGACTTTAACACTCCACTGTCAATATTAGACAGATCAACCAGACAGAAAATTAACAAGGATATCCAGGGCTTGAACTCAGACCTGGAACAAGCAAACATGATAGACATTTACAGAACTCTCCACCCCAAATCCACAGAATATACATTCTTCTCAGAACCATATCACACCTACTCTAAAATTGACCACATAATTGGAAGTAAAGCACTCCTCAGCAAATGCAAAACAACTGAAATGATAACAAACACTCTCTCAGACCATAGTGCAATCAAGTTAGAAATCAGAATTCAGAAACTAACTCAGAACTGCACAGCTTCATGGA
>CM052670.1:53978288-54012091 GCA_028533165.1 Leontopithecus rosalia
ATGCAGCAATCAAAAATGATGAGTTTGTGTCCTTTGTAGGGACATGGATGAATCTCGAGAACATCATTCTCAGCAAATTGACACAAGAACAGAAAATGCAACACTGTGTATTCTCACTCATAGGCGGGTGATGAACAATAAGAACACATGGACACAGGGAAGGGAGTACTACACACTGAGGTCCACTGGGGGGAATAGGGGAGGGACAGCGGGGTAGGGGAGCTGGGGCGGGATAGCATGGGGAGAAATGCCAAATGTGGGTGAAGGGGAGGAAGGCAGCAAAACACACTGCCATGTGTGTACCTCTGCAACTATCTTGCATGTTCTACACATGTACCCCAAAACCTAAAATGCAATTAACAAAAGTAAATAAATAAAATAAAAATAAAAATCATGCTACATCATTTTTTCTGATAAGGAAGCTAATACATAAGGAATGCCTCAGGAGACTGCAATGGCACTAAGTCAGCTTAATTCTGCAAACATGTGCATAATTCTGTGCCGGTGCTGGGAATACAGAACACCACGGGATTATATAACCTCAGTCATGTGGGAGAACAGAAAGATAAACAATTAGTTTATTTATTATTAGTTAGACAATCCCCAGTTTTATATACAGTTATACAGTGCCTACTATACACCAGGCACTGTGCTACGTACTTAGGCTAGATGATATACAGTGTTATAGTGCACAGTGACAAATGCCATGGCAGGAGTAAGCATGGAGCCTGTGATATCTCAACTGTGAGAGTGGCAGGGGGAGTCGCTTAAGGGATCCTAGAGAATGTCATCCTCTGGGCAATTGCTACCCTTCAGATACTTAGAAGAGACTAGCCCAAGCTTCTCCTTCTTAACTAAAAACCATCCCCTCTCATCATTCAACCATCCCCTCTGATCCAAGAAAGCCCACAGTTTCATACTTTTTAGGTTTAGGCCAAGGTTGGGGGGCTTTAAGCCCACAGGTAGGTCTAAGTATTCAGCCCCAGAAACCTCCCTCTCATTCCCCCTTTCCCAGGCAATATGTACAATTGGTCTATATGGCTTGCCTTAAAAAACATTGTGCATGATGCCTAAATAGGAAAGAAACTCAGGGCTTCTCACTGCAGTGCCTGTCTCATTGTCTCCATGGGGAGTACCTTCAGACAGCTCTTGCCCGGAAGTTTTGTCTGCAGAATTTTTCTATCCTTTCATTATATTCATATTTATTACAAGGGCATAAGCAGTGTCTGAAAGTCTGTCTGCTCAGCACAGCAATGAGACTTTTTTACATTCATAGCAATTTTTTTGGACCAAATTATCTAATCCTCAGGAAGAATGTGTGTCTATGTATTTATATACAGGTATGTGGGGAAGTGGAGTATTTTGTAAATAAATATATGCAAGAAATTTTGCATGCTTGTAAGCATTTCTCTTTGTGGGTATGTATATGTATGAGTATGAACATAAGCTGGTTTAGATGTCTGCAAGACTTCTTGCAAATTTCCCAAAAGGATGCACTCTATAAAATCATCTTTCCTTTAACTTCATGGATAAAGAGATAGTGAATGATTGTTGTTAGCTGAGATGATTGCCTTCATGGGAATTATTTTCTGACTACTAGATTAATAATAAAATAAGTGAAAATAATCACTCAATATAATTGAACCAGGTGTTGTGGCAAACACTACAGATTACCTCATTACATTCTCAGAACAATCTTGTAAAGGAGGCAATATTTTACTCTTGTTTTCTGTGTGAGGAAACTGAGGGTCAGAGACAGTGAGTCATTTGTTCAAGGTTATGCAGCTTAGAAGTGGCAAAGCTAGGATTCCAACACAGGATTCTGATGTGAGGGATCCCACTTGTAAACACTACACTCGTCTAGATTCAAACCAAGCTACCATCTAAAGTTTGGTGCAACTAGAGTATCTTATTCAGGATGTCAAAGACCAGAATGTGGAGGTTAGCATTAAAATGAAAAGCATTGGGAGCCACTGACATTTTTTGAACAGGAAAGTTCATAGAAAGTGATGTTTTGGGAAAAATGAATTTCTGAAGAGTGAAGACACCTTTAGACCAAGCATTTGTGTCTTTATTGCACTGATTTGTGTGATCCAACCAAGAATACAGGGAGTAAATTGGGCTTTCTTGTGGTCCATGTCCTTTCTTGAGATCATAGCAGCCAGTCTTGGGTAGCGGCTGACATGGGAGAAAGACATAAGGTTTTGAGTTTTAGAAAATGTGCCAGATGAACTTGCTATAGTTGCCTGGAGGCAGATTGCCAACTCATTTGGTCTTTAAGCACTTCCAGAGGTTCTGACCTTATTTCATGATTTTGTTTAAGTCTATTCAGATCTCACTCTAGTGTTATATAGTAGATGTGCAGATCCTTTAACTTCTCTGAAATTCTGAAAGTCAGTTTTTCCTCTTCACCTCTCTGCTCTCAACCTCTGTCATTCTCTCAAAATTCAAGTCTAAAATACCTCACAGGAAGTGCAGACGGGTAGATTGTAGGTTGTTTTTTTTTTTTTTTCAAATAACAACTCATTCTAGCTCACTGTAATAAGTGAAATTACACAGAGATACATAAAGAAAAGGTTCAGTATTTCTCCCAAGTCCCTTGTCATTCCATTCTGCAGGTAACTGATGTTATCAGTTTGGCATAATTCCTTCCATATGTTTCTCCATGCTCCTGAAAAGGTGTTCAGACAAATATACATACACGTAGAATTATTTTTCTAGACACAAGGGGTCATATTATGCACATGTTTTTACAACATCATTATATTTCATTCTCAGATGGAGAAAAGCCACTTGCTTTGTTCAGTTAACATTAACAAGATTTTGGATTTTGTTCTGGATCAGTAACCATTGGGAAAAGACCAACAGACTCGACTACAAAAAAAAATCAAAACATTTCAGATGAAAAAACGTTAAGTTTAATAAAGACACTAACCCTTTATCTTTCATATGAGTTGAAAATATTTTTCCCAGTTTATTCTTTGCCTTTTGACTTATTTTGCTGTTTTTTTGCCAGAGAAAGTATTTGCTTCATCTTGAAATGAAGGAAACCTTCTTAAACAAGACAGAAAAGAAAGGTGGTGTGAGAGATAAGATGGCATAAATTGAGTACATTGAAGACAAAAAGCTAAGGCTTTGGGTTTAGATGTGAAAGCATATTGAAGAAGGCCAGAATCCAGGAGAAGAAACAAAAGTATCAGATAAGATTCAGGTAGCTCCATTGAAGGCAGTTTGATCTGAAACTAAGGGTTTGTAACTCTAACTAGCAAGATAAAGAGAGCTTATCTGGGGGGCAATGGTGATAATGACTCATTGCTTAAATGAGAGTAAAGGACTAAAAAATGACCCTCCCCAAGAAACCCAAGTCTCTGTTTACTTCACTGAAGCACTGACAGTGGTGGGAGAATGGTAAGAGATAGAATCCAGACAATCAGATGGTCTCAAGGACACAAACAACCTAAAAAGATTGCATCTAAGGTAGAGGGTGTCTGAGAGTTTTCTCTAACTGTGATTAGAATTTTTGCAACCATAAATGCTTTGTGGAATTCACCAAAGCCCTCTACCATCACTCCTTATCTCAAGTTCTTGGTCAGATGCCCTCAACCCGGGTAATTTTTGCAATCATTTTGGCAGTAGCATGAGCAGAAGCTTTTGGATCCTTACAGTGAGATTGTGCAGTGAGTTCCCGGTACTTGCTAGCTATGTGACCTTAAGCAAGTAACTTTCTCTTTCTGGGTTTCAGTTTCCTTATTTGAACAAAAAAAGGTTAATACTGACATCAAAGGTTTTTCAGGAAGAGTAAATCAGATAACAGATGCATGTGAAAAGACTTCAGGGAATGTAAAGGCCAATAAAAATATAAATTCTAACTACGATGCCAACTTAGGCAGATAAATAACCTGGAGTATGACAGGCATGCCAAGAAGTAGCTTTCCCTTACTCTTGGCATATGCAAGGCATTTTGGACAAGAGGGGAGAGGTTATATGTATGTGACTAGATGGGCTCAGAGAAGATCCTGAAGCTCCAAGAACCCACCTGCTACTACAACTATGGAGTGAATGGTACAGTTTGATGAGACATAATGAGGTGATGTCTGGTATTTATTCAGTACAATCAGAATTATAGATTCAGGTCAGAAAGTCAAGCAGAAAGTGTGTCATCTTATCATCACCAAAGGTGAGGAAGAGCCCAAACTCTGGAATTATCAATAGATAACATTGAAAGAGTCTGAACTCTGGGGGTCAGATGGACAGGCAAGTTTACATAAAGCAAGGCCACATAAATGTGCACTTTCGGAGCTGGCCAAGAGTAGGGGACTGAGTGGCCTAGGTCGGGGGTTCAATAAAGGGATTATTAATTCTACCTTTGTATCAACTCTGGAACCAGACATGCTGGGTAGGTATCCTGGCTCTGGTGCTTACTCTCTGTAAAATGTTGAGCAAATCAACTAATCTCTGTCACAGAGATCAGTTGATCAGGCATCAGTAATCATATTTATCTCACAGCGTTCTTTTGATGATTAAATAAATTAATATTTGTTAAGTGTTTACAATATTGGCTGGTGCATAGTAAATATTACATAAGTGCTATTTAAATAATAAGACCATTTTTCTTAGTAGGGCATGTAAGGTTTTCTTCTTAATCAGTTCCTATCTCTCCAGCTTAATCTCTTGCTGCCTTCTTTTAAAATTGCATTCCTCAGGAATGAAATAAGTAGAACACTGCCCAGTCTTACTAGGTGATTGTATGTCTGTGTGCCTTAGCCTTAGCCTGGAATATTCTCCCTATCATGTTTACTCAAGAAATTATTCTATTTTCTAAAGCTATCTCAGGCATCATCTTCTCCAGAAGGCCTTTCTTGATTACTGCTACCATACTTCCTCACCCCCTTGAACTAGGCATTATAATCTTTGGACCTTGTACACATTTCTGTAGAGATGGCTTAAATTCGTACTTCAATTATTTGTTTATGGGACTATTGGCCACAGTTAGACCACAAGATCTTGAATGCAGAGGCCATAATCTTATTCACTGATTTCTTTCCAGCCCCAAGCCCATAGCTTGGCACACAGTAGGAGCTGAAAGAATGTTGGCTGACAAGATTTTAATTCAATACATTTTTAATAGTTACTAAACTTGTGCCATCTTTGCAACAACTCAGTGTAATCGATACTACGATTAGCCTCATTTTATGGATGAGGAACCTGAGATTGAAAGAGGTTAAGGGCACATTAAGGTCTCACTCAGCTAATGAGTAAAAAGAGCTGGGACTTAATCTGAGGCCTTCTTATTTTAAACACAGTCCTTTTTCCATGGCAAATGTTTTGTCTTCTGCTTTTTTTAAAATTAATAATAATGGTTAACGTTCATTGAGCACTTTCTTTTCTCCAGGCACTGAGCTAAATGTGTAACACAGATTATCTCATTTGATCCTCTCAACAATCCTGCAAGGCGTACCCCATTATGGTACATATTTATGGAAGAGGAAATTGAGGCATAGAGAGGTGAAGGAATTTGCTCAAACTCACACAGAATTTGAACCCAGTGTAACTTTACAGCAAAAGCTTTTAGCTATAATTCGCTACAGATTCTCAACTAAGATTTAGAGAGTTAATTCCTCAAGAATGTTACTGCTGGCAAATGGGTTTTTGAACCTAGGTGTTGGTGCCACTGAGGATCTTCTTTTTACATCACAACATGTAGCTGCATCAGTGGTCACAAAAGGAAGAATTCTGTTTGTGGTGGGTACTTCTGGGAAGTTGAGTTTAGCTGCTCAGCTCTGGTATTGGGAATGTGGCTTGTAATGGCATGGATTTTTGAGAGGGTGTAAAACGGAAAATATAGGCTAAAGTTCGTTTCCTGTCTTCTTTTCTCAGGGATCTGCACTGAGCACAAGTTACCCACCCAGATGAAAAAAAAGAAAAAAAAAGACAGGCAGACACAAAGGACAATGGGTTGGGGAAAATCAGTTACTGAAATGAGGCCCAAGACAGGCATGCTTTCAGCAAGACAGTGTTTTCATCTTCCGCTTATCCAGTTATAATATCCCTAGACAAGTATTTATTTAACAGGAAAGGATGAAGGAGTTGATCATTTTGATTTTGTTTATTTGTTGCAGACATTGGAAGTTGCCCATCTTTGAGTCTGCAGTGATAAATAAGATATATTATCTGATCTCTTGGATTTATGAGCAAGGCTGTGCAATTGCAATTGCCTCTGGGTGTCTAAGAATGACGCATAAACAGGAAGGGAGCAAGGCAAAGAGCAGGATTTAGGAGCTTCCTGGATGGGAGAGCACTTGCTAAGTAGGCAAAGGGACCCACTTTTATAAAAGTGTGTGCTGGAGTTCACACACCAGAACCAGCCAAGCCTGGTGGTTCAAGGGGCATCACTCAATCACTAAAAACACTATCTTGATCCTAGGTGTCCAAGTCTCCACCTGACAAGTTGATGTATCTTATTGTGAGACAATCAAATAGGCTGAAATAGTCAGGCTACAGAGCATTACAATCCTGGGCTTTTGAGCAAGCTAGGGAGATAGATGCCTGCTTCTCGGCCTGAGAACATGGGTCATGCATATAAATTAGGGTCTCTGGGGTGCTTAATTTACAGATTGGGAAACTGAGGCTATGGTAGAATTTAGACTAAAAACCTTTGACTCCAAGACTAGTGTTCCTGCCACTTCTCCTGAGCTAGTTTCATGTACAGATAGTCTGCAGTTGACTGCAGAGAGAATTTAGATATTTGGGGCAGTTCCTAGCACTGGTGTGACTAGAGAGTGAACAGAGAAGAATGGGAAGTGTCTTTTAGCACCAGTGTTTTAAAATAGACCAGAGGTACAAAACGAATAATAAATTTGCAATCAGAAGCCCCAGGTTTCAGTCCCACGTTGCCCTTACTTAGGTGATCTTGAGCATAACCCATTTCTTTTCTGAATCTTAGTTACACTATCCGTAAAATGAGGCTAATAAAACCTATCAATGGGCAGAGGGATTGCCTGAGTTATGAAAAAGCTCTAGAGGGGTGGTAGGGTTTGTGGATCACAGACCCCTCCTTTCAGATTTCCCCCAACATTTATCAGCTGCCAAAGGCTTTTGCTTTTGCATTTAAATGGCTTTCATTCTTTGTCCAAAAACATTTATTGAACATTTAATATATGTAGAATGTCGCATTAGTTGCTTTGAGAGATGGTGAGATGGGCCATAACCAGGCCAAAAGGCATCTGGATAAGTAACCAGCCAACAGTAAGAAAAGACAAATAAGCAATGATTACAGCTATAATCACTGAGCTGAAGACCAATGGTGTCTCTGCCTCCAAAGCAACCTTTGAAAGAGCTTCATTTAAATCACTGTTTAAATCCCCTAACTAGTGCTGCCTCCCTTCAGCAGCCCCTTTTCCACCCTATCCATAATGAACATGATCAGAAGATACTTGCTTGACATTACAGGATATCTCCATTTTGGCTCCAATGACATTTTCTCTTACTAGTCCCTAGAATCAATCCCCCATACTCCTTATGCCTTGGTTCCTTGCATAGCCTCCCTCCCCGATAATTTCTCCCATTCCCAATATCATCCTTACTCCTCTCTCTGCATCTGTCTTTGCCTATAGTAATTCTACTTTATCATCCTTTGGGTACCAGCTACAATTCCACCTCTTCTTCCTCCAGGTCTATCACCTCTGAGCTCCTAAAATTAAAATCACATAGTTTTGCTCTGAACTATTAAAACCTGAAGTGATTCCAGGCTATTTGTCCTGGAATCTGAACATCAGCTCCTTGAAGGCAGGAATTAAGTCACCATCTCCTCATGTATCTTAATCATTTTTTTCTCTTTTTGCCTCAAAATTCAGGACTTGTTTGACACTAGTTTGGGTGCAACTCATACATACGTCCTTTGGTTGCCAACATATTGACATTCCTGGAATGTTTAAATAATTTCAGCAGTTTATGGTAGGAATTTTTCAACCTGTTTTTTAAAAAATAGAACCCTGTACTGCAAGTGAGATTTAACAGGGACTCATAGTATAGAAAACAGATAAAAGTAGAGCTATTTTGGCTAAATGGAAGGCCATCCTTCTTTGGTAATTCCTAGTCTTTTTCTGTAGAATACTCTTGGATTTCATGAGGCACAGTTTTATAATAACTCTCTCAATAGACCAGAATGTGTTAAAACTAAGATACATACTTGGTGACTGTTGATTGGCAAATGTCATAACTCAGAGACCTGAGGGACCTGATGGGGGCTGTAGGTTTATAGCTTAGGTAGCTTGTTTAGTTTTCCTCTTAATAGGAGATAAGATTTACAATAACCACCACAGAGAAAAGTTCAAAAAGAAGTTCTCAAGGCCCTAGGTGCCTGGTGAGAGAACTCTTCTGCCTAGGGAAAGGCAGGACTCCAGGACTGGCCCTTTCCAATACTCTGGTTAATTCTCTCCACTGCCAAGGATAACAAGTCCCCTTGTCTGAGAACCTGTTTCTCTCAGGGTCCATTTCTCACTCTGCAAGACTATTTCCAACAATCATCTTACTGTGCTTTTCTTTGTGTCTGGAATCTAAAGAGTCTGGAATCTAAAGTTTTCTCTGTGGAAATCTAGCATTTTTAAAGAAAATATGAGCACATATTTTAGTACCCATGTAAGACAATACTTTGGCCCTTTCAGGGAACTTACATAAGGCAACATCTATTTGGATGGCAAGATAGCCTGCGTGATTTTTTTCGGAAAGCTTCTCAGCTTGTCATATATCTCAGTTCCTACAAACCAGACCTGGACCACCTTTGGGATGAACTGCAAGTTATAAACTATGCTTTCTATACCTAGAGTCCACAGAAATGCGCCAAGATGCACCTGTGCTGTAAGTCTAGCCCTGTGGGTTCCAAGTTTTAATAATAACTAGCTAATTAGCACTCTTTTAAGTGTTTTGCCTGTATTAACTCATTTAATTCTTAAAACAACCTTATGAGATAGGTGCTGTTTTAACCCCGTTTTTACGTGGGATCGAGACACACAGAATTCAAGGAACTTGCCCCAGGTCATACATCCAGACAGTCACAAAACTAGGATCTTAATCCGGGTGTTCTCTGAATCCAGAGCCCAATTTATCATCTACACATTGTACACTCATATCAGTTTCTTATAGATGAAGAAACTGAAGCCTTGAGAAACAAAACAATTTGTCCACATTAGTGAGGTGCTTCTTCACCCAACAAGAAACTATCTTAATCCCCTCTTTGGTTCTCTCTTGCCTTCCAGGGTGTGAGCCAATGGGAGTAGCCACATGGTGGAAAGCACAATTGTATGAGAGGTCAGTGGTTTTGATTCAAGTTCTCTTTTTTTTTTTGAGATGGAGTTTTGCTCTTGTTACCCAGGCTGGAGTGCAATGGTGCGATCTCGGCTCCCTGCAACCTCTGCCTCCTGGGTTCAGGCAATTCTCCTGCCTGAGCTTCCTGAGTAGTTGGGATTACAGGCACGCGCCACCATGCCCAGCTAATTTTTTGTATTTTTCGTAGAGACGGGGTTTCACCATGTTGACCAGGATGGTCTCGATCTCTCGACCTCATGATCCACCCGCCTCGACCTCCCAAAGTGCTGGAATTACAGGCTTGAGCCACGTGCCCAGCCTCTTTCTTTCTTATTAAGTATCTCTTTAACCCTATGGAGGAAGAATCTTTCTCCATATCTGCTTCCCCAATGGCAATATGATAATTTAGTACTATATTTTATGCCATTTTCAGTCCAAGTCAGAGTATAAATTATTTGTAGGCTTTTAATTTACTTTAAAAAGCTCATTTGTATTGTTTTTGTATTCCACTCCATGACAAATATATCTTCATTTTAAAATAATTCTTACAAATGTTCTAGTAAAGCCAACTAGCTCAAGAAGAGTTTCCTTATAGTCTATGTACTTACAATGCACTTGGAGAGACCCCTGAGGAATATTCATTTCAATTTCAGGGTCACTGAAGTAAAAGATGTCTCCAAAGGCCCTCTCTGTTTTGACCTTTTACAATCTAAGTTATTACCTTCATTGCAGAAAAGCCAGTGTCCTGTCCTAGTTACTGCTTAATTTCATTCTATTATGTAAGGGAAAAGAGAGCAAAGATAGAAGGACAAGCAGACTGAATATATCCTCCAGACTCTCCAAGGCTCTGCACTTATTGGTATAAAAAATATTTCAAGGAACGTCTTAGTGTAATGTCAGTTCCCACTCTATTACAAACAAGTTGTGTGACCTTTGAATCATCTGTTACTTCTAAGATCATCTTGTCCAACCACTTCCTTGAATAGATGAGGAAATTGAGGCACAAAGACCTCGGCCTTTGTCCAAGGTCGCAGGAATTGGCAGGGTTTGGATTAGAATCATGGCACTGTGTTAAATCTAGAGAATTTAACATACAAATTATACCAGTCACATTAAGCTCCTAGGCCTCAGTTTTCTCATTCCTAAAATGGGAAGAGAAGTCACTGGTCTATCTCTGCATTGTTATGCTGATGTGACGAGGCAATTAATGCAAAATATTTTTGGACTGATTACTTATTGTGAAAGCCTCAGAAAGGAGAGGTGGGGATCTCTTAAAACACTTTCGCTTGCTACTGGTTGGTTTGGGCTATTGGGTTTGTTTATAATTAAGTTAAAACTTTGTCTATTTGGCCAGATGTGGTGGCTCATGCCTGTACTCTCAACACTTTGGGAGGCTGAGGTGGGTGGATCACGAAGTCAGGAGTATGAGACCAGCCTGACCAACATGATGAAAACCTGTCTTTACTAAAAATACAAAAACCATCTGGGCTTGGTATTGCGTGCCTGTAATCCCAGCTACTCAGGAGGCTGAGGCAGGAGAATCACTTGAATCCAGAAAGCGGAGGTTGCAGTCAGCCAAGGTTGCACCACTGCACTTCAGCTTGGGCAACAAGAGTGAGATTCCATCTAAAAAAAATTGTCTATTTTTTAAACAAATACTTATATAATGCTTATTTTATGACAAGCATTGCTCCAAGTGTTTTACAAATATTAACTCAGTTAATTCTCCTGATAACCTTATGAAGAGAGTTATAGTATTATCTCCATTTTACAGATGAAAGAACGGAGATGCAGAGAGGTATTGTAACTTAGTAAGAATCACATAGCTATTAAATGGCAGAGAATAAGTTTGAACTCAGGTCATTTGCCTCAAAAGTTTATGCTCCTAATGGCTAGATATCATCTAGTCAGGTGAAATTGGTTGTGTGCAGGGTGGTATCATAAAAATCTTATATGATGATCTCAGCATTGTCACTAAAAAGAATTTGGTAATCTTGGGTTAGTCATTATTCCATATGCCTCTCCCCAACTATACAATGAAATTTGTCTTTATTTCACTCATTTCTTGTCCTTCAAAGGCCCAGGATTTCTTTCTCCACTTCAGAGACATTTCCTCAAGCAATAGCTTTGCTTTTCTTCTCTCAACCCTACTCCCAGTCCAACCTAACTTATCATCTTTAGGGAACAGTATTCTCTCAGCCTGGAGAAAACTCAACTAGAGCAAATGATCTTTTACTTTTAGAGCCCCTAGATGCCTCAACAAAAGTAGAGCTTCAGGAAAGTTCACTTTGCTGTTGTTGGTTTATATTAATAAGAGAATTATTGTCTGTTACTTAAATGTGATTGAGTTATTAACAGTATTAAGAACTTATTTCTCTTCATTCTGTTTGTTTACTATCTATTTGGGGAACAGAGTGTGATTAAGCAAGCATTGTTCAACACATTTTCTTTCTTTGTGCTATAAATGTTAATTTGAGAGGCAACTTAGGACCCTGTCACCATTTGCCCACATGAACCCTGGGCTCATCATTTAACCTTGGTGACCTTGAGTAATCAACCAGCCAGGAAGCAGCCCCCTTGGTCACTCAAACACAAGGCTTGCCTTTTTACAAAAGTGCAGTATTGTAGAGCTGAAACAGACTTCTTACGTCTACCAGCTGCCACTCATTGAGATGAAGAAACAGGTCATAGGAGATAATTGCCCATGAGCCCTCTGCAAGTGGCCAATACAGGGTACAACTAACATAATGGAAGTCTTCTGAGGTCGAGCACTGGATCTTGTTTGTTTGCGGTAGTCTTCTCATTATGGAACATAAATCTAAGCTGAAATATAGCAGTTGAAAATTATCGTGGATTGACTGACTGACATAATCCAGATCTCCTGACATCCAGGTGAGAATTCTTATTGCTCAATCTTATATTTTTTCAAATATAATGTTATGCAGCTTTGCAAATTGGCATGGTCATAGAATCCCAGGGCATGACAAAAAATTAGACTGTGAATAAGACATTTTTTGTTTTAGTTAAAAACACCTTCTCTACCTACCATAAGCTCCAGCTCCTTCTTGCCCCAAATAGGTTATTGTATCCAACATGGTGGGTGGCAGAAAAGCTCTGGGAATGAAGACCAGGAAGGGAGGTGTGGCAATTGAAGCAGCCAAGCTAGTATTGTGTAAGTCGTTTTGTGTTTCTGGTTTCATTAGTTCTCTATTGCTATAGAACAAATTATTCAAAACTTAGCACCTTAAAAACAATGCATATTTATTTTTCACAATTTCTGTGGGTCAGAAAACCAGGCATGACTTACTTGAGTGCCTCAGGGTCAATATCTTTTATAGACTACAATCAAGGTGTCATCTGGGACTGCAGTCATCACAAAGCCTGGGGTATAATCAGTTTCTAAGCTTACTCAAGCGGCCATTGGCATGATTTAGTTATTTGTGGGTAGTTGGATTGAGGGTCTCATTTCCTCACTAGCTGTTTAAACAGAGGCTTCTGTCAGTTCCTTGCCATGTGGGCCTCTCCATAGGGCAGCTCACAAAATAGCAGCTAGCTTCATCGGGGCAAGCAAGTGAAGTTGTAAGAAAGGGTGAGCAGGGTAGCAGTTAACAGTCTTTTGTAACCTAACCTTAGAGTGACATCCTATCTCTTTTGCCATATTTTACTTTTTACAAGGAAGTCATTAGGTTCAGTCTATACTCAAAGAGAGGGACTTACACAGGGTTATGAATACCAGGAGGTAGAGATCAATGTAAGCCCTGTTAGAAGCTGTCTACCACATTGAGTATTCCCAGCTGAAGCACCTTAGCCTTGCATAGCATAAGTACACCGTGTGCCTAGAGGCATCAAATGGCAGTAATCAGAACAGTGGAGAGTTTGGTTGCAGCCACTGCTCCAACACTTACTGCATGATTTTTGGTGACTTAACCTCTATTACCTTCACTGCCCTCACAAAATAGAGACATGATAACTACCCTACAGAAATGTGGGAGTGCAATGAGATTTTGGATCCAAAAGTTTAATAATCTAGCAAGGAAGAAAGGTACAGTAATAATGGCAGAGGCTATGGCAGTGATAACTTATTTTTGACCAGGCGAGGAGGTATACATGTATAGAGACTTAAACAGTTGCTTTCTAGAGACATTATTCCACTTGTGTTACATAAATAGTGACTCGGTCAGACTGTGGAGGAAGAAGGAAAGTGAACAAACATTGCTTTGACAAGTTGGTACCTGAAATTCCATCATTGGTGCATATTTTTTTTTTGTTTAAAGTAGCATTGCAAATGGAAGCCCAAGAAGTATATCTGGTCTGCAGGGATGTTTTCTCCAGGCTACTGAATGTTTTAAAGGTATTTTAAAATTGAGAGATTCAGATAGTAACCGATTTTTCAGTCTGTCTGGAAAAATTGGGAGATCTGGCAACCTTGAGCTCTCATTCTGCATAGTAGCAATGGCTGGAGCTCAGTAGGCATTAGGTAAGTCACATGCTCACCATAGTCCCTGCCACACACAACATATACGTATATGTTCTTTTATCCAGCCTGCTGTCATCACTAACCTTACTTACCTGGTCCCTATATCCATCTGAGTTTGTAACCTCTTGTCTAATACTTCACTCTCCACTACCTCCCCAAGAAAAAGCAGCATGTATCAGAAACTTTCCTATGGACAGCATCTGATAGAGAGTGGGGAGGGGAACAGATAGGCAACATGAAGGGGGAAGGCAAAAAGATACAAAGGAGAGTGAGAGATACCCTTCATAATTCTGTCATCCATAACCTATTGTGTCACCTACTAGAAGACAAGCCAGGAGGATTTAAATGGCATCCTTTGTGAATTTGGTGTGATTTTTAAAATATTGGATTTCTAAAAGTAGTGACATTTATTTTTTCCTTTCTTTATGTTAACTGCCTATTCAGAAACAGGCTGTTTAAAAACCTGTATAAAATCAGGCTGTGGATTTGTAAGGCCTTCTTTCTTCCATAGACAATTGTCTCTTCTCTGCTGAATCTCTCACTAAGGAAGACTGAGATTAACACCTTGCTCCTTCCTGGGCCCTTGTTTTCTTGGTCATAAATTTAGAGACTTGTGAAAAGTCAGAGATTCTTAAGCTGTGAGTTCATGGCTGGGGGATTCAGAGGCAAGAGAATCCCATGACATCTTATGCACAGTTACATGCATTATTTTGCAGGGAGGGTCCATATCTTTAGTCAGTTTCAAAGGGACCCTGAGTCCTTGCAGTGTAGTAAATGATATATTCATGGATTCATTCCACATTCAGTAAACATTCTCTATTTACTCATTCACTCAAAAACGATTTGTTGAGCACCTACTGTGTACAGGATACTGTCTTAGCCACTGGGGAAATGTCATTGGAGAAATTAGAAAATAATCTTTAGTGTTTACATTTTAGTGAAGAAGGCAGAAACAAGGAGAATAAGTAAAATGCTTATTATGTTAAAGAGTGGTAAGTGCTAAGTAGGAGAAAAATAAAGCAGAGCAGGTTGGTAAATGTTATTTTAGAAAGGATGGCCAAGGAAGACAAGAAGTCAGTGAGAGCAAGCCATGTGAATATATGAAGAAAGAGGAAATGGCAAGTGCAAAGGTCATACTGTACCTGGATTATTGAAGGAATAGCAAAGAAGCCAGAGTGGCTGGAGTGAGTGAGCGAGGCAAAGAGTAGTAGTAGATGTGGCCAGAGAAGTAATGAGGAGATCATAAAAGGTCTTGTGAACCATTGTAATGAGTTCTCAGTGCCATTGTCTCTGCTGCTCTTTAAACCACCCCCTGGCTTCTAACACTCACTTTTGTTATTTCCTCAAACTGCTTTAGCTGTCTTCCTCAGGGCCCTGATTCAGTCACTGCCTTCTCAAGGTGAGATTAGGGCTGCTGCTGCTGCCTTCTCTCCTGACCTATTCTTGGGCCTTCTGCACATCCTGATTCTCTTAGAATCTCCTAAGAGTTTGCACAAAGCAAGGCCCACATTATGCATTGTTGAATTCCCAACATCTGGCCCGGAGTTAACAAAATGTATGACGGAGAAGAAGGGTTCAACTAAAGCTTGTTAAAGAACTGAATGTGCTACCTTGAAGTTGTCTCTCTGGACCTTACAAGCCACAGCCCAACCTTCTTCTAAGCTACCACCAGTTAAACTCTTATGATATGCCAAGCATGATAATAAATGATCTCCTTTAGCCTTCACCACAATTGCTTTTACAGATGAGATAAGAAAACTGAGGTTCAGAGAATGGGAAAGGATTTGCCTAAAATCACACTGTAAGTCAATGACAAGGTGTTAGATGTTGAGGCTGTTGGCCACATCAGTGGGGATGGATTTCACTCTTCTGCCAGCCTAGCACCAATTCCCATGCCTAATAGCATACCTCAGCAAGATGGCTTTCAGATGTGAGGGGTGGAACCTAGGGCTATTTCACAGACTTCAGAAAGAAAAGTTTAGTGCTCCAAAAACAGAAGGCAATTCCCTTTAGAGGAAGACCTTCTGGGACTGAATACCATCTCTATCACTGATAACCATGTGAACTTGAGCAAGTCACTTCTACTTCTCCATTTTCATCTCTGTGGATTAGGATGATAAGACCTACCTCAGATAGAAGGTATAGAAGGAGTGGCCAGTGGATTGTGAGGATTAAGATACATGTATATAAAATAACTTAATATCATATCTAGCACACAGTTTAGGTACTCATAGAATGACAGTTTTCCTATGTTTAAACCTTTGATGTGCCTAACTTCATTTCTGCTGGAGTTGCTCACTCCTGATATTTTCATGAACATTCTCAGCTTTTGTTCAGTCTTTCTGGCTTGTGTGTAAGTGGGATAGTCTTGGTGACACCAGCTGAACTCCAAGCTTCCTCACATTATCTCTTGCACCATGAAACTTTGACAACTGAGCACAGCTGATAAAACTGCCATTGTCTTCTTTTCTCAACACAGTGTTCTGTGTTCCTGAAGATAGGGCTCTTTTAAGAGTTCTTGAAAGGCTCCTTAAGCTCCCTTTTACCTGACTATCCATACTGGCAGACTGTGAATTTGGATTGGTGATGATGGTCATCATTATGTCAATTATTTATATTTATGTAAAATTTTATACTTGGCTGAAGACTTTTCCATACTTTATCTATTTTCATCTTTTTGCTAGGCTTGGGATAGATAGGGAGAATTTTTTCCATTGTGCAGATGCAGTAACTAAGACTTCACTGAGGCCCATTCCATTTCTTCATTTCCTCACCAGCACCAATGTATACATGCATAGATCCAGAGCTCTAAAGAGAGAGAAATCTGAGCCAAAGGAGTGATAGGTTTTAGGAAGCCTTTAATCCCATTTCATAATCTCCATCAGCCTTCCAAAGGCACCCAAATACATGTAAATTGTACACAAAATCAATGTACTTGTCCAGGTAAATGCAACTTAAAGATAAATCTCTTAGCTTCACTTCTTCTTGCCTTCCCTAAGCCCCCTTATATGGAGATTCTGGAAACATTACTGTTAGGAAAGAATAGGTAAGACTCAAAGTTTACCCTCTTTTCCCCTCTTTCACTTTAGCTGGCACCCTGACACTCTACACTGACTCTGACATTGTTCCTGAGGGAAAGACAGCTTCTAAGTAAACTCAGAGCACCAGCTGCAGAGAAACTCAGATAGGAATTTTTGGATCTGCCCAGGGCAAGGGGGAAGCTCTGGCTGTAAGCAGAATACATTAGGGCCTTAGGAGGACAAGAAAGCTCTGCTTTCATTAAGAACAATATTTCTTAGGAGTTGCCATGGAGACTACCTATGTACATCCAATACCCAGGTGCCAATTATGCTAGAGGTGGGACAGTGGCAGGCATACAATCATGAGAAAGCTGTTGTTCTGAAGCAGAGGGCTGCAGGTTAGACTTCGAATGGTGGTTCAAAGCATTTAATGCTCAGTTTTCAGGATTAGGGAGACTCAGCCTGGAAAAGAAATACAGAAGAGCCATTTTTTCTTTTTATACTTCATTCCTCTTTCCATTCTTGACTGCAGTGATATTCCTAGAATTTATGACATGGTTAATTGTCAGACATCACCTAAAAGATTGTGTCAGGCTCTGAGTTCTACACTTTAATGGAGACAGAGAAAATTAGAAACTCATCTAAAGGGGAATAAGCATGCTGAAGAGTGAAATCCTAACGACCCGGGAAGAACAATGGAAGGAAATGAGGCTGTTTGGCTGGAAGAAGTGAAAACTAATGGGGATAGGGCATCTACAAGGTATCTGAAGTACTTCTTATCAGGTAAAGAGAACAGCTGGGGGCTGGGGAACCCCAGAAGACAGAACAAATACCTGCCGATTGACTCCACAGGGAGTCAAAGTTTCACTCAATACAAAGAATAATTTTGTCTCAGAGCAGTTCATGGATGAAATGGGCCATGTTCATAGGCGAGGATCTCCCCATCATTCTTTTGTTTTGCTTTTTTATTGCATTTTAGGTTTTGAGGTACATGTGAAGAACATGCAAGATTGTTGCATAGGTAGACACGTGGCAGTGTGATTTGCTGCCTTCCTCCCCTTCACCTATATCTGGCATTTCTCCCCATGCTATCTCTCCCCAACTTCCCACCCCCCACCGTCCCTCCCCTATTCCCTCCAACGGACCCCAGTGTGTAGTGATCCCCTCCCTGTGTCCATGTGTTCTCATTGTTCAACACCCACCTATGAGTGAGAACATGTGGTGTTTGATTTTCTGTTCTTGTGTCAGTTTGCTGAGAATGATGGTCTCCAGATTCATCCATGTCCCTACAAAGGACACGAACTCATAGTTTCTTATGACTGCATAGTATTCCATGGTGTATATGTGTCACATTTTCCCTGTCCAGTCTATCATCGATCCCCATCATTCTTAAGTTCTAAGAGTGATCTCCCCCATCAAGTTTTTGATGAGGGTATTGAAACCTGCCTGTTCAGGTATGAAACCCTGTGATTCTGTTAATAATGATTGATTAAGGGCTTAAAATCCATGCATCCTGATGACTGGTGTTGCACTTTTGATCTCAAATCCTACGTTTTTGGTGAGGATGGGCACACAGTACAGTCCCAAGTTCTGGAAAAAGTAGAGATCCTGCCAAAGGAAGATTTCATGCCCATTTTCCCAAACCTAATTTTCTCAACTCAGAAACATTTGCTACTATCATCTCCACCATGATGCTGCTGCCTTAGACTGCCTAAAAGATGCTTAAAGAAATAAGCTCATATTGTGAACAGTGCCACAATAAACATACATGTACATGTGTCTTTATAATAGAATAATTTATATTTCTTTCACAACTTAAAGTAAACTAAAAAAAAAGAAATAAGGTCATAGAAGACTGAATTTTCAGTGTGTTTCTTGGACCTCTGACTTCTTTCTCTTTAGCTTATCTGATTTATTTTCAACAGTAGCGACTATAGGGTATATGTTTCTATGGGTTGTGGTAAAATTGTGAGAAGCAATAATTTTCCTTCTGTAAGCTAGCATGTAGGCAACCTAAGCATCTACACTGCTTCTCAGCAGACTTGCCTCACATGCACCAGTTGCTTGAAGAGCTTAGGTTTCCACTTATTTTAATCAACAATTAATTTTCCTGATTTAGACAGGAAAGAAAAATAGGGGTGGGGGACAAAAAGAGAAAATAATCTAGAAAGTACTGAAGAGGAGGGGTAATGGGGGCACTAAAACCACTGCTATGTAACCAGCCAACAGTGATACTACATGTTTATGGGCTTTGGTTGCCATGGAGACCGTTACGTAACTCCAGCTGGTGGTGAAATTTCATACCACTTGTGGTGGTGAGTGATATTTCAGTCACTTAGGGCTACTTTTAAAGAGAACAAATAAAGTAGCTGAGGGGCCCTTTGTCTTGCTGACTACAACCCTGAACGCCAGTCATTTTCCAGTTTTCTGTGTGTAGCAAAATGTTCCCAATTATTCTCTAAGTAGAATTAGGCACTTACTCCTCTTCTCAGCCCAAAATGGCTAGGCAAAATGCTCCAAGTAAAAAAAGAAAATAAATAAATAAAAAGCCCCCCATTTGGGGTGGAATGCCTGAGTGGAAAATTTCAGCTTGGAAAGCTTGTTTTTTGGGAAAGTTATGAGTTGAGGGGAGGACATTTATTTTTCATTAGCATGGAGTCCAAAAGCTTGGTATGTTCTCTGTGTTCAATCTCTCTCTTTCTCTTGCTCATCTTGCTCTCTCTCTCTCTCTCAAACACACACACACACACACACACACACACACACACATGCACACACATACTTGAATTTATATGCATTTACATGCACTATCACACTGAATCTCATTCTTTCTTCTAAACGCTTATATGCACATACATGCTCATAGAGATTCATATCACATATTCTACAAAAAACATGCATTTGATTGGACATACAGTTCACACAAAAATACACACATGCTTGAACATAATTAATTCACTCATGAGGTGTACTTTGGGTTGTTCACACACAGCTCATTCATATATTCTCAAATACACATGCACTCTTAGACACTGACATAGTAGGCAGAACCTTGTGAAACTGCCAGTGTTATAGTTTTCTTTACACAGAGTGACATGCTAAAAGTCTCTCATCCATACACATTGTATCAGTCACTCATGCATATATCACTCATTCAATATGGAGGCCCTTTGGACCAAAATTGTACTGCGTGTAAGCTGCTGGTTTTTCATCCATGATCTCCCTGGGTCCCCAGAAGCTACCTTGAAAATGGAGGCAGGAATAAGGCAATTATTTCTATTACATAGGTGAATTAAAGGACAGAGTATAAAGACTGGCCCGAGTTCACACAAGTACTAAGCAGAGACTGGAACTCAGAATATTTTGATGCCAAATTCAGTGCTATTGCTCCTGTGGCACCTACCTGTCATGGGTAGAGTGGAGACATTTTGGTGAAAATACTCTGAATGAGGAATTGAGAATGTAAACTTTTGCCTCTGGTTAGCCATATAAGAGGTCAAGGTCAGGATTTAGTTGGTGTTTCTGGACTCTTTCCTATCTCATCTATCACTTGAGTAGAGGTCATTCCTTTTAGCCAGATCAGCACTTCCCTCTGCTTCTCTAATTCTCCTCTGCCTCCCACTCTGCCTTGTTTCTCTGGTCAGTGAGAAATGCCAATTTCTATGACACTTACATTTTATTATTGCTTATAGAGTGACAACCGCTTGCCTGCATGGTGTACATAGAGGCAGGAGACTCAATACCTTCTTGGAAGCTGAAGCAACCCATCTATGCTGTCTATACTCCAGAGAAATTGATAAGGAAAGAGTATTTCAGAGTGAATTGGGTTCTTAGGACAAAGATATCTCTTTGATTCTGGAGCAGTTGAATTCTAGAGTCAAAGTTGCCTGGAAATTTCTGATCTTAGAAGCTTCTGAGAGCCAAAGATTTTAGGTTGAATGCTAGATCTGAAAGTCTCTGGAGTTAGAGATTTAGATGTAAAATATCAGAATAGAGATGAGAGAACCAGGATATATTTTGTCATAGAGGAAGGGTGGTGTGAGGAGCTGCATTAATTAGCCAAACTGGGCTGGCTAGCTTCTTTTGGCTTCTGCAGATCTACTCTTCACCCTCCTCCAACCTGCTCTCTGACTCAGGAGGCCAACTTGTACTTTAACAGGTTCCAATGCCCTCTAGGTTTCAGTTTAGTTTGCTCATGGAAAGCCCTGGCAGGAAATAGGAGGATGGGAGAAGAGTAAAATCAGGGCCTTTGTTCTCCCAGCTCCCTCCCTGTGGTGTCACCTTGAGCTGGCTGCTTCTCAACCACGGATTACAGTGTCTCAATGCAGCCTGCTCCACAGGAATCTTGCTTTCCAAATTTCAGTAGCTGCCTCTTCCCATGCTGCCAGGCTTAAAAGTGGTGACAAAGCCCACTTTGAGTATTTTACCATGCCTCCTGGTTCTTTTATATGCCACTCACAACTTTGTAAATTGTCTTTTTATAAACTCTTCTTGAATTCTCCTAATTTTCATGTGCTATTTCCTTGTGGGACAAAAGTATAAGGGAAATCTGTGGGAAGCAGATTTGTGATTGACCCTCTGAGTTCTAGATCTAAATTAGGAGGAAGAGGAACCTGGTTTGCTTTTTCCTGTGTTGGCCAAGGTGCCTTAAAATGCCCTACCCTTGTTATCCTGGGGACCTTCTCACAGTGGCCCTTTAGTAATACTCAAGACATTTAGCTGATTGCCTTTCTAAGTCACAAGCACATTCATATTGAGGGTTTTGCCTCACCCATTGTGGAAGTGTGTCCTTTCCATTATTTCAGCTTGCTTTCTACTTCATGTCTCTAATGAACAGAGTCTACAGACTGTTCATATATTTTGTCCATGAGCTCTGGAAAGGGCCCAGAAAAAAATTATTGATGAAACTTCACAGGGCTGTTTGAGGGAGGCAAGATGCTAAGAGGTTCAAACATGGGTCAAGGAACAAAGACAAAGGAAAGCCTTTCTGCTACAACTGTCAGCATTTTCATCCAAGTTGCCTGAGCCTGCCCACGAAGTTAACTGGTTTTGCCATACTAGTGTCAGAAAGGCAGAAACAGATCCAGAGAAGGAGAGATATTTACTTCACAAAGGTTGCACAGCAAGTCAGGGCTGAAATCAGATGAGGACTTGAGAATCTTTGGTTCTTGCTGCCGGCTACACCATTTCCACTTACAGCTCATGGCCCCCCACTCCTTCCTTTCATCCTTATCTTGAAAGGTAGGGGTTGAGGAAGGAAGACCACTTTCTTGACTTCACTTACCTCCTAGCAATACACCAATGTCCTTGGATGATGATGATGATGATGATGATGATGATGATGATTATTATTATTATTATTATTATTATTGTGTGTGAAAGACTGAGGAGGGTGATCTTAGCCATCCTTCACCCGGGGCATGCTCTTCTTCCTCTTTCCATTTTCCCTATCCCTGTTTACTATAATAAAATTCTATTAGGATAGGAACTTCAGGGATATTTAGAACAGAAGTTTTACAATTATGTTCCCCCAAGGTGCTTTAGGGATACCCTGGGGATGGTTGTGAAGCTGAGTATAGTAATCAGGTAAGGTTCCAGGGTAGAATTCCCTCCCCTTAACTGCTACTACTCTTGACATCCCTTCAACTCACAAAAGAAAGTCTGGCTTTTTTATTTTGGTTTTGTCTATTATAAAGGAATTGTTGCCTAAAACAATCCTAAATCAGTGGTTTTGATTTACTTCAACTCCTTTAATTTACAGGAAATTGAGACCCAGAGAAGGAAAATAATTTGTTCACAATCACACGGTAAATCAGTCAGTATTAGGTTCAGTCAGGCCAGGACTAATGAAGATTCTCTTTATATGACCCTAATTAAACTATCATTTAGCATCAACCTCACAGCCTTCCCCAGCAGTCTTGGGATGAATAGGGGCAGGAATCAACAAATTATGCCCCAGATCATAGAAGATATGGCTCTGAAAAGAGAGCTATCCTCTTGGTGCTCATGGTGCCTGCAGGGAGAGGCCCATCTTGGGTAGCTGCTTGGCATGCCTAGGGTTGAATTGCACAAGGCTGCCATCTCTGGCCTGGTGGCCTTCCCTTCTTCATCCAAGGTCCTCAGTACAACATGGAGGTTTCCATCCAATCAAATACATTTTCAACTTGGAATATAAGCTTCAGCCATCCTAGCCACCACACAGTGATAGCTAGGCAGAGGTAAGAGGAGTGTATATGTGGTGGTTTGTGGGGATACTGTCTTCTAGGCTAAAGACTTTGGCTACTGCAGTAGCAAAGTGGTAGCAGAAGCTGTGTTTGGGGCAAAGTATATTTGGGGAATTCTTACAGATCACGGTTCACTGCCAAAGAATTTTAATATGTTGCTCTCTTCTCAGGCCTAAATAATTGGATAAAATGGTGAGGTAGGAGAGTTACAGTAGTGTGCAATAGGAATCCCTTGCATCCTGTTTTAGCATGTAAACTGCCCTGGTCTTCTCCCAGTGGGGTTTCACGTCCATGTCCTGTACTTCCTTTTCTCTCCCCTGGGTGTTCCAGAAAGAAGACTTTGCAGCAGTCAATCATTTATGATTCATATCTGAAGTGTGCTTGCATGCTGTGGGCTGAGGACATTCTCAATTGTCAAGGCTGATTTTTCTGAAGCATCACTGGGCACTTGGACGCCCAAGAAAGCAATCAGGGTAGAACTAGGAAAAATATTGGTGGATACTGTTTGAAATTACCAGAATTAAAGTAGTGAGAGAGTAAAGTCCAAAGTTTCATCCATTTCTTGCCCATTCTACCCTGGAGCACTACTGCTGGGTGAGGGATAACCAAGGGCTGGCTAGAAAGCTTTGCCTGCTCTCTGAAATATGGATTCTGATTCTAAGAGAGAAAAAAAGTGGTCAAGACAAGAAAATACACTACTATTTGTGTATCAGGTTCATCTCTCCTCAAGGATAGGAGAGAAAATTGTGAACTGACTGGTGGAGGCAATTTTGACCTGGGAAGAAGCAATTTAACCTGGGAAAGGGCAGAGAGAGACATGGGTAATGAGGGCACATGTCACACAAACAGGAGAACTCTGGCCAGCTCACCAAGGAATTAAATTAAACTGATAGTAGGCAGTAACATACGTATAACATAGCACAAATTGCTACGTATTAGTAAAGTAGAAAAGAAGTTAGGAAAAGCAAGGAGAGAATCTTAGCTGCTGATAAAACAATTTGAATGAACTTCCTACAAACACAGAAATTATAGACTTTGTGTGGATTGTTAGCTGTGAGTGGAAACTGTTTATGGTCTTCATGAGGGTGAAAACTCAGAATAAAAAAAGATGGCACTGGACTCAAGCTACACCTCCTTTGCTAGCTTCCAAGTCCTAAGTGCCTGACAGTGTCCAGCCTGCTGTTGGCATTCAGCAAGGGAGATTTATTATTATGCTCATTGGATGAGACAGGCAGGAGTCATGAGTCTTGGCAGGAAAGCAAGGCCAAAAGATTTGCTTTAACTAAAAGTCATATAACTTGATAGGTTTATTGCTGAACTGATTATGTAATGTAGCTTCGAAAGAGCACTATTTAAGATGAAGATTTGAAGCCCTCAGGCAGGTTTGGAAAAAGAGTTGGGAGAAGGCCTGAATGCATTAATAGGTCATTTAAGAACTGCCTGCCTCCTAAACCTATTTTCAGACTGTTAAGAGGGAAGGCAGTGAGGCATGGTAAAGGGCACTAGTTTGAAGTCAAAAGAACTGTGCTGTGCCAATGACTCATTTTGATCTTGGGAAAGTCCTTTCCCTTCTCTAGACATCAGAGTCCCACCCACACTGGGTAAAGTGGTGGGGGTGGGAAGCAGGAATTAAACTTGAGAATCACTAAAGATCCTTTTAGATTTGGTATATTAGGCTTAATTATAACTCCACCTTTTGCACCCAGGTGTTTAGGACCTAACTGGACCAAACCTCAGGTGAGCATTCCTCTCTTGGTCCCTTCTCTGTTGGTCATATACAGTTTCTCTTGGCCTACTCCAGTATTTCTACTCTGGCAGTCCACTAGACTCACACAGGAAACTTAAAATATGCCAAGACTCAGGACCCACCTTCAGAGATTATGGCTTAAAAGTTCCCCTGGTAATTCCAGTCGGCAGCCAGAGTAAAAACCACTGCCTTAGACCAACTCCCTGGCAGACTCTATGTAAATTGCTCTAATTTTTTCAATTTTTGTTTTTTGCTTTATTTGCTATTGTCTTCAGATTTGCTCTATGGCCCTTTGAACACTCAAAAACCATACACTTCTAACGCATTTTCACCCATGAGTATTATTTTAACACTCATCAGCTCTTGAAACTTTTTTCTAATCTCCCAAACCAGATTCAGTTCTATTTGTCAAAATTTTACCACTAGTTATGTAGGTAATTGATGTTAAATTGGTTTGTATGCTTGACTTTTAAACAACATGGGAGTTAGGGACACTGATTTCCTGTGCAGTCAAATACTCACTTGTAACTTTTTTTTAAATATTTTAAGTTATGGGGTACATGTGCATTTCGTGCAGAGTTGTTACATAGGTATATACATGCCATGGTGGTTTGCTGCATCCATCACCCTGTCACCTACGTTAGGTATTTCTCCTAAGGTTATCTCTCCAGAATAACCCCACCCTCTGCTTTCCCTCCCATAGCTCTCCCCACCCCCCAACAGGCCTGGGAGTGTGATGTTCCCCTCCCTATGTCCATGTGTTCTCATTGTTCGACAGGCACTTATGAATGACAACATGCGGTGTTTGGTTTTCTGTTATTGTGTCAGTTTGCTGAGAATGATGCTTTGCAGCTTCATCAATGTCCCTGCAAAGGACATAAACTCATCCTTTTTTATGGCTGCTATTGTAAAAGGCGCTGCAGTGAACATAGTTGTGCATGTGTCTTTATAATAAAATGATTTATTATCCTTTGGGTGTATATCCAGTAATGGGATTGCTGGATCAATGGTATTTCTATTTCTAGATTCTTGCAGAATCACCACACTGTCTTCCACAATGGTTAAACTAATTTATACTTCTACCAACTGTGTGAAAGCATTCCTATTTTTCCATGTTCTCTCCAGCATCTGTTGTCTCCAGGTTTTTAATGATCACCATTCTAACTGGCATGAGATGGTATTTCAATGTCGTTTTGGATTTGGGTCTCTAATGACCAATGATGAGCTTTTTTTTCATATGTTTGTTGCCTGCATAAATGTCTTATTTTGAGGAGTTCCTGTTCGTATCCTTTGCCCCTTTCTGATTGGGTAGTTGGTTTTTTTCTTAGAAATTTGTTTAAGTTCTTTTTAGATTCTGGATATTAGTCCTTTGTCAGATGGGTAGATTGCAAAAATTTTTTTTCCCATTCTGTTGGTTGCTGATTCACTCTAATGATTGTTTATTTTGCTGAGAGGAAGCTCTGGAATTTAACTAGATCCAGTTTGTCTATTTTGACTTTTTGTTACCAATGCTTTTGGTGTTTTAGTCATGAAGTCCTTGTCTATGCCTATGTCCTGAATGGTTTTGCGTAGGTTTTTTTCTAGGGATTTTGTGGTGTTAGGTCTTATGTTTAAGTCTTTAATCCATCTGGAGTTAATTTTAGTGTAAAGTGTCAGGAAGGGGTCCAGTTTCTGCTTTCTGCACACTGCTAGTCAGTTTTCCCAACACCATTTATTAAACAGGAAATCCTTTCCCCATTGCTTGCTTTATCAGGTTTATCAAAGATCTGATGGTTGTAGATGTGTGGCATTACTTCTGAGACCTATGCTCTATTCCATTGTTTTATATCTCTGTTTTTGTACAGGTACCATGCTGTTTTGATTACTGTAGCCTTGTAGTATAGTTTGAAGTCAGGTAGCATGATGCCTTCAGCTTTGTTCTTTTTGCTTAGGATTGTTGTGGCTATGTGGACTTTTCTTTTGGTTTCATATGAAGTTTATGTTTTTTTTTCCAATTCTGTGAAGAATGTCAATTGTAGTTTGATGGGGATAGCATTAAATCTATACATTACTTTTGGTAGTATGGCCATTTTCATGATGCTGATTCTTCCTAACCATGAGCATGGAATATTTTTCCAGCTGTTTGTGTCCCCTCTTATTTCTTTGAACAGTGGTTTTTAGTTCTCCTTGAAGAGGTCCTTCACAACCTTTGTTAGTTGTATTCCTAGGTATTTTATTCTTTTTGTAGCAATTATTAATGGGATTTCACTCATGATTTGGTTCTCTGTTATTGGTGTATAGGAATGCTTGTGATTTTTGCACATTGAGTTTGTATCTTGAGACTTTGCTTAACTTGCTTACCAGTTTAAGGAGATTTTTGGCTGAGACAATGGGGTCTTCTAAATGTACAATCATGTTGTCTGCAAATAGAGACAATTTGATTTCCTCTTTCCCTAATCGAATACCTTTTATTTCTTTTTCTTGCCTGATTGCTCTGGCTAGAACTTCCAACAGTTTGTTGAATAGGAGTAGTGAGAGAGAGCACACTTGTTTAGGCCAGTTTTCAAAGGGAATGCTGAAAGCTTTTGCTCATTCTGGGCTTGTCATAAACAGCTTGTATTATTTTGAGGTATGTCCCATCAATACTAGTTTATTGAGTGTTGTTAGCATAAAGGGCTGTTGAATTTTGTCAAAGGACTTTTCTGCATCTATTGAGATAATCATGTGGCTTTTGTCTTTGATTCTGTTTATATGATGCCTCCAGCTTTGTTCTTTTTGCTTAGGATTGTCTTGGTTATGCAGGCTCTCTTTTAGTTCCATATGAAGTTTAAGTTTTTTTTTCCAGTTCTGTGAAGAGGTTCTCTGTCTGTTATTGGTGTATAGGAATGCTTGTGACTTCTGCACATTGATTTTGTATCCTGTGACTTTCCTGAAGTTGATTATCAGCTTAAGGAGATTTTGGGCTGAGATGATGGGGTCTTCTAAATATATAATCATGTCATCTGCCAACAGAGACAGTTTGACTTCCTCTTTTTCTAATTGAATAACCTTTATTTCTTTTTCTTGCCTGATTGCTCTGGCGAGACTTCCAATACTATATCAAATAGGAATGGTGAGAGAAGACATCCTTGTCTAGTGCCAGACTTCAAAAATAATGCTTCCAGTTTTTCCCCATTCTGTATGATATTGGCTGTGGGTTTGTCATATATAGCTTTTATTATTTTGACATACATTTAATCAATACCTACTTTATTGAGAGTTTTTAGCTTGAAGGGCTGTAGAATTTTGTCAAAGGCCTTCTCTGCATCTGTTGAGATAATCATATGGTTTTTGTTTTTGGTTCTGTTTATGTGGTGGAATACATTTATAAACTTGCATATGTTGAACGAGCTTTGCATCCTGGGAATAAAGCCTACTGGATAATAATGGATAAGCTTTTTGATGCACTGTTGCAATTGGTTTGCCAGTATTTTATTGAAGATTTTTGCATCTATGTTCATCATGGATATTGATCTGAAGTTTTCTTTCTGTTGAGTCTCTGCTGGGTTATGGTATGAGGATGATATTGGTCTCATAAAATGACCTGGGAAGGTTTCCTTCTTTTTGGATTGTTTGGAATAGTTTCAGAAGGAATGGCACCATCTCCTCTTTGTATAACTGGTAGAATTCACCTGTTAACCCATCTGGACTTGGACTTTTTTTGGTTGGTAGGCTATTAATTGCTGCCTCAAATTCAGCCCTTGTTATTGATCTGTTCAAAGTTTCAAATTCTTCCTGGTTTAAGCTTGGGAGGGTGCAAGTGTCCAAGAATTTATCCATTTCTTCCAAGTTTACTGGTTTATGTGCATAGAGTTGTTTGTAGTAGTGTCTGATTGTAATTTGTATTTCTGTGGAGTCACTGGTGATATCCCCTTTATCATTTTTTATTGCAACCATTTGATTCATCTCCCTTTTCTTTCTTATTAATCTGGCTAGCGGTCTATTTTTTTAATCTTTTCAAAAAACAAGCTCCTGGATTTATTGATTCTTTGAAGGGTTTTTTGTGTCTCTTTGTCCTTCAGTTCTGCTTTGTTCTTAGTTATTTCTTGTCTTCTGCTAGCTTTTGAGTTTTTTTGGTCTTGATCCTCTAGCTCCTTCAATTTTGATGATAGCGTGTCAATTTTACATCTTCGCTCGCTTCTCTGGTGGGCATATATTGCTATAAATTTCCCTCTGGACACTGCTTTAAATATGTTCCAGATATTCTGGTACATTTTGTCTTCATTCTCATTAGTTTCAAAGAACATCTTTATTTCTGCCTTCATTTCATTGTTTATCCAGTTGACATTCAGGAGCCAGTTGTTCAGTTTCCATGAAGTTGTGTGGTTCTGAGGTAGTTTGTTAATTCTGAGTTCTAATTTGATTGCACTGTGGTCTGGGAGACTGTTTGTTATGATTTCTATTCTTTTGCATTTGCTGAGGAGTGATTTACTTCCAATTATGTCCTCAATTTTAGAGTAGGTGCCATGCGGTGCTGAGAAGAATGTATATTCTGTGGATTTGTGGTGGAAATTTCTGTAGATGTCTATTAGGTTCATGTGGTCCAGTTCTGAGTTCAAGTCCTGGATATCCTTGTTAATTTTCTGTCTCATTGATCTGTCTAATATTGACAGTGGAGTGTTAAAGTCTCCCACTATTATTGTGTGGGAGTCTAAGTCTCTTTGTAGGTAATTAAGAACTTGCTTTATGAACCTGGGTACTCCTGTATTGGGCGTCAATATATTTAGGATCAATAGCTCTTCTTGATGCATTGATCTTTTTACTGTTATGTAATGCCCTTCTTTGTCTCTTTTGATCTTTGTTGGTTTAAAGTCCATTTTATCAGAGACTAGGATTGCAACTCCTGCTTTTTTTTTTGCTCTCCATTTGCTTGATAAATCTTTTTACATCCCTTTATTTTGAGCCTATGTGTATCCTTGCATGTGAGATGGGTTTCTTGAATACAGCACACCAATGGGTTTTGACTTTTTTTATCCAATTTGCCAGTCTGTGCATTTTGATTGGCACATTTAGTCCATTTAAATTTGAGGCTAATATTGTTTTGTGTGAATTTGATCCAGCCATATTGATGTTAGCTGGTTGTTTTTCCTGTTAGTTGACACATTTTCTTCATTGTGTCAATGGTCTTCACCATTTGGTATGTTTTTGGAGTGGCTGGTACTGGTTGTTCCTTTCCTTGTTTAGTGCCTCTTTCAGGAGCTCTTGTAAGGCAGGCCTGGTGGTGACAACATCTCTCAGCAATTGCTTGTCCATAGAGGATTTTCTTTCTCCTTCACTTATGAAGCTTAGTTTGGCTGGATATGAAATTCTGCATTGAAAGTTCTTTTTTTTTAAGGATGTTCAATACTGGCCCCCACTCTCCTCTGGCTTGCAGAGTTTCTGCTGAGAAATCCACTGTGAGTCTGATGGGCTTCCCTTTCTGGGTAACCCGCCCTTTCCTTCTTCATGCCCTTAGTATTTTTTTCTTCATTCCAACCCTGGTGAATCTGACAATTATGTGCCTTGGGGTTGCTCTTCTTGAGTAATATCTTTGTGGTGTTCTCTGTGTTTCCTGGACTTCAATGTTGGCCTGTCTTCTTAGGTTGGGGAAATTCTCCTGGATAATATCCTGAAGGGTGTTTTCCAGCTTGCATTCATTCTCTCCATCTTCTCATTTTATTTCATTGAGTTGATCTTCAATCTCTGATATCATTTCTTCTGCCTGGTTGATGCGGCTATTGAAACTTGTGTATGCTTGGTGAAGTTCTCATGCTGTGTTTCTCAGCTCCGTCAAGTCATTTATATTCTTCTCAAAGCTGTTTATCCTAGTTAGCATCTCATCCAACCTTTTTTTCTAGGTTCTTGGTTTCTTTGCACTGGATTTGAACACGTTCTTTTAGCTCTGAGAAGTTTGTTATTACTTACCTTCTGAAGCTTGTTTCTGTCAATTTATCTGATTCGTTCCCCATCCATCTTTGATCTCTGTGAGGATTTCTGACCTCTTGAAGGAGGAGAGGGGTTCTGGTTTTTAGTGTTTTCCTCCATTTTGTGCTGATTTCTTCCCATCTTAGTGGTTTTATCTACCTGTGGTCTTTGTAGTTGTTGACTTTCAGATGGGGTCTCTGAGTGGATGTCCTTTTTATTGATATTGAAGCTATTTCTTTCTGTTTCTTAGTTTTCCATCTAACAGTCAGGCTTCTCTGCTGTAGGACTGCTGAAGGTCCACTACAGACCCTGCTAGCCTGGGGATCACCTGCAGGGGCTGCAGAACAGCGAGGGTTGCTACAGGTTTCTTTCTGTGCTATCCTCATCCCAGAAGGGTACCTGCAATATGTCATCCTGAGCTCCCCTTTATGAGGTGTCTTTTTGGGTATATGGGTGTCAGGGAGCTGCTTGAGGAGACAATCTGTCCCTTATAAGAGCTCAAGTGCTGTGCTGGGAGCTCCACTGTTCCTTACAGAGCTGTTGGGCAGTTACCTTTAAGTCTGCTGCAGCTGAACTCCTAACCACCTTTTTTCCCAGGTGCTCTGTCCTAGGAAGGTTGGCTTTACTTAAGTCCCTGTTGTGCTACTGCCTTTTTTTATAGATGCTCTGCCCCACAGGGAGTAGTCTAGTCACAGTCCGCCAGCAGAGGCCTTACTTAGCTGCTGCCTGTTCTGACCTGCTTCTTTGTGAACTGCCTCAGTAGTGGGGGATACCCATCCGCCACTGACCTGGACAGTACTGGGTTCAGCTGCATTTGCTGTGAAACTCTCAATCCAGAGTGTTTCAGATTGCTTGTTTTGTGAGCCAGATCACCTGTCTCCCTGTCTTAGCCTCCTCCCTTTCAGTTGAATGGGAAGCTCTGTCTCCTAGGCATTCTGTGCACCAGTTGAAAGGGGCAGCCCAGACTTGTGGTAGTTTCTGTGCGCCATAGTGGCACCAGCTGAAATCGCCATACTCGTGGTGCTTTTTGGACTGGGAATCTCCTGGTCTGGGGCAGTGAAAACTTGATTGAATATGCGGTGAGCACTCACCCTCTGTCCTGCTATCCCTGGGAACTGCACTACAGAGCTGTTCCTATTCGGCCATCTTGGATCCCCCTTCAGCTTTGTTTATCTTAAACAACTAGATTTTGATTTAATTGATTTTCTCTAATGTTTTCTATTCTCTATTTTATTTATTTCAATTTTAATAACTGTTCTTTATTATTTTTGGTTGCTTTAGCTTTAGTTTGCTCTTCTTTTACAAGTGTCTAAAAGTAAAAGTTTAAATCACTGATTTGAGATTTTTCTTTTTTCTTAATATAGGCATTTGAAGCCATAAATTGCCCTATAAGCCCTGCTTTGCTATGTCCCATAAGTTTTAATAGGTGGTACCTTCATTTTCATACATCTCAAAGTATTTTCTGATTTTAATTTTCATTTATTCTTTAACTCACTTGTTGGTTATGAGCACATTGTTTAATTTCTACATAGTTAAATTTACCCAAGTTTTTCCATTTAAAAAATTAATCCCATTCTATTTTGATCAAAGAAAATACTATGTATTATTTTATGCTTTTACATTTATTGAAGTTTTTTTATGATTTATTATATGGTTTCTCCTGGAGAATGTTCCATGTGCACACAAGAAGAATGCATATTTTGCTGTTGTTGGATGGGTTGTTCCAGAGTTGTTTGTTAGGTCTACTTGTTTTGTAGTGTTTTTCAAGTCTTCTGTTTCCTTGTTGACCTTATGTCTAGATATTTTATCTGTAATTAAAAGTAGGATATTGAAGTCTTCAAATATTCTTATTATATTGTCTTTCCCTACCTTCATTTTTGTGCTTTTGCTTTATGTGTTTTGGTGTTCTGTTATGAAGTGCATATAACTTTATAATTGTCACATATTCTTGATGGGCTAAAATTTTTATTATAAAATGTCATTCTCTATTTCTAGTAACATTTGTTTTGTTGTTATTTGAAAGTCAGTTTTGCCTAATATCAATGTAACCACTTCAGCTTTCCAGTGGATGCTATTTGCATAATATATATTTTTCTACCATTTTAATTTTAGTATATTTGTGTCTTGAAATCTAAAGAGTGTCTCATATACAAAATACATTTGGAACTTCTTTCTTGATACAGTCTGAAAATCTTTGCCTTCTGTTTGAATTTGTCTAACATTCACATATATAGCTAATATATTTGTAATTATGTCTGACATTTAATTTTTTATTTTCTGTATGCCTCATGTTTCTTTTTCTTGTTTTTTTTGTTTATTCTTTCTGATTTCTAGTATTTTAATTTTACTAGTGATTTTGCACTATATTTTCAAGTTTACATTTAGTGGTTGCTCTAGAGTTTACCATATACATTAATTCTCCCTTACCCATAGTTTCTCTTTCTGCAGTTTTAGTTGCCTGTGGTCATCCATGGTCCAAAAATAAATAAATAAAGCACAAGAAGATACTTTGAGAAATAGAGAGAACACATTTCCATAACTTTTATCACAGTATATTTTTATTCTATTTTATTATTAGTTATTGTTAATTTCTTACTTTGATTTATCAATTAAAGCTTATCTTTGATAAGTATGTATAAGAAAAGAATTATAGTATATGTAGGGTTTGGTATTCTTTTTTTTTAAAATTTTTATTGCATTTTAGGTTGTGGGGTACATGTGCAGAACATGCAAGATAGTTGCATAGGTACACACCTGGCAGTGTGTTTTGCTGCCTTCTGCCCCCTCACCCATATTTGGCATTTCTCCCCATGCCATCCCTCCCCCGCTCCCCCTCCGCTGTCCCTCCCCTATTTCCCCCAATAGACCTCAGTGTATGGTGCTCCCTTCCCTTTGTCCATGTGTTCTTATTGTTCATCACCCGCCTAAGAGTGAGTATATATGGTGTTTCCTTTTCTGTTCTTGTGTCAATTTGCTGAGAATGATGTTCTCCAGATTCATCCATGTCCCTACAAAGGACACGAACTCATCATTTTTGATTGCTGCATAATATTCCATGGTGTATACGTGCCACATTTTCCCAGTCCAGTCTATCATCAATGGGCATTTGG
>CM052670.1:54012591-54026279 GCA_028533165.1 Leontopithecus rosalia
TTCTGTGAAGAAAGTCAATGGTAGCTTGATGGGGATAGCATTGATTCTGTAAATTACTTTGGGCAGTATAGCCATTTTCACGATATTGATTCTTCCTAACCATGAACATGGAATGTTTCTCCATCTGTTTGTGTCCTCTCTTATTTCATTGAGCAGTGGTTTGTAGTTTTCCTTGAAGAGGTCCCTTACGTTCCTTGTATGTTGTATTCCTAGGTATTTTATTCTCTTTGTAGCAATTGTGAATGGCAGCTCATTCTTGATTTGGCTCTCTTTCAGTCTGTTATTAGTGTATAGAAATGCTTGTGATTTTTGCACATTCATTTTATATCCTGAGACTTTGCTGAAGTTGCTTATCAGTTTCAGGAGTTTTTGGGCTGAGACGATAGGGTCTTCTAGATATACTATCATGTCATCTGCAAATAGAGACAATTTGGCTTTCTCCTTTCCTATTTGAATACCCTTTATTTCTTTTTCTTGCCTTATTGCTCTGGCTAGAACTTCCAGTACTATATTAAATAGGAGTGGTGAGCGGGGGCATCCTTGTCTGGTGCCGGATTTAATTTGTCAGTATTTTGTTGAGAATTTTTCAATTGTGTTTATTAGGGATATAAGTCTTTAGTTTTCTTTTGTTTTTTCATTGTTGCATCTTTATCCAGTTTTGATATTAGAATAATAATAGCCTTTTAGAATTAGTTAGAGAAAATTCCTTCCTCTTCAATTTTTTTTTGGAATGTTTGACAATTGTGTTATATCTTCTTTGAAAGTTTGGTAGACTTTGGCAATAAAGTCATTCCGTTTCTGCTTTGAGCTTATTACTTGTTATTGGTCTGTTTCAGTTTTCAATTTCTTCCTGATTCAATCTTGGTAGATTGCGTTTCCAGAAATTTAACATTTTTCTGTACATTTTACAGTTTGTTGGTGTATGGTTATATATAGTAGTCTCTGATGAAATTTCGTATTTCTTTGTTAACAGTGGTAAAATTTCTATTTTCATTTCTGATTTGTTTGTTTTTTCTCCCTTTTCTTTTTGGTTAATCTAGCAAGTGGTGTGTTGAATTATCTTTTCACACACAAAAAACAGTTTTTCATTATTAAACATTTTACTGTTTTTCTTATCTTTGTTTAGTTATGTTTTCATCTATATTTATTTTTTTCCACTAATTTGGGGTTTGGTTTGTCTTGTTTCTTCTTTTACTTTAAAAAAATTTTTAATTTTAGTCATTTATATATTTATGGGATATGTGATATGTTTTTATATAGGCATGCAATGTGAACTAAACACATTAAAGAGAATAAAATATCCATCTTCTCACTTATCCTTTGGGCTAGTCCATGGAGAATGGGATAAATATTTGAGGGGTATCTATAACCCCCAAACATCATTTGTGTTATAAACAATCCATTTACACTCTTTATTTTATTATATTTGAATTTCTTTTTTTCATATGTTTTTGGGGAACAAGTGGTATTTGGTTACATGAGTAAGTTCTTGTGAAATTTTGGTACACCCATCACCCAAGCAGTATACGCTGTACCCAATTTTTATTCTTTTATTCCTCTATGATTTTTATTCTAAAATGTACAGTCAAGATATTATTGATTATAGTCCCCCATTGTGCTATCAAATAGTAGGTTTCATCCATTCTTTCTCATTATATTTTGTACCTATTAGCCACCTTCAGCTCCTCTGCAGCCTTCATTACCCTTCCCAGTCTCTGATAACCATCTTTTTACTCTCTAAGTCCATGAGTTTAATTTGTTTGATTTCTAGATCTCACAAATAAGTAAGAACTTGCAATTTTTGACTTTCTGTGCCTAGTTTATTTCATTGAACACAATAATCTCCAGTTTCATCTATATTTTTGCAAATGACTGGATCTCATTCTTTCTTGGGGCTGAATAGTACCCATTCATCTGGTGATGAACACTCAGGCTGTTCGCCAAATCTCAGCTATGGTAAACAGTGCTGCAACCAACATATGAGTGCAGCAATGTCTACAATATACTGATTTCCTTCTTCCTTATGGTAAATACCAAATAGTCAGATCATTGAATCATATGATAACTCCATTTTTAGTTTTTGAATTGTAAGCTCTATTTTTAATTTTTTGAGGGAACTTCTGTTTTCTATATTGGTTGTAGCAATTTACATTTCCACCAACAATGTATAAAGGTTCCCTTTTTCGCGATATCCTTGCCAGCATTTGCTTATGCCTGTCTTTTTAATATTAGCCATTTTTACTGGGTTGAGATGATATCTTATTGAAGTTTTAATTTGCATTTCTCTGATGATTAATGATGTTGAACATTTTCTTGTGTACCTGTTTGCCGATTGTATCACTCTTTGTGAAAAATGTCTGTTCGAATCTTTAGCCATTTTCTTATTGGATGATTAGATTTTTTTTCTAAGAGAGTTGTTTGAGCTCCTTACATTCTGGTTACTAATTCATTGCCAGTTAGGTAATTTGCAACTATTTGTTACAGTTCTGTAGTTTGTCTTTTTACTTTGTTTACAGTATGTTTTGCTGCTGCAGAAGCTATTTAACTTGATGTGATCCCAATTTTTTTGTTTGTTTATTTGGGTTGCCTGTGCTTGTGACTTGGGGAGTATTGCTCAAGGAATTCTTGCCCAGATCATTGTCCTGGAGATTTTTTTCAATGTCCTCTTGTAGTAGTTTTATAATTTGAGGTCTTAGATTTAAGTATTTAAACTGTTTTTATTTTATTATTGCATAGGTTAAGAGATAGTGGTGTAGTTTTATCCTTCTGCATATGACTATCCAATTTTCCAAGCACAATTAATTGAAGCAACTGTCTTTTCTCCAGTATATGTTCTTGGTACATTCATTGAAAATGAGGTCACTATATGTGTGTGAATTTTTTAATGGATTTCTGTTCTGTTTCATTTGTCTATTTGTTTTTACATAAGTACCATGCTGCTTTAGTTACTATGGCTTTGTGTATAATTTAAAGTCAGGCAATATAATTTCTCTAATTTTGTTCTTTTTGCTTAGGATAGCTTTGGCTATTCAATGTCATTTGTGGCTCCACATAAATTTTAAGATTCTTTTGTATTTCTGTGAATAATGTCATTGGGATTTTGATAGGGATTGTATTGACTCTGTAGATTGTTTGGGTTCTATAAAAACTTTAACAGTATAGATTCTTTCAATTCATGAACATAATTTTTTTAAATTTTTTGGTGTCCTCTTTAATTTCTTTCATCAGTGTTTTCTCACTTTCATCATAGAGATCTTTCACTTTCTTCCTGTCTTCCTTCAGTGAGGGTAATTTTCTCTGGTGATATAATTCAGTTTTTTTGCGTGTGTGTGTGTGTGTGTGTGTATGTATGTGTGTGTGTGTTGTGTTCCTTGTACGTTTTTTGGTTAGAGGCTACCATTATGCCTGCAAATACCATGTTAGAACCCATTATTGTAACCTGATAACAACATTGGTTGTATAAACAAACAAATAAAAATAAAACTAATAAAAATTCTACAAATTAACTTTGTCTTTCTGGTCTTCAACTTTTTCTTGTTTTTATTTATATCTTATTGTACTATTTTCTGATAAGTTGCAGTTATAATTTTCGTTTGGTTTATTGTTTAGTCTTTCTACTTAAAATAATAGTAGTTTGCACAACATAGTTAATGTTATAAAAGTTTGTATTTTTTTTTTACAATTATCAGTGAATTTTGTACCTTTAGATGATTACTTACTGCTCTTAATGTATTTTTCTTTCTGAGTAAATTACTCCCTTTAGTATTTCTTGTAGGATAGGCCTGGTGTTGATGAAATTCCTTAGCTTTTGTTTGTCTGGGAGTCTTTCCTTTCCTTTCATGTTTAAAGGTTATTTTAACTAAAAAGTATTTTTGCTTCAGGAGTTTTAATAATATCATGCCACCCTCTCCTGGTCTGTAAGGTTTCCACTGAGAAGTCTGCTGCTGCATTTATTGGGGCATCATTGTATGTTATTTGTGTAACTAAAAAGTATTTTTGCTTCAGGAGTTTTAATAATATCATGCCACCCTCTCCTGGTCTGTAAGGTTTCCACTGAGAAGTCTGCTGCTGCATTTATTGGGGCATCATTGTATGTTATTTGTTTCTTTCATCTTTTTGATTTTAGATTCTCTCTTTATTATTGAACTTTGGGAGTTTGATTATTAAATGTCTTGAGGTAATCTTCTTTGGGTTAAATCTGATTGGTTTTCTATATCCTTTCTTACTTGGCTATTGATATCATTCTCTAGGTTTGGGAACTTCTATATCATTATTCTGTTGAATAAACTTTCTACTCCTATTTCTTTCTCTACTGCCTCTTTAAGGCCTGTAACCCTCTTAGATATGCCCTTTTGAGGCTAATTTCTAGAGTATATAGACAAGCTTTATTGTTTTCTTTTTTTGCTACTTCTTTCTCATCTGATTGTGTATTTATTTATTTATTTATTTATTTATGAAATTTTGCTCTTTTCCTCAGGCTGGAGAGAAATGACACAATTTTGGCTCACTGCAAGCTCCACCTTCTTGGTTCAAGTAATTGTCTTGTCTCAATCTCATGAGTAGCTGGAATGAGAGTCACCTGTCTCCATGCCCCGCTAATTTTTTTTTTTTGGTACTTTTAGTAGAGATGGCGTTTCGCCATATCGGCCAGGCTGATCTCAAACTCCTAACCTCAGGTGACCCACCCGCCTTGACCTCCCAAACTGCTGGGATTACACGCATAAGCCACCGTGCCCGGCCAGACTGTGTATATTCAAATAGCCTGTCTTCAAGCTCACAAATTCTTTCCTCTGCTTGATCAATTCTGCTCTTAAAACACTGTGATCCATTTCTCGGTATACCAATTGCATTTTTCAGCTTCAGAGTTTCTGCTCAATTCTTTAAAATTATTTCAATATTTTTGTTCAATTGATCATTATAGAATTCTGATTTACTTCTCTGTGTTATTTAAATGTATTTGAGTTTCCTCAGCACAGCTACATTGAATTCTCTGACTGAAAGGTCACATATCTTTGTTTCTCTATAATTAGGCCCTGGTTTCTTATTTGATTCATTTGGTGCCTTGTTTCATTTGGTAAAATCATGTTTTCCTAGATGGGGTTGATGCTAGATTTTTTTTGTTGTTATTGTTGTTGTTTATGGGCATTTAAAGTTTAGGTATTTATTGTATTCTTTATTGTCAGGGCTTATTTGTACTCATCCTTCTTAAGGAGGTTTTCCAGGTATTGAAAGTACTTGGATTTTGTGATCTGAGCTGTGTTTAATTTAGGGGGGACCACAAGTCCAGTAAGTCTGTGCTTCTTGCAAACTCCTAGAGGTACTGACTCTGAATTATCAGGCAGAGACTCTTTTGTTCTTTTTTCTTACTTTCTTCCAAACAAGCAAATACCTTTATCTTTGTTCTGAGCACTTAAAGCTGGGGATCAAGTGGCACAAGTAACCCTGGGGCCACCACCACTATGACTGTGTTGCGTCAGACCTGAAGCCAACATAGCACTTGGTCTTGCCCAAGGCCTGCTATAAACACTCCCAGGCTATTGCCTATGTTTACTCTTGGCCCAGTAGTTCAATAATCAGCCTGTGTGAAAGCCATCCAGGCCTGTCTTCTTCCCTTCAGAGTGACAAGGTCCCTTATTTCCCAGGTGGGTTCAGAGGTGCTGTCTAGGTTTTCCCTTTAGGATGACAAGGTCCCTAATACTCCAGGTGGGTCCAGAGGTGCTTTCCAGTAGTAAGGGACTAAAGAACCTTAGAAATCTACTTGTTCCATTATACTCTGGCTGACCTGGCACTCAAAACATAAGATGCAGTTCTTCCCACGCTTCCGTCTTCTTTCCAAAGGCAGAGGAGACTTACCCTGTAGTCTCTACCATCACAGACCACAATGAATACTAACAGACTACCACCAATGTTCCCTTAAAGCCCAGGGGTTCTTAAGTCAGTCTGTGCCAAATGTTGTCTTGCCTGGGAATTACCCTTTAGGGCAGTTACTTTTAAGGCAATTACCCTCTCAGGGCCAGTCTATAAATGCTATTCAAGAGTCAATTTACGGAAACAGAGACTCCAAGAGCCCACCTAGTGCTCTACTTCCCTGTGGCCATGCTAGCACCTAAGGTGCCAGTCAAAGTCCCATTTACTTTACACACCACTTTTCTCAAGAAGAGAAAGTTTTGTCTAGTTGTCATCAATTGGTTATGTTCTGAATCTCACCTGAAGCCAGCAAGTCTCAGAGGCTCACCCAAGGCCTTCAACATAGTACCTGGGTATTGTGGCTGGTTATTCAGGGCCCAAGGAGTCTTCAACTAGCAGGCAAAGAAAACTGCCAGGACTGAGTTTTTTACTTAAAGATAGAGCGTTTCCTTCTGGCCCAGGGTATGTCTAAAAATGTCGTCTGGGAGATATAGCTTAAAATGGGATCCTCATAACTCTGAAATGTTTCCTGTCCTGCCATGGTTGAGCTCGTATCCTAGATGCAAAACATAGTCCTCTTCACTCTTCCTTCTCCTCTTCTCAAGTGGAAGAAAGAAGTCTTTTTTGGAGTCTCAAGTTGTGCAGTCTGTGGTTAGGGTAGTGGTAATACCAGCACTCTCTTAGTTGCTCCAGCTGGTGTGTCAGTATGTCACGTGCCCCCATTTTATAGTCTTGGCCTAGTTCAGCACTAGGATTTGCCTAAATGTTGCAGTTCTTATGAGTTGGACTGACATTCACATTTATGTTGGAGAGACAGAGTGCTGTAGCCCCCTGTGGTGAGATTTGAAGGCGCTCATGTTCAGACCACTGGAATCAGTGATTACCCTCTGGCTAGGGCTGGTTTAAATGCTTCATCTGCAGGCAGGTTTCTGTCAGCTGAGTGTGGTTGATTTTCTTTTCTGCTCTAACAGAACAGCATTAGCTCAATTCCTCCCAGTTTCTCACAATTGTTGTGCTCTCTACTGCAGGGCCCAGAGATGCTTTCTGTATTACTTTGTTGCTCTTCAGGAGGAGGGTGGTGGAGGGGTTATGTCAGCAATTCAAGATTACTTTTCCTACCTCTTCAGTGACTCTTTCAGTAATATGAGGTTAAAAGTATGACTGTTACCTGATTTTGATTATTTTTTGCTTTTGACTATTTTGGCTTTTATTGTTTAAAAATTGCTACCCACCCTGCAGTCATTTTAGCACAAACCAAATCAAAAGAAAAATAAATACCAATACCAAACCATGGCATCCTAGATATACAAAGCAGAAACATTTCAGGAATAGTCAAAATACTGAACAAAACAGAGAAATAGAAAATAGTAAATACAGTGAAGCGAGGAAAAATTGATGACAGCCTCCCAGTGTAATTACATATTGGCTCATAATAGAAAATAAAGATGGAAAAGCAGTGTGACACTAGGAATGAACTGGTGTGCATCGGCTAAAGTGCTCCCATTACTAATCTTTGCAACCTCTGTGCTAATTGTAGGAGGAATGATAATTATGGTAGCAATAGCTAATGTACACAGTGCAGTTTTTTAAATGATTTTTTAAAAATATATATATTTTATTGCATTTTAGGTTTTGGGGTACATGGTGAAGAACGTGCAAGATTGTTGCATAGGTACATACATGGCAATGTGGTTTGCTGCCTTCCTCCCCATCACCTATATTAGGCATTTCCCCCCATGATATCCCTCCCCAACTCCCCATCCCCTGCTGTCCTTCCCCTAGTACCCCCCTCCACAGACTCCAGTGTGTGATGCTCCCCTCCCTGTGTCCTCATCGTTCAACACCCGCTTATGAGTGAGAACATGTGGTGCTTGATTTTCTGTTCTTGTGTCAGTTTGCTGAGAATGATGGTTTCCAGGTTAATCCATGTCCCTACAGAGGACACAAACTCATCGTTTTTGATGGCTGCATAATATTCCATGGTGTATATGTGCCACATTTTCCCTGTCCAGTCTATCATCGATGGGCATTTGCAATGGTTCCAATTCTTTGCTATTGTAAACAGTGCTGCAATGAACATTCCTGTGCATGAGTCCTTATAACAGAATGATTTATAATCCTTTGGATGTATACCCAGTAATGGGATTGCTGGGTCAAATGGAATTTCTATTTCTAGGTCCTTGAGGAATGGCCACTCTTTCTTCCACAATGGTTGAACTGATTTTTGATACTTAAGAAGTGTTTTATTGCTGTATAAATAATTGTTAAATTGGTATTCTTGTAGGGGGTACAATCATTGGGAGAACGTTCTATTCCACCACCTTGCTCTGCCTCTTTTCTTGTTTTTCTTTTTCCTTGAGGTGCATCATTAGAGTTTTTACTTAAAATCATTCTACTTTTCTACATAGGTACTTATTGCTATATACTTTCCTCCAAGCAGTCCTTTTGCTGTATTTCATATGTTTTGGTATGCTGCTTCAATTTTTGTTTGTTTCAAAAAATGTTTTTATTTATTTCTCAATGCTTTTATTAATCTAATCATTATTCAGCATCATAATTTAATTTCTTTGTATTTGTGTAATTTTTAATGTTTCTCTTAATTTCTACTTTTATTCCATTGTGATCTGAGAAGATACTTAATATGAGTTCAATTTTCAAAAATTTTTGAATATTTGTTTTGTGTCCTAACGTATAAGCTGTCCTGAAGCATATTTCATGTACAGAGGAGGCGAATGTTTATTCATTAACTGTAGGATTAACTATTCCATAAATGTCTGTTAGGTTTGTTTGGCCTAATGCATGGTCAAAAATCCAATGTTCCTTTGTTAATTTTCTGTATATGTAAATTTTTTGTACAATTTTTCTTTGTTAATAATATGTCTATTGTTGAGAGTGGAGTGTTGAAGTATAAAACAACTATTAAATTGTAGTCTATGGTTCCCTTTAAAGCTAATAGAATTTGATTTATATATCTGGGTGTCTCAGTGTTGGGTGCATTTATATTTAGAATTTTTATGTCCTCTTGATTAAATTGTCACTTTGTCACTATATAATGACCACTGTCTCTCGTTATAGCTTTTGACTTAATGTTTGTTTATCTAAGTGTAGGTTCTTCTGCTTGTTTCTGCATGGAATATCTTTTTACATTTTTTTTCTTTCTATCTATATTTTTTACAGGGAAGTTGAGTTTTTTGTAGGCAGTCTGCTGTTCAGTGATTTTTTTTTAATATCAGCAGGGAGGGGTGTGTGGGGAGTTGGGGAGAGATAGCATGGGGAGAAATGCCAGATATAGGTGATGAGGAGGAAGGCAGCATATCACACTGCCATGGGTGTACCTATGCAACAATCTTGCATGTTCTTCACATGTGCCACCAAATCTAAAATGCAATAAAAATAATCATTTCAGTCAGTCTGTATCTTTTAAAGGAAAAGTATAATTCATTTACATTTAAGTTACTATAGATATATGAGGGTTTATTTCTGTCATTTATTACATAATTTTTTGTTGCTATGAATATTTTCTGTTTTTTTCTTTTTCTCTTATTATTTATCATTGTGATTTGTTGTTTTTCTGTAGTGGTAACATTTCATTCTTTTCTCTTTTGCTTGTGTATTTTCTCTACCTGTGTTTTTTTTTTTCTATATATCTTTTAATAATGGTAGATAAGGTTCTTTCACATCTGGTTGTAGGAAACCTTCAATAATTTCTTACAGGTCCAGTCTAGTAATTATGAATTTCCTCAGCTTTTGCTTGTCTGAGAAAGACTATTTCTCCTTCATGTATGAAGAATAGTTTTGCTGAATATAATATCTTTGGCTGGCAGTTGTTTTTTTCTTTCAACACTTTGAGTACCTCATTCAATTATTTTCTGTTCCATAAGGTTTCTGTTAAAACATCCACTGTTATTCTTATGGGGATCCCTTTATAGATGACCGGATTTTTTTCTTCCTGCTTTTAGAATTCTCTTTTATCTTTGACTTTTGACTACCATATGGTGTTTAGAAGACACTTTGCATTGTATCTGTTTAGGGATATCTGAGACTCCTGTACCTGAATATCTTCATCTCTTGCTAGATTTGGGAAGTCCATCTTAGTTTTTTTTTGTAAAACAGGTTGTTTGGTTTTGTTCTACTGTAATCTATTCATTTTCTTTTTGCCTTTTTGGACTCTAAAAATTGGAATATTTGGTCACTTGATGGTGTCCCATATGTCACTGAGGCTTTGTTTCTTTTTTAAAATTGTTTTTTCTTTTCTTTATTTATTTTTTAATTGCATTTTAGGTTTTGGGGTACATGTGAAGAACATGTAAGACTGTTGCATAGGTACGCATGTGGCAGTGTGATTTACTGCCTTCCTCCCCTTCACCTATATCTGGCATTTCTCCCCATGCTATCTCTTCCCAACTCCCCACCCCCCACTGTCCCTCCACTATTACTCCCAACAGACCCCAGTGTGTAGTGCTCCCCTCCCTGTGTCCATGTGTTCTCATTGTTCAACAGCTGCCTATGAGTGAGAACATGTGGTATTTCATTTTCTGTTCTTGTGTCTGTTAGCTGAGAATGATGGTCTCCAGGTTCATCCATGTCCCTACAAAGGACACAAACTCATCATGTTTGATGGCTGCATATATCCCGTGGTATATATATGCCACATTTTTCCTGTCCAGTCAATCATCGATGGGCATTTGGGTTGGTTCCAGGTCTTTGCTATTTTTTCTTTATTATTGCTTGACTGGATTATGTCAAAAGAACTTTCAGTTCTGAAATTTTTTAATGCTTAATCTATTGTTTAAACTTGTAAATTTATCCTATATTTTATTCAATGAATTGTACAGTTTCAGAATTTCTGTTTTTTTAATTATCTCTATTGTTTTGATAAATTTCTCATTCATAGCCTGAATATTTTTAGATCTTTGCATTATTTGTCAGAATTTTTACTTGTATCTCACTGAGCTTTAGTATCAACACAAGATTTTGTGTGAAAATATGTTTTCAGGTTTTTTTAATTGTGTGTACATGGTAGCTCTGTTTATTTATAAGTTACATGAGATATTATAATACAGGAAAGCAGTGCATGTTATAATTATAACATCAGGGTAAATACAGTAGTAATTACTTCAAGCATTTATCCTTTGTGTTGTAAAAAAATGAATTATTATTTTTTAGTTATGTTTAATTTAAAAAATAAATTGTTTTTCACCATAGCCACCATGTTGTCCTAGTAAATACTAGTTCTTATTTATCATTTCAAACTATTTTTGTACCCATTAGACATATCCACTTCTCTCATACCACTACCCTTTCAAGACTCTACTAAGCATCTTTCTAATCTGTATCCCTATGAGTTCAACTTTTAAAATTTTTAACTTCCCAAGACAAGTAAGAACATATGATGTTTGTTTTTCTGTGTCTGGCTTATTTCACTTAACATAAGGACCTCCAGTATCACCATGTTTTGCAAATAACAAGAGATCACTATTTTATATTACAGAACACTACTCCATTGTGTATAAAGTACAACGTATTTTCTTTATTCATTCATCTATAGATGAACACTTATATTGCTTCAAAATCATGGCTTTTACAAAAAGTGCTGCAAAAATCATGGGATTGCAGATACTATTTTGACATACTATTTTTTTTTTTTACTTTTGAGTCTATACCAAGCAGTGGAATTTCTCAATCATATGGTAGCACTATTTTTAGTCTTTTTGTGGATTCTCCCAAATATTCCCAATAGCAGTTTCACTAATTTAGATTTCCATGAAGAGTGTATGTGAATTCTCTTTTCTTCATATTTTTGGCAACATTTGTTATTGCCTGACATTTGGATAAAGAAATTTTAACTGGAGTAAGATAATATCTCATTGTAGTTCTGATTTGCATTTCTCTGATGATTAGTTATATTGAACACTATTTTATACGCCTGTTTGCTATGTGCATGTCTTCCTTTGAAAAATTTCTATTTAAATATTTTGCCCATTTTTATTGTATTATTAGCGATTTTCCTAGAGAGTATTTTAGCTTCTTATATGTTCTAGTTATTGCTTCCTTGTCATATAGATAACTTGGAAATATTTAGCCCATTATGTGAGTTGTTTTCAGTTTGTTGATTGTTTCCTCTGCTGTGAAGAAGTATTTTAACTTGATGTCACTACATTTGTTCATTTTTGCTATTGTTGCTTGTGCTTGTGAGATATTGCTCAAGAAATCTTTGCCTACCCAAATGATCTGGAGAGTTTCCCCAATGTTTTATTTTCATGTAATAATTTCATAATGTGAAGCCTTAGATTTAAGTCTTTAATATATTTTCATTTCTATTTTGCATATGGAGAGAGATAGGGTTCTAGTTTTATTCTTTTACATGTGGATATCTAGTTTTTCAGGCGCCAGTTATTAATGAGACTTTTCTTTCCCAATGTATGCTCTTGGTACTTTTGTCAAAAGTGAGCTTACTGTAAATGTATGAATGTATACCTGTGTTGTATATTCTATTCTACTAATCTATGTGTCTGTTTTCATACTAGTAACATGTCCTTTTGGTTCGAAGAGCTCTGTAGTGTAATTTAAGTTAGGTAGTGATTTCTACAGTTTTGTTCTTTTTGTTAGGATAGTTTTGCCAATTCTGGGTCTTTAGTGGTTGTATAAAAATTTTAAGGTTTTTCTGTTTCTATTTCTGTGAGGAATGCCATTGATATTTTTTATTGCATTTTAGGTTTTGGGGTACATGTGCAGAACATGCAAGTAGTTGCATAGGTACACACGTGGCAGTGTGATTTGCTGCCTTCCTCCCCTTCACCCACATTTGGCATTTCTCCCCATGCTATCCCGCCCCAACTCCTCCCCCACTGTCCCTCCACTATTCCCCCCAATAGACCCCAGTGTGTAGTGCTCCCCTCCCTGTGTCCATGTGTTCTTATTGTTCATCACCCGCCTATGAGTGAGAATATGCAGTATTTCATTTTCTGCTCTTGTGTCAGTTTGCTGAGAATGACGTTCTCCAGATTCAACCATGTTCCCACAAAGGAAACGAACTCATCGATTTTGATTGCTGCATAATATTCCATGGTGTATATGTGCCACATTTTCCCAGTCCAGTCTATCATCGATGGGCACTTGGGTTAGTTCCAGGTCTTTGCTATTGTAAACAGTGCTGCAATGAACATTCATGTGCCTGCGTCCTTATAGTAGAATTATTTATAGTCCTTTGTATATATACCCAGTAATGGGATTGCTGGGTCAAATGGAATTTCTATTTCTATGTCCTTGAGGAATCACCACACTGTCTTCCACAATGGTTGAACTAATTTACACTCCCACCAGCAGTGTAAAATTGTTCCCGTTTCTCCACATCCTCTCCAGCATCTGCTGTCTCCAGATATTTCAATGATTACCATTCTAACTGGCGTGAGATGGTATCTCAATGTAGTTTTGATTTGCATTTCTACGATAACCAATGATGATGAGCATTTTTTCATATGTTTGATGGCCTCATTTATAACTTCTTTTGTAAAGTGTCTGTTCATATCCTTTGCCCATTTTTGAATGGGCTTGTTTGTTTTTTTGTGGTAAATCTGTTTGAGTTCTTTGTAAATTCTGGATATCAACCCTTTGTCAGATGAATAAACTGCAATACTTTTTTCCCATTCTGTTGGTTGCTGATTCACTCTAATGACTGTTTCTTTTGCCATGCAGAAGCTGTGGAGTTTGATTAGGTCCCATTTGTCTATTTTGGCTTTTGTTGCCAATGCTTTTTGTGTTTTGTTCATGAAGTCCTTGCC
>CM052670.1:54026379-54072299 GCA_028533165.1 Leontopithecus rosalia
TAGAGTAAGGTGTCAGGAAGGGGTCCAGTTTCTGCTTTCTGCACATGCCTAGCCAGTTTTCCGAACACCATTTATTAAACAGGGAATCCTTTCTCCATTGCTTGTTTTTGTCAGGTTTATCCAAGATCGTATGGTTGTAGATATATTGCATTGCCTCCAATGCCTCTGTTCTGTTCCATTGGTCTATATCTCTGTTTTGGTACCATTACCATGCTGTTTTGATTACTGTAGCCTTGTAGTATAGTTTGAAGTCCGGTAGTGTGATGCCTCCTGCTGTGTTCTTTTGCTTAGAATTGACTTGGCTATGTGGGCTCTCTTTTGGTTTCATATAAAGTTTAAGGTGTTTTTTTCCAGTTCTGTCAAGAAGGTCATTGTTAGCATGATGGGGATAGCGTTGAATCTGTATATTACTTTGGGCGGTATGGCCATTTTCACGATATTGATTTTTCCCAACCATGAACATGGAAAGTTTCTCCATCTGTTTGTGTCCTCTCTTATTTCATTGAGCAGTGGTTTGTAGTTCTTCTTGAAGAGGTCCCTTATGCTCCTTGTTGGTTGTATTCCTAGGTGTTTTATTCTCCTTGTAGCAATTGGGAATGGCAGTTTGTTCTTGATTTGGCTCTCTTTAAGTCTGTTATTGGTGTATGGGAATGCTTGTGATTTTTGTACATTGATTTTATATCCTGAGACTTTGCTGAAGTTGCTTATCAGTTTCAGGAGTTTTTGGGCTGAGACGATAGGGTCTTCTAGATATACTATCATGTCAACTGCAAATAGAGACAATTTGGCTTCCTCCTTTCCTATATGAAAACGCTTTATTTCTTTTTCTTGCCTGATTTCTCTGGCTAGAAATTCCAGTAGTGTATTGAATAGGAGTGGTGAGAGAGGGCATCCTTGTCTAGTGCCAGATTTCAAAGTGAATGCTTCCAGTTTTTGCCCATTCAGTATGATATTGGCTGTTGGTTTGTCGTAAATAGCTTTTATTATTTTGAGATACGTTCCATCAATACCAAGTTTATTGAGGGTTTTTAGCATAAAGGGCTGTTGAATTTTGTCAAAAACCTTCTCTGCATCAATTGAGATAATCAGGTGGTTTTTGTTTTTGATTCTGTTTATGTGGTGAATAACGTTTATAGACTTGTGTATGTTGAACCAATGTTGCATCCCCAGGATGAATCTTACTTGATCATGGTGGATAAGCTTTTCCATGTGCTGTTGCAATCGGCTTGCCAGTATTTTATTGAAGATTTTTGCGTCTATGTTCATCATGGATATTGGTCTGAAGTTTTTTTTTTTCTTGTTGAGTCTCTGCAGGGTTTTGGTATCAGGATGATGTTGGTGTCATAAAATGATTTGGGAAGGATTCCCTCTTTTTGGATTATTTGGAATAGTTTCAGAAGGAATGGTACCAGTTCCTCTTTGTGTGTCTGGTAGAATTCGGCTGTGAACCCAGCTGGACCTGGGCTCTCTTTGTGAGGTAGGCTCTTAATTGCTGCCTCAACTTCAGACCTTGTTATTGGTCTATTCATGTTTTTGACTTCTTCCTGGTTTAGGCTTGGGAGGACACAAGAGTCCAGGAATTAATCCATTTCTTCCAGGTTTACTAGTTTATGTGCACAGAGATGTTTGTAATATTCTCTGATGATGGTTTGAATTTCTGTGGAATCTGTGGTGTTTTCCCGTTTATCATTTTTTATTGCATCTATTTGGTTATTCTCTCTTTTTTTATTAATCTGGCTAGTGGTCTGTCTATTTTTTTTATCTTTTCAAAAAACCAGCTCTTGGATTTATTGATTTTTGAAGGGCTTTTCGTGTCTCTATCTCCTTCAGTTCTGCTCTGATCTTAGTTATTTCTTGTCTTCTGCTAGGTTTTCAAATTTTTTTGATCTTGCTCCTCTAGCTCTTTCAATTTTGATAATAGGGTGTCAATTTTAGATCTCTCCACTCTTCCCATGTTGGCACTTATTGCTATAGATTATCCTCTAGAGACTGCTTTAAATGTGTCCCAGAGATTCTGATATGTTGTGTCTTCTTTCTCTTTGGTTTCAAAGAGCTTCTTTATTTCTGCCTTCATTTCATTGTTTATCCAGTCAACATTCAAGAGCCAGTTGTTCAGTTTTCATGAAGCTGTGTGGTTCTGAGTTAGTTTCTGAATTCTGAGTTCTAACTTGATGGCAGTGTGGTCTGAGAGGTTGTTTGTTATGATTTCCATTCTTTTGCATTTGCTGAGGAGTGCTTTACTTCCAATTATGTGGTCAATTTTTGAGTAGGTGTGATGTGGTGCTGAGAAGAATGTATATTCTTTGGATTTGGGGTGGAGAGTTCTGTAAATATCTATCAGGTTTGCTTGTTCCAGGTCTGAGTTCAAGTCCTGGGTTTTCTTGTTAATTTTCTGTCTGGTTGATCTGTCTTATATTGACAGTGGAGTGTTAAAGTCTCCCACGATTATTGTGTGAGAGTCTAAGTGTCTTTGGAAGTCTTTAAGAACTTGCCTTATATATCTGGGTGCTCCTGTATTGGGTCCATATATATTTAAGATCATTAGCTCTTCTTGTTGTATTGATCCTTTTACCAGTATGTAGTGTCCTTCTTTGTCTCTTTTGATCTTTGTTGCTTTAAAGTCTATTTTATCAGAGATGAGAATTGCAACTCCTGCTTTTTGTTTTTGCTCTCCATTTGCCTTGTAAATCTTTCTCCATCCCTTCATTTTGAGCCTTTTTGTGTCCTTGCTTGTGAGATGGGTTTCCTGGATACAGCACAATGATGGGTTTTGGCTTTTGATCCAATTTGCCAGTCTGTGTCTTTTGATTGGTTCATTTAGCCCATTTACATTTATGTTTAATATTGTTATGTGTAAATTTGATTCTGCCATTTTGATGCTAGCTGGCTGTTTTGCCTGTTAGTTGATGAAGATTCTTAATTTTGTTGATGGTCTTTAGCATTTGATATGTTATTGGAGTGGCTGGTACTGGTTGTTTTTTTTCTATGTGTAGTGCCTCTTTCAGGAGCTCTTTTAATGCAGGCCTGGTGGTGACAAAATCTCTGAGTAATTGCATGTTTGCAAAGGATTTTATTTTTCCTTCACTTATGAAGCTTAGTTTGGCTGGATATGAAATTCTGGGTTGAAAGTTCTTTTCTTTAAGGGTGTTGAATATTGGCCCCCACACTCTTCTGGCTTGTAGGGTTTCTGCCAAGAGATCTGCTCTGTGTCTGATGGGCTTCCCTTTCTGGGTAACCCGACCTTTCTCTCTGGCTGCCCTTAGGATTTTCTCCTTCATTTCAACCCTGGTGAATCTGATGATTATGTGGCTCGGGGTTGCTCTTCTTGAGGAATATCTTCGTGGTGTTCTCTGTATTTTCTGGACATGAATATTGGCCTGCTTTGCTAGGTTGCTGAAAATTTTCCTGGATAATATCCTGAAGGTTATTTTCCAGCTTGGATTCATTCTCTTCATCATATTCAGGTACACCTATCAAACATAGATTAGGTCTCTTCACATAGTCCCACATTTCTTGGAGACTTTGTTCATTTCTGTTTGCGCTTATTTCTTTTATCTTGCCTTCTTGTTTTATTTCATTGAGTTGATCTTCAACCTCTGACATACTTTCTTCTGTTTGGTCAATTCATCTGTTGAAACTTGTGCATGCTTCACGAAGTTCTCATGTTGTGTTTTTCAACTCCATCAATTCACTCATATTCCTCTCTAGGTTGTCCATTCTTGTTATCATTTCCTCAAATCTTTTTTCATGGTTCTTAGTTTCTTTGCATTGAGTTAGAGCATGTTCTTTTAGCTCATGGAAGTTTCTCATTACCACCGTCTGAAGTCTAATTTTGTCATTTTATCACACTCATTGTCTGTCCAGCTTTTTTACCTTGATGGCGAGGAGTTGTGGTCCCTTGTAAGAGGCAAGGTGTTCTGGTTTTGGGTGTTTTCCTCCTTTTTGCACTGGTTTCTTCCCATCTTTGTGGATTTATCCACCTGTCATCTGAGTAGTTGCTGATTTTCTGATTGGGTCTCTTAGTGGACATCCAGATTGTTGATGATGAATTATTTCTATTTCTTAGTTTTCCTTCTAACAGTCTGGCCCCTCTGCTGTTGGACTGCTGAGGTCCACTCCAGCCCCTGCTTGCCTGGGGAACACCTGTAGCAGCTGTGGAACAGTAAGGGTTGCTACCAGTTTCTTCTTCTGCTATCTTTGTCCCAGAATGATGCCCACCAAATGTCAGTCTGATCAGTCCTTTGTGAGGTGACTCTTTGGATATACGGGGGTCAGGGAGCTGCTTGAGGAGACAGTATGTACTTTATAGGATCTCAAGTGCTGAGCTGTGAGCTCTGTGGTTCATTCAGAGCTGCTACACAGGTACGTTTAAGTCTGCTGCAGCAGAACTCATAAAACCTCTTTTTTCCTCAGGTGCTCTGTCCCAGGGAGTTAGGGCTTCATTTATGAGTATCCATTGCACTGTCCTGCACAGCAAGGAGGCAGTCTAGTCACTGCCTGCCTGCAGAGGCTATACTGAGCTGCTCTGAGGTCCACCCTGCTGCCCTGGGGTCTGCTCTGCTTCCTTGGGCTCTGCCCCCCTGCCGTGTGTAATTCCCTGCAGTCCTGTTTATATGGGTGTGGTTAGAACTGCCATGGTCATGGTGGCCTGCCTCTGTAATGGCAGACTCTCTCTGTTAAGGTGGGTTGCCTCAGCAACAGCAGGCTGCATTGACAATGGCAGAGTACCTCCATAGGGGTGGAGTGCCTCGGTAATGGTGGATGCGCCCCACCCCCAACTAAGCTGCACCATCCAGGGTTCAGCTGTGCTTGCCGTGAAACTCTCAACCCAAGCGTTTCCAATTGAAGTTTTTGTTTGTTTGTTTGTTTGTTTTTGTGGGGGTGGGACCTGCTGAGCCTGATCACCTGACTCCCTTCCTCAGAGCCCTTTTTTTTTATTGAGTTGAATTGTTGACTGTCTCCCGGGTGTTCCAGTCACCTGCCGAAAGGGCACCAGGATCTGTGTGATGTCCCGTGCGGTGACCCACTGCACCCGCTGAAACAATGTCTCTGCCTGGGAATCTCCTGGCCTGGCTTTATGTTCAAGTCCCATTTAATCAGATGAATGTGCTTATCTGCCTTCCCAGATCTTCAATTGCCGGTTTAACAGGGCAACCAGACCAGTGTGTTTTGTACAGAGTGCTGCTGCATTGCAGCGCCAGCCAAAACAGCCACGCTGGCCAAAACAACTGTGCTGGCAGCCCGTGGGGCTCCTACTCCTGGGAATCTCCTGGTCTGTGAGCAATAAAGATTCGTCTGGAAATGCGGCGTCTACTCACCCTCTGCACTTTCACTGGGAGCTGCAATCCTGAGTTGCTCCTACAGCGCCATCTTCTCTTCTCTCCGCCACTGATATTTTCATAGTGATTGCATTGAATCTTTAGAATTCTTTTAGTATGCAAATTTTAACAATATTAATTCTTTTAATTCATAAACATGGAATATCTTTCCATTTTCAGTGCCATCTTTAATGGCTTGCATCAATATTTTATCATTTTTAATGTAGTTATTTTATGTTTATTTTATTAAGTTAATACATAGATATTTTATTATATTTATAGATATTGTAAATCAGATTATTTTTGGTTTCCTTTTCAGATTTTTCACAGTTGGCATATAAAAATGCTACTAAATATTGTATGTTGATTTTGTGTCCTACAAGTTTACTGAATTTATTTATTTGTTCTAATGATTTTTTTGGTGGAGTCATTAAGTTTCTCTAAATATAAGTTTATGTCATCCACAAATAAAGATAGTTTGACTTCTCCTCTTCAATTTGGATGACCTTTATTTATTTTTCTTGCCCAATTTCACAAGCATATTCTACCAGTACTGTGTTGAATAATAATGATGGAAGGGGCATCCTTGTTATTTTTCCAATCTTAGAGAAAAAGGCTTTCAGTTTTTTGCCATTCAATATGATACTAGCTCTGAGTCTGTCGTAAATGGCTTTTAATATGTTGAGGTATGTACCCTCTATACCTTGCTTTTTAAGGTTTTTATTATGAATTAATGTTCAACTTTATTAAATGACTTTTCAACATCAGTTGAAATAATCATATAGATTTTCCCTTTGTTCTTCTGATATAATGTATCACCTTAACTTATTTGCGTATGTTGAACCATCCATCCTTGCATTGCAGGATAAATCTCACTTGGTCATGATGAATGAACTTTTTAAGATGTTTCTGAAATAGATGTTCTTTTATTTTCTAAAGGATATTTGCATCAATATCTATCAGTTATATTGGCTTACAGTTGTTTTTCTATGTGTCTTTGTCTTGTTTTGTATCACAGTAATACTGGCCTTATAGAATAAGCTTGGAAGTTTTCCTTCCTTTTCTATATTTCAGAATAGTTTGAGTAGAGTTGGTCTTATTTCTTCTTTAAATGTTTTATAAAATTCAGCAGGCTTGATGCTGTGGATCACGCCTGTAATCTGAGCCCTTATGGAGGCTGAGACAGGGAGATCGCAAGGTCAAGAGATGGAGACACTCCTGGTCAACATGGTGAAACCCAGTCTCTACTAAAAATACAAAAATTATCTGGGGGTGGTAGCATGTGCCTGTGGTTCCAGCTACTCTGGAGACTGAGGCAGGAGAATCACTTGAACCTGGATGGAGATATTTTGTTGAGCTGAGATTGAGCCATTGAACTCCAGCCTGGTGACAGAGTGAGACTTCATCTCACAACATAATGAATGAATGAATGAATGAATGAATGAATGAATGAATTCAGTAGTGAAACCATCAGGTCCCAGGCTTTTATTTGCTGAGAGCCTTTATATTATAGCTTTAATATGATTACTTGTTACTGGTCTGTTTAGGTTTTGGATTTCTTTATTGTTCAATTTTGGTAGGTTGTATATGTCTAGAAAGTTATCCATATTGTCTATATTTTTGAACGTATTGGCATATAGTTTTTCATAGTACGTAATAATAATCCTTTGAATTTTTACGTTATCTGTTGTAATGTTTGCTTTTTCATTTCTGATTTTATTTATTTTGGTTTTCTTTCTTTCTTTTTTAGTCTGGCTAAAAGTTAGTCAATTTTGTTTGCCTTTATAAAGAGCCAACTTTTTTTTTTTTTTTTTTTTTTATTTTTTATTTTATTTTATTTATTTTATTTTTTATTTTTATTTTTTATTTTTTAATTTTTATTGCATTTTAGGTTTTGGGGTACATGTGCAGAACATGCAAGATAGTTGCATAGGTACACACGTGGCAGTGTGCTTTGCTGCCTTCTGCCCCCTCACCCATATTTGGCATTTCTCCCCATGCCATCCCTCCCCCGCCAACTTTTTATTTTATTGCTCTTTTTAATTGTTTTCTGTATTTCAAATTTGTTTCTGTTCTGATGTCTAGAATTTCGTTTATTCTACTAATTGTATGTCAGGATTGTATTTTTCTTGTTTTTTAAGATCCATTATTATGTTGTTTAATTGATATTTTTCTTATTTTTTGAAATAGGCACTTATAGATAAAAACTCCCCTCTTAGTACTGCTTTCTCTGTATCCCTTAGGACTTAGTATGTTGTGTTTTTATTATCATTTGTTTCAAGAAAATTCTAAATTGTTGTCTAGTTTCTTCATTAAGAGGAACATATATTATTCAGAAACATATCATTTAATTTCCATTTGTTTTTGTAGTTTCCAAAATTTTTGTTGTTTTTGATTTCTAGTTATATTCCATTGTGGTCAGAGAAGATGCTTGATATTATTACATCTTTTAAAAATGTTTTAAGGCTTTTTTGTAACTTAAAATAAGGTCTATCCTTGAGAATAATCCATGTGCTGCTGAGGAAAACTATATGTATTTTGAAGCTGTTGGATAAAATATTCTGTGAGTATTTGTTAAGTCCATTTGGTTTATAGTAAAGATTAAGTCCAATGTTTCTTTGTTTATTTTCTATCAGCAGAATGTGTAGAGTGCTGAGAATGGGGTGTAAAATCACCAGCTATTATTTTATTGGAGTCTATGTCTCTCTTTAGCTATAATAATATTTGCTTTACGTATCTTGGTGTTCTAGCATTAGGTGAACATGTATATATAATTGTTATATTCTCTGGCTAATTGACACCTTTATATAGTAAACTTCTTTGTCTTTTTTGACAGTTTTCATATTAAAATCTATTTTCACTGATACAGGTATAGCTATTCCTGCTCTTTCTTGTTTTTACTGATATGAGATTATTTTTACATCCCTTTGTTTTCAGTTGATGTATGTTTTTATTGAAAAAGTGCATTTCTTGTAGACAACAGATTATTACATATCAGTTTTGTTCATTTATTTAGCCAGCTTATGCCTTTTGATTAGAAAGTGCACTTCATTTATGTTCAATGTTATTATTAGTAAGAAGTTACTTATGCCATTATGTTACCTCTTTTCTTGTTGTTTTGTGGCATTCTTTTTTTTTCATTTTATCCTTGCTTTCCTCCTTTTAGTAAAGGTATTTTTTTCTAATGGTATGATTTAATTTCTTGCTTTTCATTAAAATTTTTTTGATCTATTGTATTTTTTTGATTTACAGTTACCATGAGACTTGCAAGTACTATCTTATAACCAATTATTTTAAGCTTTTAGCAGAACTTGTTGCATCAACAAACAAGCAAAAACCAAATGTATAAAAATGCTACATATTAATGTTTTTCCCCCACTTTTTAACTTTGTTGTTTCTATTCATATTTTATTGTACTGTCTATGCCTTCAAAAGCTGTTGTAGTTATAGCTATTTTTAACTACATTCATTATTTAGTCTTTCTACTTAAGGTAAGAGTGGTTCATGCACCACAGTTAGTGTTATAATATTTTGTGTTTTCTGCGTGATAACTATTACTCAGTAAGTTTTGTACCTTCAGATGATTTATTGCTCATTAACATATTCTTCATTTTTATTTAAGTACCTGTAAATATTTATACCTGTAGCATTTCTCATAGTCTGATGTTGATGAAATACTTCAGCTTTTGTCTGTCTGGGAAAGTCTATTTCTCCTTTATGTTTGAAGGATATTGTATTAGTCCGTTTTTGCACTGTTATAAAGATGCTACCTGAAACTGGTTAATTTATAACAATAAGAGGTTTAATTGACTCATAGTTTCACATGATGGAGGAGGCCTCCAGAAACTTACAATCATGACAGAAGGTAAAGGGGAAGCAAAGACCTTTTTTGTATGGTGGCAGGAGCGAGAAGTGCAAGCATGGAAAATGCAGGATGCTTATAAAACCATCAGATCTTATGAGAATTCAATCACTATCATGAGAACAACGTAGGGCAAACTGCCCTCATGATCCAATCAACTCCCACCAGATCTCTTTCTCGACATTTGGGAATTACAATTCAAGGTGAGACTTGGATGGGACACAAAACCTAACCATATTATTCTGTCTCTGTCCCCTCCCAAATCTTATGTCTCTTTCACACTTCAAATTCAATCATTCCTTCCCAACAGTCCACCAAAGTCTTAATTAATTCCAGAATTAAATTAAAAGTCCAAGACTAAAGTCTCATCTGAGACAAGGAAAGTCCTTCCTACTTAAAAGACTGTAAAATGCAAAGCAAGTTAGTTACTTTCAAGATACAATGGGGTACATAGATAATATAAATACTTCCATTCCAAATGGGAGATATTAGCCAAAACAAAGAGGCTACAGAATGCATGCAAGTCCAAAATCTAGTGGGGCAGTCATTAAATCTTAAAGCTCTGGAATAATCTACCTTGATTCCATGATTCCATCACACTCAGGCCACACTGACACAAGAAGTGGGTCCCCATGGCCTTGGGCAGCTCTGCTCCTGTGGCTTTGCAGGGTATAGCCCCCTTCCCTGACTGCTTTCACAGCCTACATTGAGTATCTGTGGCTTTTCGAGGTGCATGGTGCAAACTGTCAGTGGATCTATCACTCTGGGGTCTGAAGATTGGTGCCCCTCTTGTCACAGCTCCACTAGGCCTTGTCCTGGTGGGGACTTTGTGTGTGGCCCCCAATCCAACATTTTCCCTTTGCATTGCCCTGCCAGAGGTTCTTTATGAAGACTCTGTTCCTGAACTACACCTCTGCCTGAACATTCAGGCATTTCCATACATTTTCTAAAATCTAGGCAGAGGTTCCAAAACCTCAATTCTTGACTTTTTTGCACTCATAGGCACTGCACCAAATGAAAGCTGCCAAGGCTTGGGGTTTGCACCCTCTGAAGCAGTGGCCTGAACCGGATTTGCTTGGATGCAGGGCATGGAGTCTCAAGGCTGCACACAGCAGAGGCCCTTAGACCCAACTCATGAAACAAATTTTCCCTCCTGGGCCTCTGGGCCTGTGATGAGAGAAGCTGCTGAGAAGGTCTCTGACATGCTCTGGAGAGATTTGTTCCATGGTTTTGGCATGAAAATTTGGCTCCTCATTTCTTATGCAAATTTCTTCAGGCAGCTGAAATTTTACCCAAGAATATGTTTTTTTTTTAAATCACATTATCAGGCTACAAATTTTCCAGTTTCCTGCTCTTCTTATTTTTTAAATATAAGTTCCAATTTCAAGCCATATCTTTGTGAATGCTTTCAAAATAATCCAGGTCATGTCTTGAATGCTTTGCTGCATAAAAATTTCTTCTGCCAGATACCCTAAATCATCTCTCTCACATTCAAATTTCCACAAATTCATAGGGCAAGAGCAAAATGCCACCAGGCTGTTTGCTAAAGCATAGCATGAGTTATCTTTACTCTAGTTCTCAATAACTTTCACATCTCCATATGAGACCACCTCAGCCTGGTCTTCATTTTTCACATCACTATTAGCATTTTGGTCAAAACCATTCAACAAGTCTCTAGGAAGCTCCAAACCTTCTCACATCTTCCAGTCTTCTTCTGAGAATTCCAAACTGTTCCCACCCCTGTCTGTTACCCAGTTTCAAAGTCTCTTCCACATTTTCAAGTATCTTAATAGCAGTATCTCACTCTCTGTGGTACCAATTTACTGTTTTAGTCTGTTTTCACACTGCTATAAAGATACTACCTGAGACTAGATAATTTAAAAAGATAAGAGGCTTAATGAATTCACAGTTCTGCATGACTGGGGGGCCTCAGGAAAGTTATAGTTATGGTAGAAGGGGAAGGGGAAGCAAGGACCATTTTCACATGGTGGCAGGAAACAGAAGTGCAAGCAGGGAAGTGGCCAGATGCTTGTAAGACAATCATGTCTCCTGAGATCTCACTCACTATTAGAGAACAGCATGGAAGATACTGCCTCCATGATCCAATCACTTCCGACCAGGTAGCTCCCTCAACACTTTCAGATTATAATTCAAGATATGATTTGGATGAGGACACAAAGCCTACCATTTTAAATATTGTCACTAGATATACTATTCTCAGGTAAAAATTATTATCTTCAGAATTTAAATATGTCATGCTAGTGTCTCCAAATCCGTAAGTTTTCCACTGAGAAACTTGTTCTCAGATGTATTTTAGCTCTATTGCATATTATATGCTTATTTTATTTTTCTATTTTTAGAATATTTTCCTTATTCTTGAAGTTTAGGAGTTCAATTATTAAATGGTTTCAGGTAGTCTTTTTGTGTTAAATATACTGGGTGTTCTATAATCTTGTACTTGGATGTTTAGATCTTTTTTAAGATTTAGGACATTCTTTGTTGTTATCCCTTTGCATAAATTTTTACCCCTATTTCTCTTACTATGTTATTTTTAAGTCCAATAAATTTCATATTTGCCCTTTCAGGCTATTTTCTAAATTCTGTAGACAATCTTATTTCTTTAAATTGTATTTTTTTGTCTTTTCTGACTGTATTTTCCAAGAGCCTGTCTTCAAGCTTACTAATTCTGTCTTATGCTTGATCAACTCCACTATTATGAGACTTCTATGCAGTTCTTTCTGTAGATGGATTGTATATTTCAACTCCAGGATTTCTTCCTGATTAATTATATCATTTTCTTAGTTAAATTTGTCTGACATTATTCTGAGTTTCTTCTCTGTTACCTTAAAATTATTTGCATTTTCTCAACACAGCTATTTTGAATTTTCTGTCTAAAAAGTCACATATCTCCCTGTCTCCAAGATTGGTCCCTGCTTTCTTATTTATTTCATTTGGTAAAGTCATGTTTGTATTTATTTATTTATTTTATTTTAAGTTCTCGGGTACATGTGCAGATTGCACAGGTTTGATACATGTGCCATGGTAGTCGTTTGCTTCATCCATCACCCCTTCATCTACATTGGGTATTTCTCCTAATGCTATCCCTCCCCAATCTATTCCTCCCATACCCCCTGCTATTCCTCCCATACCACCCCATCCCCAGGCCCCAGTGTGTGATACTCCCCTCTCTGTGTCCATGTGTTCTCATTGTTTAATACCCATTTATGAGTGACAACATGCAGTGTTTCATTTTCTGTTCTTGTGTCATTTTCTGATAATATCACTGATGAGCATTTGGTGTGGCTCCAAGTCTTTGCTATTGTGAACAGTGCCGCAAGATACATATGTGTGCACGCATCTTTATAATAGAATAATTTATAATCCTTTGGGCATATACAGAGTAATGGGATTGTTGGGTCAAATGATATTTCTATTTCTAGATCCTTGAGAAATCACCACACTGTCTTCCACAGTAGTTGAATTAATTTACACTCCCACCAACAGTGTAAAACCATTCCTATTTCTCCACATCCTCTCCAGCATCTATTGTCTCCTGATTTTTTAATGATTGCCATTCTAACTGGTGTGAGGTGTTGTCTCAATGTGGTTTTGATTTGCAAGAAGGTCATGTTTTTAAAGATGTTTGTAATGTTTGTGGCTGTTTATTTGCTTCTGGATATTAAAGAGAGATATTTATTTTACTCTTTCCATTGGAAAATCCATAGGATTGTTTGTACTCATTTTTCTTGGAAAGGCTTTCCAGGTATTCTAAGGAACTTAGGTGTTGTAATCTTAGCTCTTGGTGAATTAGAAGACACTCCAATCATACTAACACTGGTTCTTGCAGACTTGTAGAGGTACCACCTTGGTGGTCTTGGATGAATTTTGGGAGTGTTCTGTGGATTATCAGGCAGAGACTCTTTTTCTCTTCCCTTACTTTCCTCCAAACAAATAGAATCTTTCTCTTTATACTGAGCTACTTGGATCTGGTGTGCTAATTCCAATAAAGTGTAATAACACAAGTGGCCTTGTGGCCACCACACTAGGACTGCTCTGTCAGACTTGAATCCTGAACAACACTGGGTCTCACCCAATGTCTTCTTTGACCACTATCCAGCTATTGCCTATGTTTTCACAAGGACCTGGGGCTGTACAATCAGCAGGTGGTGAAACCAGCCAAGTTTGTTTTTCACTTCAGGGCAGTGATTTCCATCAGGCTCCATGTGGGTCTAGAGATACCATCTGGGGGCCTGAAACTGGAGTCAAATCCCTTGGTGTTCTATTGTATTTCAGATGTGTTGGCACTCAAATTATGAGCTGGAGTGCTTCCCACTATTATTTTCCCTTTCCCCATGCAAAGGAACCTCATCTCATGGCCACTACCAACACAGACCCTTGGGTAGTACTGTCAGGCTACTGCAGATGTCCACTTAGGGCCTAAGGGCCCTCAAGCCAGCTTGAGTTTAGTGCTTTTTGGGCTGAGTCTTACACTCCAGGGCAGTGGTCTCCCTTCTGGAACAGGGAAGGTCCAGGAATGCCATCTAATACCCAAGGCCTGGAATTGGGGATCACAAGAGCCCCCTTGATACTCTACTTTTCTGTGGTCAAGCTGGTACCTAAGGTGTAATACAAAGACTATTTTACTTTCCCATCTGCTTTTCTCAAGGAGAAGTTTCCCCACTCATATCCACCCCAGCTGGGAATGTACTGAGTCTCCCCTGAAGCCAACTAGTCTAAGTGTCACCTAAGGCCTACAGCATACTATATTGGTATTCCTGTTGGCTATTCAGGGCCCCAGGGTGATGAGTAATCAGGTGATGGGTCATCCAGGACTGGGTCTTCTTCTTCAAGACAATAGGGTTATTTCTGTCCCAGGGTGTTTTAAGAAATGTCATCTGAGATATATGGCCTGAAAGAGGGACCCTCATGATTCTGACTGAGGCCATGTTCTACAGAGCCTTAGCTGGTAGTGAATATGCAAGCCCAAGTCTTCCACATTCTTCCCTCTCCTCAGGTGGAAGTAAGGGATCTCTTTTGGAGCCATGAACTGCACAGCATGGATTTGGGGGAGGGATGGTGCAAACACCCCCTTAGTCGCCTAGGCTGTTTTCTCAGTAGGTCACATGCCTCCAAACTCCACTGGCTCTGAGCTCAGTTCAGACTAGGACTCACCTATGAGTTTCAGCCCTTATTGCCTGGACTTCTTTTGGTCTCCAGTTAAACCCGGTTTTGCTTTCTGCTGTGACAGGTTGCACTAATTTTACTCCAATGTCTCACAATTGCTGTGCTCTCCTTCTCTTGAGTAAAGATTTGCTCTCTACTCCACATGACCACTGTCAAGGGATAGGGGAGGTGTGGCATCAGTAATTCAAAACTGTCTTTTCTACCATCTTTCAGTGCCTCTTTCAGCAATATGAAGTTAAAACCACATACTATGAGTGCTTACCTTTTCAGTACTTATGAAGATGTTTGTGTGTGTGTGTGTGTGCATGTGTGCATGCGCAGGGGGTCATTAAATTGGTGTTCTTGGAGAGGGGACAATTGGTGGAGCCTTCTATTTGGCCATCTTGTTCCACCCATTTGTTTTTTATTTTTTGCGGATACATACCTAGTAATAAAATTAATGAACCATATGGTAACTTTATATTAAAATATTTGAGAAAGTGCCAGACTGATTTTTAGAGTGGCTCTACTGTTTTACATTTCTACCAGCAGTATATGTGTGTTCCAAACTTTCCACATTCTCGTCAACACTTATTATTATTTTTCAAAACATTTCACCCCATTCTTTGGGTTTTATTTTTAGTTTTTTTATGATATTTTCTAACATATAAAGTTATTATTTCTGATGAAGTCCAATTTATTGATATTTTGTTGCATGTGCTTTGATGTCATACCTAAGAAACTGCATTTTCACTAAAGGTCACAAAGATTTATTCCTGTGTCCTTTTCTAAAAATTTCATATATTTAACATAGAATTTAAACCTATGATTTACTTGTAACTAATGTTTTAAATGTGTTGTGAGATCAGGGTTTAATTTTATTATTGTTATTATTATTTTCCATCTGGATATTAAATTTTTTCATCACCATTTTTATGAGTACTTTTACCCCATTGAATTTTTACGCCTAGAGCTCTTATCAAAAATCAGTTGACTATAAATATAAGTATTTATTTTTATCATTCTCACTTTGTTTAATTAAGCTATGTGTTTATTTTTGTACCAGTACCATACTGTATTGATTTCCGTAGTTTTTTTTTTTTTTTACGAAATTCTGAAATTAAAAATGGTGAGCTCTGCAACTTCCTTTTAAGGATTGTTTTTGAAATTCTGTGTCCCTTGAGTTGTCATATAAATCTTAACATTAGCCTGTGAATTTCTACTAAAAATTTATTAAATTCATTGATCAATTTGGAGAATGTTGGAAAACTGTGTGAATATTACATCTTTTGGTCTATGAACATAAGTCATGACTTGTTTTTTTCTAATTTATTTGATGTTTTGTAACTTTTAGTCTATATGTCTTACACATGTGAATTTATTATTATGTATTTACATTTTATGATTTTTGAAAAACTTGTTCTTTTAATCTAATTTTTGGATTGTTCATTGCTAGTGAGTATTTATTTTTGAATATTGATCTTGTATCTTTCAACCTAACTAAAGTCATTTATTAGTTTTGATAGATTATTGGTGGACTTTTAGGGTTTTTCTATTTATAAAATTATGTCATTTACAAATAGAGGTAGTTTTATTGCTTGATCTAATCTGGGTGTTATTTTTTCTTTGCCTAAGTATCCTGGCTATCATTCACTGTGCAATTTTATGTAGAATTGTTGAGAGCAAACACCTTTTTTTCCTAATTTGAGAAAAAGTATTTTTAATTTTATTATTATATGTGATATTAAGCTTTGTATATTTTGTAGTTGCCCTTTACAGGCCAAGAAATATTTTTCTATTCTTATTTTTATATCATTTTTTAATCATGAAAGAGTGTTACATTTTGCCAGTGCTTTTGTTGTGTCTACTGAAAAGAGTATATAATTTTTATCTTTTAGTCTTTTAACATAGTGTATGTCAGTTTTTATGCTGCTAATAAAGTCATACCCAAGACTGTGCAATTTATAAAGAAAAGGAGTTTTAATGGACTCACAGTTCCACATGGCTGGGGAGGACTCACAATCATTGTTGAAGGTGAAAGGCACATCTTACATGGCATCAGGCAAAAGAGAGAATCAGAGCCAAGCAAAACATGTTTCCTCTTGTAAAACCATCGGTTCTTGTGAGACTTATTTACTACCATGAAAACAATATGGGGGAAACCGAACCCATGATTTAATTATCTCCAACCAGGTCCCTTTCAGAAAGTGTGGTAATTATTGGAGCTAGAGTTAAAGATGAGATCTGGGAGGGGAGACAGCCAAACTGTATCATTCCACCACTGGCCCATTCCAAATCTCATGTCCACCCATTTCCAAACCAATTATGCCTTCCCAACTGTTGCCCAAGACTTAACTCGTTTCAGCATGAACTCATGGTCCACAGTCCAAAGTCTCATCTGAGACAAGGTAAGTTTCTTCAACCTAGATGCCTGTAAAATCAAAAGAAAATGAGGTATTTCCAAAATACAATGGGAGTACAGGCATTGGATAAATGCTCCCATTCCAAATGGGATAAATCAGCTAAAAGAAAGGGGCTCCAGGCTCCATGCAAGTCCAAACCCAACAGGGCAGTCAAATCTTAAAGTTCCAGGATGATCTCCTTTGACTCTATATTTCACATCTAGGTCACGTTGATGCAAGAGTTGTGTTCACATAGTCCTGGACATCTCTGCTCCTATAGTTTTGCAGCATATGGCTTCCCTCACAGCTGCTTTCACAGGCTGTCTTTGAGTGTCTATAGCTTTTCCAGGTGCATGGTGCAAGCTGTCAATGGATCTATTATTCTGGGGTCTGGAGAATGGTTGCCCTCTTCTCACAGCTGCTCTAGGCAGTGCCCTGGTGGGGACTCTGTGCGGGGCCTCCAACCTCACATATTTCCTAGTAGAGGTTCTCCATCAGTGCCCCACTTCTGCATGAAAAATATTTCTGGACATCCAGGCATTTTCACACATCATCTGAAATCTAGGCAAAGGTTCCCAAACCTCAATTCCTGACTTCAGTGCACTGGCAGGCTCAAAACCACATGGAAGCTGTCAAGGTTTGGGGCTTGCATCCTCTGAAGCCACACCTTGAGATGTACCTTGGGCCTTTTTTAGCCATGACTAAAGTTGCTGGGACCCAAAATACGAAGTCTCTAGTACGCAGCAGGAGTGTTCTGGCTCTGCCCATAAAAACACTTTTTTCCTAGACCTTTGGGCCTGTGATGAGAGGGACTGTTGCAAAGCTCTCTGGCATGCCCTGGAGACATTTTCTCCATTGTCGTTACAATTAGCATTTGGTTTCTTGTTACTTATGCAAATTTATGCAGCCTGCTTAAATTTCTCTTTAGAAAATGGATATTTCTTTTCTAACACATCATCAGGCTGCAAATTTTCTGAAATTTTATGCTCTGTTGTTTTGTTATTTTTTAAGCTGAATAATTTCAACAGCACCAAAGTTACCTTTTGAATGCTTTGATGCTTAGAAATCTCTTCTTTAAACTAGCTTCCTCAAGTACAAAGTGTCACAAATTTCTATGGCAGGGGCAAAATGCCATCAATCTCTTTGCTAAAATGTAGCAAGAGTCTCCTTTACTCCAGCTCCCAACAAGTTTCTCATCTCCATCTGAAACCACCTCAACCTGGATTTTACTGTGGGTATCACTATCAGCATTTTTGTCAAAGCCATTCAACCAACCTCTAGGAAGTTCTAAACTTTCTCATATTTTCTTATCTTTTTCTGAGCTTTCCAAACTGTTTCAACCTCTGCCTGTTACCTGGTTCTAAAGTCACTTCCACATTTTTGGGTATCTTAAAATCAGTGATCCTGTAAGGATGCTCAGGTTGGCCTTGAACTCATGGCCTCACCTCTGCAAGTGCCAGGACAACTGGCTGGACACAAGAACAGAAAAGGAAACACCGTATATACTCACTCAGAGGCGGGTGATGAACAATGAGAACACATGGACACAGGGAAGGGAGTACCACACACTGAGGTCTATTGGGGGAAATAGGGGAGGGTCAGCAGGGGGGGGAGCAGGGGAGGGATGGCATGGGGCGAAATGCCAAATATGGGTGAAGGGGCAGAAGGCAGCAAAACACACTGCCACGTGTGTACCTATGCAACTATCTTGCATGTTCTGCACATGTACCCCAAAACCTAAAATGCAATAAAAATTAAAAAAAAAATCAGTGATCCACTCCTGGTAAACCAGTTTACTGCATACATCTATTTTCATTCTGCTAATAAAGTCATACCTGAGACTGGGTAATTTGTAAATGGACTCACAGCTTCACATGACTAGGGAGGCCTCACAATCCTGGTAGAAGGTGAAAGGGTCATCTTACATGGCAGGAGGCAAGAGAGATAATGAGAGCCAAGTGAAAGGGGTTTCTATTTATAAAACTATCAGATCTCATGGGACTTATTTAGTACCACCGGATCAGTATTTGAAGACTGCCCCCATGATTCAATTATTTTTCATCAGGTCCTTTCCACACATATGTAAATTATGGGAGCTACAATTGAAGATGAGATTTGAGTGGAGACACAGCCAAATCATATTATATGCTATATTATGCTAATTGATTTTCAAATGTTAAACCAATCTTGAATTTGTGGGATAAATTCTACTTTGCCATGGCATGAGATCATTTTTATATGTTGAAGGATTCATTTAACTAGTATGAACTTCAGCATTTTAATGTCTATATTAAGAGGAGATATTGTTCTGTAGATTATTTAGTAATGTTTTTGTCTGGTTTTGGTTTCAGGGTAATTCTGGTCTCATAGACCGAACTACAAAGTATTCTTTGATTCTCTACTTTTTGAAATTCTGTTGCAGTATTTATTTATTTATTTATTTATTTATTTATTTTAATTTTTTATTGCATTTTAGGTTTTCGGGTACATGTGCCGACCATGCAAGATAGTTGCATAGGTACACATGTGGCAGTGTGTTTTGCTGCCTTCTGCCCCTTCACCCATATTTGGCATTTCTCCCCATGGCATCCCTCCCCCACTATAATGTTTTGTAGAATTTACCAGTAATGCCATCTGATTTGGCTTTTCTTTGTGAGGTTTTTCTTATATTAGTTTGCTCTCTTTACTTGATATGGATTTACTCAGATATTCTATTAATTTTTGAGTCAATTTTGATAGTTTGTACCTTTCCAAAAGTTTATCAATTTCAAGTAATTTATCTAACTTTTTGGCCTGCCATTTTTTGTATTGTTCTCTTACAATTTTTTTTTAATTTCTGTTTGGTTCTAGTAATGTTTCTTCTTCCATTTCCTATTTTAGTAACTTTTTATCCTTTTTTCTCAGTCTCACAAACATTTTGTCAATTTTGTTGTCTTTTTTCCAAGAAAATGCTTTTGATTCTATCAATTTTCTCTTTTTCTATATTCTCTATTTTATTTATTCCCATCCTAATCTTCTGCTTTTTAAATTTGGCTTGATATCTCTCAAGTTTCTTAAGATGAAATGTGAAATTATTCATTCCAAATATTTAATTTTTAAAAATATAGATGTAGCTATACATTTTCCTTTGAGGACCACTTTTTTTTCTCTTCTTCAAAATGCATAATCTATATATTTGAGATAGATGATTTTTTTTGTTCTGCTTACTCCTGTCTACCGTTGAGCACTGCTAGTGAATTTTTTTTTATTTTGGCTATTGTGTTTATTAATTCTAGAATTTTATTCAGTTCATTTAAAAAAGTGTTTTATATGGCTTTATTAATATACAGTTCACATTTCATAAAATTCACCAATTTAAAATGAGTAGTTTTATGTATATTCACAGATATGTGAAACCATCAGTACAGTCAATTTAAAAAGATTTTTATTGCATCACGCATGATTAACTGTCTAAATATACAGTCCAGTCCTAGGCAATGACTAATCTACTTTATTTCTATGAATTGTCTATTTTGGATAGTTAATATAAATAAAATTATAGTATGAGGTCTTCTGTGACTAGCTTCTTTCACTAAGGATTTTTTTTCAAGTTTTATCCATATTGTAGCATGAATTAGCATTTTATTTGTTTTTATGGCTAAATAATATTCCACTGTATGGATATATCACATTTGTTTAGCCATTCACTGATTGATGGGCATTTGTTTTTTTTTCCACGTTTTGACTATTATTAAGAATATTGCTATAAACATTTATATACAAATGTCATGGACCAAATAATGCCATCCTAACAACGTTACATCTTTCAATTTATAAACATATTTTTACTTTCATTTATCTAGGTCTTCTTTAACCCATTTTATTTCATTGAGTTGATCTTCAGTCTCTGATATCCTTTCTTCTGCTTGGTCAATTCAGCTATTGAAACTTGTGTATGCTTCATGAAGTTTTTTTGTTGTGTTTTTCAGCTCCATCAAGTCACTTATATTCTTCTCTAAGCTGTTTATTCTCATTAGCATTTTGTCAAACCTTTTTTCAAGGTTCTTAGTTTCTTTGTATTGGGTTAGAACATGTTCTTTTAGCTCAGAGAAGTTTGTTATTATCCACTTTCCGAAGTCTGTTTCTGTCAGTTCATCAGAATCATTCTCCATCCAGCCTTGTTCCCTTGCTGGTGAGGAGCTGTGATCCCTTGGAGGAGGAGAGGCATTCTGGTTTTGGGTGTTTTCATCATTTTTGCACTGCTTTCTTCCCATCTTTGTGGATTTATCTACCTGTGGTCTTTGTTGTTGGTGACTTTCAGATGGGGTCTCTGAGTGGACATCTTTTTTGTTGATGATGAAGTTATTTCTTTCTGCTTTTTAGTTTTCCTTCTAACAGTCAGGCCCCTCTGCTGTAGGACTGCTGGAGGTCCACTCTAGACCCTGCTTGCCTAGGGATCACCTGCGACAGCTGCAGAACAGTAAGCATTGCTGCCAGTTTCTTCTGTTACCTTTATCCCAGAAGGATACCTGCCAGATGTCAGCCCCAGCTCTCCTTTATGAGGTGTTTCTCTGGATACACGGGGGTTAGGGAGCTGCTTGAGGAGACAGTCTGTCCCTTATAGGAGCTCAAGTGCTGAGTTGTGAGCTCTGTTGTTCTATTCAGAATTGCTGGGCAGGTACATTTAAGTCTGCTGCAGCCGATCCCTTAACTGCCTTTTTTGTCTCAGGTGCTCTCTCCTGGGAAGATGAGGTTTATTTATAAATTCCTGATGTGCTGCTGCTTTTTTTCATAGATGCCCTGCCCTGCAAGGAGATAGCCTTGTCAGTCTGCCAGCAGAGGCATTGCTGAGCTGCCATGGGCTCTGCCCAGCTGCTGTGTGAACTTCTTATGCCCTGCCCAGCAAGGAGGTAGCCTAGTCACAGTCTGTCATCAGAGGCATTGCTGAGCTGCTGTGGGCTCTGGCCAGCTGCTGTGTGAACTATCTTGAGATTTTGTTTGTAGAGGTATAGTTAGAACTGCCTTGGTAATGGCAGTCTGCCTCAGTAATGGTGGACTGCCTCAGTAATGGAGGGTGGTCTTGGTAATGGTGGACTGCTTTGGAAATGGTGGACTGCCTCGGTAATGGCAGATGTCCTTCCCCCCACAGAGCTGGACCATCCTGGGTCTAGCTGAACTTGCTGTGAAACTCTCAGTCCAAAGTGTTTCAGATTGCTGGTCTTTCTGCGCGTGAGACCTCCCAGTCTGATCACCTGGCTCCCTGTTTCAGCCCCCTTTTCTTCAGTTGATTGGGTGACTCTGTCTCCCAAGCACTCCAGGCATCAGTTGAAATGACCATCTAAATTTGTGTGAGTTTTTGTGTGGAAACCCGCTGCACCAGCTGAAACAGCCATGCTGGAGACATGTCGTGTTTTTCTGCCCAGAAATCTCCTGGTCTGTGGGCAGTAAAAATTCATTTGGAAATGCAGTAATCACTCACCCTCTGTGTTCTTGCTGGGAACTGCCCTCCAGAGTTGTTCCTATTCGGCCATCTTGGATGTTTTTAGAGAATGTAGTTTTTAGAGAATCTAATTTTTATTTGATTTGTTAGGTTTATTGCCAAGAAGTCTACTATTTTTATGCTACTACAAATGGAGTTTTTCTGTTTACTTTATTCTTGAAATGTTCATTGCAAATGTATAGAATTACTTCTGCAATATATAATAGTTTTAGTGGATTATTAGAATTTTTGTATAAAAATTGTATTGCCTCTTAGTAGAGATTGCTTTGCTATTTTCTTTTCAATGTGGATGCTTTTTATTTATTATTTTGCTTAACTGTCCTAGATGAAACACATTCAGTACAATATTGCTTTACTATTTTCTTTTCAATGTGGATGCTTTTTATTTATTATCTTGCTTAATTGCCCTAGATGAAACACATTCAGTAAAATATTAAATTAGAAATAGTAAGACAATGCATCCTGGTGTTGTTACTGATATTAAGGGTAAGGTATCTAGAGTTATCTAGTCACCATAAAATATAATGTTAGCTGTGGAATTTTCACAGATTGCCATTATCAGGCTGAGGAAATTTTCTTCTGTTTCTAGTTTATTGAGTGTTACTATCACAAAAGGTTGTTAGATTTTTTTCTGAATGCTGTTCTGCATATACTGAGATGACTATGTAATTTTGGTTTTTATTCTACCAATATAATGTATTAGATTAGGTGGTCTACAGATATAAAACAATTTTTCATTCTTGAGATAAATTTTACTTGGTCATGATGCCTAATTCTTTTTATGTGTTTCTAAATTCAATTAGCTAGTGAATTTTGTATTCTGGTTATTCTACTTCTAAACTCTTTAAATCTTTAAATAAATCCTTTAAATATTTTTGCACTGATATTTTCCATATGATGAGACATTGTCACTGTAATTTTCTTTAATTTTTAAGCATTATTTTTAGTTATTAGATATACTTATTACAGCTTTTTTGATTTTTTTAAATCTACTATGTCTGTCATCTAGGCACATCAAAGAAAATTCTTTTGCTTTTATTTTTGTGTATGAGACACTATTATTAATTTTTTTTTTAAATTTTTATTGCATTTTAGGTTTTGGGGTACATGTGCAGAACATGCAAGATAGTTGCATAGGTACACTATTATTAATTTTTCTGTGTATTTTTTTCTTTGTTTAAACATGGACATATGAGATAGTATGTTTAACCAGTTCTAGATACTGACCCCATTATTTTTTTCCCTCACCTCCTCTGGTTGGTGCTGTTGTGTATTTATTTGTCTACTGTCTTACTTTCTGAGGCAGTTACATTTCTATTTTTTTACCATTGGATATGTGTTTGTTGCCTAGAATCTTCTATTAGAGTTCACAAAATAAGCAAAGTAAGATAGGAGAAATAATTTGCAGTAGGCTACTGCAAATATTGGGGTTCAAATTTCTTCTACTGCAAATGTTGGGGCCCAAATTATTTTTTCTAACTTACTTTACTTACTTTGTTTGAATTTTTGTCACCCTAAACCTCAGGTTAAAATTTGATCCCTAATGTTGAGGGTGGGGAGTAATGAGAGGCATTTGGGGCATGGGAGTGGATCCCTTAATGATAGATTAATGTCCTACCGAGAGGATTATGAGTAAGTTCTCACTTTACTATTTTCTATGAGAACTGGTTGTTAAAATGAGCCTTGAATTTCCTCCTCCACTTGCTTCGTTTCTTACCATGAACTGTATGCCACATACCAGCTTTGTTTTACCATTTACCACAGGTGGAAGAAGCCTGAGGCCTGCATCAGATGCTCAATCTTATACAGCAGAATTATGTAAAAAATAAATATTTTTTCTCCATAAATTACCTAGCTTCAGGTATTTCTTTACTGCTAGCAAGACTAACTGGACTAACACACTACTGTACCTAGGATAGATGTTTTACCTAATAAGTGAAGAATGGATGAGAGAAGAGAAAGCTGATTCCCTTAACCATAGTTGTCTTTAACAGATTGCTGGTGAGCCAGGGCTTGGTGGAGGCTGAGAAATGCCAATGATGATCTGCCCTTTGCAGTGTGGAAGTATAGTTTTGTACTGGGAACTCAGAGGAGAGAGAAGTTTCACCTTCCTGACAGCATATACTCAAAGAAGAGTGTCCAAGCTATATCTTCTGTAAAACATAGTTAGAATGGAGAAATGGAAGTAGGTGGTTTAATAACAGGTTTTAGCTCATATGCTAGATGTTTGATTTTAGGAAATTTAGTAAATTTCTTTGAATGCTTATGTCTCCATTTGTTTTTTATTTTTAGGACTATTTTAAAAGACTATATGGTAGATTATTTTAAAGTTATTTTCACCAGTTAAAATCATTGTTTTGCTGGAGAAAGAGCACAAAGCTCCACATTACATAATTCCAGAAGCATATTGTTTAAATATACAAACAGTTTATTTTGTAAAATATATTATTATACAAGTATAAATGTTCTATTTTGATACTTTTTACAAGCATTTCTGCAGATATCTGTCCAAAACCCTAATATGATCTTATTATACAAGTAAAATAACTTGTTAAACTTTATGTAAAGTCAATACTTACACTATATATTGTTTTAATAGACTTGCTTTTTTTTAAACACAACATGGTTATTGTTATTTGTTCATGTTATTGAACATAACTAGTACATTCATTTTCAGAGTTGTTTATGTAAAAATCATATATGTATCTCTGACATTTAGTGCAATTAAACTTCTTTTTATGTACATACTTATCTCTTTTCTGTGGTAAAATCTACTTTTAATTATTTTCAATAATATAATACACTATTATATACTGTGGTTATCATGTAGCAATTAAACTTCTTAATATTTGCCACCTGAAACAATTGAAAGTATACAGTATGCCATTCCTTTGTGTTCTTTATTTGATGGACAAGTCTTTTTTTTTTTGTGATGGAGTTTCACTGTTGTTACCCAGGCTGGAGTGCAATGGCGCGATCTCAGCTCACCGCAACCTCCGCCTCCTGGGTTCAGGCAATTCTCCTGCCTCAGCCTCCTGAGTAGCTGGGATTACAGGCACGCGCCACCATGCCCAGCTAATTTTTTGTATTTTTAGTAGAGACGGGGTTTCACCATGTTGACCAGGTTGGTCTTGATCTCTCGACCTCGCGATCCACCCGCCTCGGCCTCCCAAAGTGCTGGGATTACAGGCTTGAGCCACCGCACCTGGTGATGGACAAGTCTTTACCATCACATGAATGAGATGACTTTTGAAGAACCCTGAGTTATTAATATAATCTATTAAAATTAGAAGAGAAGTCTAAAAATTATTGCATAATTTCTACTTTGTAATGCCACATGAGCAATTTTCCACTCCATGCCCTTCTCCTTTTTTAAAATGCCTCTTTTTAAAAATGCTTCATTTTCTACAACCATTACTTAAGTGAACCACCACTGTGAGATACTGACACATAAGACTTCTTTCCTTCTTGTGAAAAATAACTTAATAGGGCTTTCTCCTTGCTTTTTATTTCCAACATAATTCACCTCTTTGAAAGCTGACCAATAATTGTTTTAGTCTAACATTTACCAGTACATCCTGGCATTTATGCAGATTTCCCTCAAACACATTAATGCTGATTTTTATTTGAATTCCTAATTATAATTTTACAGTTTGTAAAAACATAGAAGTGTACATGTTAATTTTTTAAGATATTGTATAAACTGATTTTTAGCTTATTCCTTTGATACATCTACTTTTAAATGTGAATTACAATCCTCAGTTAAAACAACAGTGAGCAATACAACAAAAAATCTTTCAATACTCATCTTCCCACATAAACATCAATTCAAACAATTATTCCCACATGAAAATACCTACACGAGAACTAAGAAAACCAGCTGAAAGAATATATTATCTAGGTATAGCACAGAAATAAGAAAAGATGCATTGAAGAAAGTAGAAATGATAGTTTTACACTACCCACATCACCATTCTACAAATTACAGGCAACACAACATTGAAAGAGATGCCATTTGCTTAGGAGAACTTTGCCTCAATCCCACAAACCCAGTATAAAACAGCACTATGCATATTCATACAGCCCCTGATTCTAGGCTGCCACCATCTATATTAGTGCACTCTCATGGTGTTATTAATAAAGACTTAAGACTGGGTAATCTATAAAGAAAAGAGGTTTAATTGACTCATAGTTCTGTATGGCTGGGGAGGCCTCAGGAAACTTACAATTATGGCAGAAGACACCTGTTAACATGGCAACAAGAGGGAGAATAAGAATAACATCAGGGAAATGTCAGGCAATTATAAAACCATCAGATCTCATGATGACATTCATGCTATGACAATACCATGAATATGGGATTATAATTCAAACTGAGGTTTTTTGGGGACACAAATCCTAAGTCTACCATTTCACTTCTAGCCCCTTTCAAATCTCATGTCCTCCCACTTCAAAACCAATCTTGCCTTCCCAATAGTCCTCCAAAGACTTAACTCATTTCAGCATTAACTCAAGGTCCACAGTCCAAAGTCTTATCTGAGACAAAGCCAGTCTCTTCCATCTATGATTCTGTAAAATCCAAAGCCAGTTAGTTATGTCCTAGATACAATGGGAGTGCAGGTATTGGGTAAATACGCTTACTCCAAGGTAGAGAAATTGGTCCCCAAAAATGGTGCTACAAACTCCATGCAAGTCTGAAGTCCAACAGGACAGTCATTAAACTTTAAAGATCTAAAATAATCTTTTTACTTCATATCTCACATCCAGGTTATGCTGATGCAAACTGTGGGCTTCCATGGCCTTGGGCAACTCCACCCCTGTGGCTTTGTAGGGTACAGCCTCCCTCTCAGCTGCTTTTCTGGGCTGGCATTGAATGTCTGTGGCTTTTTCAGATGCAGAAGTGCAAGCTGTCAGTGGATCTACCATTCCAGGTTCCGCAGGACAGTGGACCTCTTCTCACAGCTCCACTAAACAGTGCCCTAGTGGAGATTCTGTGTGGGATTCCAACCCTAAATTTCCCTTCTGCACTGCCCTAGCAGAGGTTCCTTATGAAAGTGCCATGCCTGCAGCAAACACCTTCCTGGACACCTAGCCAGAGGTCTCCTTGGGGAAGAACAAGAGGAAGATGATCAGACTGCACCTTCAGGACTGCCCTAAAACTAGGCTGGATTCTGCATCTCCATGTTGCAGGCCTTCTAGGCAGACTTTATTTCTAGGTTGCCCCACCTAAAGTCAGCTGATACCAGCAGCACTGCCTGGCTGAGCCAAGTGGCCCCATGCTCTGAACTGCTTCCAAAATCAGGCTGCTCCCCACAAAACTGGACACCATGCATGCCTAACACCAGGCTAGTAACATCAATTCTAGTCATCAGGATGGCAGTCAAGTATCTAGCCTTTAGTCAAGACCCTAAAATACAGATTTCAGACCCACAGAGCTTCAAGTCAGCTCCTGTGGCACCAGGCTTCAGACTCACCACAGTGCCAGGTTGGCATTCTCACCTCAAGCACTAGACAGTCATCTATGGAAACAGGCCCTGTCCTATCCAGTGCCAGACTGATTATTGCAGTTGCATCATCCAGGCTGACCCCTGTAGCCCTATGCTTCAGCAGACCCAAGTTCTGGTTCTGTTAGTGGATCCCCAAACTTGACTGGCTTCCACATACCCAGGTGTCATGACTACCCTAGTGTATCCAGTTCCCATGCTAGCCCCAAAGGCTCTCAGACTCAGGTAAGCATCTGTACAACAAGCCTCCAAGCTGACACTAGTTGACAAGATTCCAGGTTAAATTCAAAAGTCTTGGGCTCCAGGCTACCTCAAGTAGCTCAAGGTGCCAGGTAACCACCCAAGATCCTAGGTGTCAGACTAGCCCCCATGGACCTAGGCTCCATGCTGGCCAGAGCATAAGGTTGGTCACAGGCTACAAGGTGGTCCCCATGATCCCAGACTTCAGGAACTCAATGTCTAAACTTGTTCTAGCATACATAGTGACAAGACACACCCAAGTAGACCAAAGTGCCTACCTAAATCTTGTGGATATAGGCTCTAACACCACTTCTGAAGACATAGTCAGCAGGTGAGTCCTCGTGTGCCCAGGACCCATATCCATCTCCATGGACTAAGACGGTTCAAGACCTGACTCAGTTCCAGGCCAGTCCTTGCTGAATTAATTCAAGATTATCCCTTTAGTTTCAGGCACTAAGCTTATAGGAGATCAGTCAGGGTGGTGGGAAAAATAGGAAAAACGCAAACCTTGGAAGGGCAAAAGGTTTTGCAAAAGGTTTGGGAAAGGATTATGGCTGAAGGCAGCCTAATCCTCCTACCTTGAGCTAATAGCAAAGAGCAGATAACAAGGGAATGTAGAGGAATTTATCTAAATAGCTTGTTTACTTATGTTGTCCTAAAACTGACCTCGTGCCCAAGACTGCTCTCTACTAGGGTGGTTGACAATGTTAATTACCCACAAATGGTGTTTCCTCTTGCCTTTATTATTAAATTTGTACTAAATAAATGTGAGTGTTGTGGCTTATTGGGGCTGCTGCTGACTCTGGCAGGGGTCCCCTAGCTGTGCTGACAGGCAAGCCTGTGTTTTCAAACATACTCCATTCATCCATTGCTTTGTCAGAGTCTGCAGGACAGATTGAGCAGCAGCTCATCTCAGGACCTTGCCAGAGCCTGCAGACTAAAGCTCAGGACCCATTCCAGTGACAGGTTCACCTTGATGGACCTAGGTTTCAGGCTGGCTTATACAGATATGGGCTCCAATGCCTCCCATGTAAATTCAGGATTTAAGCCTATCTCTGAAGACTGAATTAGCAGGTTCACCCCACTAAATATGAGCTTAAAGCCAAACCCTAAAGACACAGGTATTGTGATTGCACATGCTGAATCAGGCACAAAATAGCTCTCCCTGGGAATTCAGCAGCAAATTCACTCTTTGGTTATGCCTGGAACATGAACACCTACCTGGTGAACACTTCCCTAGACAAAGCCAGTCTGCAAAGACTGAAGTAAATCCATATTTTTTCAAATACACTAACCTCAATCTAAGGTGACAGGAAACATGAACAATGAAAGAGACACAACAGCATCAAAAGAACACAAAAATATTTCAGTAACGAAACCAAAAGAAATAAAGATATACAACCTGTCTGAAAAAGAATTTAAAATGAATTATTTTTAAGGAAGCTCAGTGAATTTTGAGGAATTACAAAGAAACAAGTTAACTAAGTAAATAAAACAATAAATGATGAAAGAGATAAATTTAAAATAAAGATTCAAATTCTACAAAACACCCAAAAATTCTGAAGCTGAAAATTATGATGAACAAAATGAAAAGTGTAATAGAGAATGCCGATAGATTTCATGAAGGCCGCTAGAACTAATCAAGCATAAGAAAGATCTTTCAGGCCAGGTGTTGTTAACTATGCCCCAAATCCTAGGACTTAGAAAGGCCAAGGCAGGCAGAACATGAGCCCAGGAGTTTAAGATCAGCCTGGACAACATGGAAAAACCTCATCTCTCTCTTTAAAATATATATATATATATAAAATTGTACTTTAAGTTCTGGGGTACATGAGCAGATTATACAGGAATGTTGCTTAGGTACATACATGGCAATGTGGTTTGCTGCCTCCATTCCCCCATCATTTATATCTAGCATTTCTCCCCATGTTATCTCTCACCAATCTCCCTACCCCCCACTGTCCCTCCTCTAGTCCCCCCAAACAGACTTCAGTGTGTCATACTCACCTCCCTATGTCTATATGTTCTCATTGTTCAATACCCGCCTATGAGTGAGAACATGAGGTGTTTTATTTTCTGTTCTTGTGTCACTTTGCTGAGAATGATGGTTTCCAGATTCATCCATGTCTCTACAAAGGACACGAACTAATCATATTTTCTGGCTGCGTAGAATTCCATGGTGTAAATGTGCCACATTTTCCTTGTCGAGTCTATCATTGATGGGCATTTGGGTTGGTTCCAGGTCTTTGCTATTGTAAACAGTGCCGCAGTGAACATACATAAGCATGTGTCTTTATAACAGAATGATTTATAGCCCTTTGGGTATATACCCAGTAATGAGAGTGCTGGGTCAAATGGAATTTCTACTTCTAGGTCCTTGAGGAATGATCACACTGTTTTCCACAATGATTGAACTAATTTACACTCCCACCAACAGTGTAAAAGCGTTCCTATTTTTCCACATCTTCTTCAGCATCTGTTGTCTCCAGATTTTTTAATGATCACCATTCTAACTGGTAAGAGATGGTATCTCAATGTGGTTTTATTTGCTTTTCTGTAATGATCAGTGATGATGAGCATTTTTTCATATGTTTGTTGGCTTCATTTATGTCTTCTTTGAAAAGTGTCTGTTCACATCCTTCACCCACCTTTGGATGGGATTGCTTGTTTTGTTTTGTTTTTTCCCTTGTAAATCTATTTTAGTTCTTTGTAGATTCTGGATATTAGCCCTTTGTTAGATGGGTAGATTGCAAAAATTTTTTCCCATTCTGTTGGTTGCTGGTTCACTCTAATGATTGTTTCTTTTGCTGTACAGAAGCTCTGGTGTTTAATTATATCCCAATTGTCTATTTTGGCTTTTGTTTCCAATGCTTTTGGTGTTTTAGTCATAAAGTCCTTGCGTATGCCTATGTCCTGAATGGGTTTGCCTAGGTTTTCTTTCAGGGTTTTTATGGTGTTAGGTCTTATGTTTAAGTATTTAATGCATCTGGAGTTAATCTTAGTGTAAGGTGTCAGGAAGAGGTCCAGTTTCTGTTTTCTGCACATGGCTAGCCAATTATCTTAACACCATTTACTAAACAGGAAATCCTTTCCCGATTCCTTGTTTTTGTCCAGTTTTTCAAAGATAACATGGTTGTAGATGTGTGATGTTGCCTCTGAGGCCTCTGTTCTTTTTCATTGGTCTGTATCTCTGTTTTGGTACCAATATCATCCTGTTTTGATTGCTGTAGCCTTGTAGTATAGTTTGTAGTCAGGTAGCATCATGCCTCCAGCTTTGTTCCTTTTGGTTAGGATTGTCTTGGCTATGTGGGCTCTCTTTTTGCTCCATGTGAAGTTTAAGGTGATTTTTTCCAGTTCTTTGAAGAGGGTCATAGGTAGCTTGATGAGTATAGCATTGAATCTATAAATTACTTCGGGAAGTATGGCCATTTTTATGATATTGATTCTTCCTTACCGTGAGCATGGATTGTTTCTCCATCTGTTTGTGTTCTCTCTTATTTCATTGAGCAGTGGTTCATAGTTCTCCTTGAAGAGGTCCTTTACATCCTTTGTTGGTTGTATTCCTAGGTATTTTATTCTCCTTGTAGCAATTGTGAATGGGAGTTCCCTCTTAAGATGGCTCTCTTTAAGCTGTTTTTGGTGTATAGGAATGCTTGTGATTTCTACACATTGATTTTGTATCCTGAAGCTTTGCTGAAGTTGCTTATCAGTTTAAGGAGAGTTGGAGCTGAAATTATGGGGTCTTCTAAATATACAGTAATGTCATATGCAAATAGAGACAATACTACATTCTATTTTCCTAACTGAATACACTTTATTTCTTTTTCTTGCCTTATTGCTCTGGGTAGAACTTCCAATACTATATTGAATAGGAGTGGTGAGAGAGTGCATCCTTGTCTAGTGCCAGAGTTCAAAAAGAATGCTTCCAGTTTTTGCCCATTCAGTATGATATTGGCTGTGGGTTTGTCATAAATATTTTCTGTTATTTTGAGATACATTCCATCGATACCTAATTTATTGAGAATTTTTAGCATAAAGGGCTGTTGAATTTTGTCAAAAGTATTCTCTTCATCTTTTGAGATAATCATGTGATTTTTGTCTTTGTTTTTTTTTATGTGGTTGGACATATTATGTTTATGGACTTTCATATGTTGAACCAGCTTTTCATGCATGGAATGAAGCCTACTTTATAGTGACAGATAAGCTTTTTGATGTGCTGTTGCAGTCTGTTTGCCAGTATTTTATTGAAGATCTTTGCATCTATGTTCATCATGTTTATTGGCCTGAAGTTTTCTTTCTTTGTTGAGTCTCTGACGGGTTATGGTATGAGGATGATATTGGTCTCATAAAATGATTTTGGAAGGATTCCCTCTTTTTTATTGTTTGGAATAGTTTCAGAAGGAGTTGTACCAGCTCCTCTTTGTATTTGTGGTAGAATTTGGCTGTGAACCTATCTGGACCTGGGCATTTTTTGTTTGGTAGGCTATTAATTGCTGCCTCAACTTCAGCTCTTTTTATTGGTCTATTCAGGGTTTCAACTTCTTCCTGGTTTAGTCTTAGCAGGGTGTGAGTGTCCAGGAATTTATCCATTTATTCCAAGTTTACTGGTTTATGTGCATAGAGTTGTTTGTAGTAATCTCTTATGGTAGCCCCACATCACACCTACTCTAAAATTGACCACATAATTGAAAGTAAATTACTCCTCAGCAAATGCAAAAGAACGAAAATTGTAACAGTCTCTCAGACCCCAGTGCAATAAAATTAGAACTCAGGATTAAGAAACTAATTCAGAACCACACAACTTCATAGAAACTGAACAACTGGCTCTTGAATGTTGACTGGATAAACAATGAAATGAAGGCAGAAATAAAAAGATCTTTGAAACCAATGAGAATGAATACACAAGGTACCAGCAAATCTGGGACACATTTAAAGCAGTGTCTAGAGGAAAACAGTGTGGCATTTCCTCAAGGACCTAGAAATAGAAATGCCATTTGACCCAGCAATCCCATTACTAGGTATATATCCAAAGGACTATAAATCGTTCTACTATAAGGACACATGCACACAAATGTTCATTGCAGCACTCTTTACAATAGCAAAGACCTGGAACCAACCCAAATGCCCATCCATGATAGACTAGACTGGGAAAATGTGGCACATATACACCATGGAATATTATGCAGCCATCAAAAATGATGAGTTCGTGTCCTTTGTAGGGACATGGATGAATCTGGAGAACATCATTCTCAGCAAACTGACACAAGAAGAAAAAATGTAATACTGCATATACTCACTCATAGGCGGGTGATGAAAAATGACAACACATGGACACAGGGAAGGGAGCACTACACACTGGGGTCTATTGGGGGGAATAGGGGAGGGACAATGGAGGGGAGCTGGGGAGGGATAGCCTGGGGAGAAATGCCAAATATGGGTGAAGGGGAGGAAGGCAGCAAAACACACTGCCACGTGTGTACCTACGCAACTATCTTGCAAGTTCTGCACGTGTACCCCAAAACCTAAAATGCAATAAATAAATAAATAAATAAAATAAACTGTACTGATATAGAAGACGTGTAGCATGTAATTTATAAATTAGAATAAAATATATTATACTTCTTACTATGAATTTCATATAGGTGACTAATTCTCACAGAACACTTTCAGTGATTTTTGCTGAACTCTTGTATTTCTAGCCAACCTATGGTTTTGATTCTCACTCATAGGTGGGTGATGAACAATGAGAACACATGGACACAGGGAAGGGAGTACTACACACTGGGGTCTATTGGGGGAAATAGGGGAGGGACAGCAGAGTGGGGGAGTGGGGGAGGGATAGCATGGGGAGAAATGCCAAATGTAGGTGAAGGGGCAGAAGGCAGCAAAACACACTGCCACGTGTGTACCTATGCAACTATCTTACATGTTCTGCACATGTACCCCAAAACCTAAAACGCAAGAATAAAAAACCAAAAAAATAAAAATAATAAAAATAAAAACAAAAAAATCTATAATATGGCAAATGAAAAAAAAAGAAATAAATGTCCATATGGGAAGCAAAGAAAGATCTAAAATTGACACCCTATCATCAAAATTGAAAGAGCTAGAAGAGCAAGATCAAAAAAAAAACTCAAAAGCTAGCAGAAGACAAGAAATAACTAAGACCAGAGCAGAACTGAAGGAGATAGAGACACAAAAATTCCTTCAAAAATTAATAAATTCAGGGGCTGTTTCTTTTGGGGGAAGGTCAACAAACTAGAATTACCCCTCTCACAAGATTAATAAAAAGAAAAGAGAGAAGAATCAAATACAGGCAAAATCCCACCTCTATAATAAACAAAACAAAACAAAAACAACAAGAAAAAAACCTGTTGGATGTTGTGGTGCATGCCTTTAGTTCCAGCTACCCAGGAGGCTAAAGAAAGAGGATTGTTTGAGTCTAGAAGGTGGAAGTTGCTGGGAGAAGAGATCCTGCCACTGCACTCCAGCTTGGGTAACAGAGAAATAACTTGTCAGAAGAGAGAGAGAGAGAAAAAAAAAGATCTCAGAAATCAAAGACAAGTTACATAAAAAAAAATATATATAGGCAGAATAAAAGAATGAAAAGTAATTATATTAGTCCGGGTTCTCTATAGGGACAAAAAAATAGAATATATGTATATTTAAAAGAAAGTTTATTAAGGATAATTGACTCACAGGGGCCCAAGGTAAAGTCTGCAAGTTGAGGAGCAAGGAGGTCAGTAGTGGATCAGTCTGAGTCCCAAAACCTCAAAAATGGGAAAGCCTACAGTGCATCCTTCAGTCTGTGGATGAAGGCTGGAGATCCCCTGGCAAACCACTAGTTTAAGTCCAAGAGTCCAAAAGCTGAAGAACTTGGAGTCTTATATTCAAGGACAGAAAACATTTAGCATGGGAGAAAGGTGAAGACCAGAAGACTCAGAAAGTCTGCTCATTCCACCTTCTTCTGCCTGTTTTTTTCTAGCTACTCTGGCAGCCTAGAAGGTGGTGCCCAGTCAGATTAAGAGTGGGACTATCATGGACATAGGGAGGGGAGCACCACACACTGAGGTCTATTGGGGGAAATAGGGGAGGGACAGCGGGGGGGGAGCAGGGGAGGGATGGCATGGGGAGAAATACCAAATATGGGTGAGGGGGCAGAAGGCAGCAAAACACACTGCCACGTGTGTACCTATGCAATTATCTGGCATGTTCTGCACATGTACCCCCAAACCTAAAATGCAATAAAAATTAAAAAAAAAAAAAAAAGAGTGGGACTATCTCTCCCAGTTCACTGACTCAAATGTTAATTTTCTCTAGCAACATTGTCACACATCCAGAAACAATACATTGCATTCTTCAATCCAATCAAGTTGAGACTTAATGTTAATCATCACAAGTCAACTCCTTGTCAAATTAAACCCATATACATATCCAAATGAAGACAATAATAAGATTACAATTACACCTAATATAATGCAGCTATTCTGTGTACAGTGGAAGTATGCTAATTCTTAATCTAAATGCTGTTACATCAAGTTGACAGCACTGAAATACTGATATGGAGTCAGTAAATCTATGTCACATAATAAAGAAAGAAGATAGAAAATAAAGATATTTTCTTAGTATATGTGCATACAAGCACAAGAAACTTCTTAACAAAATAAGGAGAAAATATTCATGACAATTACAGTCCTCGTTTCTGCAACTGGTCATATGGTGGTAGTTGGTATTGATAACTACCTTCTTCTATTACCCATTCTGTATTCTTCTTGCTTTTAGCAAGCTCCTCAGCTGGTCATTATATTTTATCTGATGGAGTTACCCCAATATTCATTCTTGAAGGGTCCAGGTAATTTTTAACCCTGCCTGGATTGGGTTGTTATAGTTTTCCATTGACTTTAATTACAGGGAATGGTAATATTAAGAGATGCCATAAGGGATCTCCTGTATTTCACACATACTCTTTCTTACCTCCACTGTGGAATAGTAGACTGATATCATCTTGATAGTCTGGGTCAATCACCCCTGACAACAATGTAACTCCTTTCTTAGCCTGTTGACTCCGAGGTAGGAGAAACTTAAAGTGGCCAGGTGGCAATCTTAACTTCCACTTTAATAGAATTACTGTTGTGTCTTCTGATGGCAACATTCCTCCCTCTGGAACTAAGACAGAACATTATGTCATGAAAACAGGAAGCAAAATTTTTGCTAGTGGGTCACTAGGGTTGATGGTGAGTGGTACCACTTTCAATTAAACCCTTTGATTCCTGTACCTGTAAATCCTGGCTATGAGAGAAACAGTGCCATATATTGATTGAGAGCATACACAGCCCTCTGGAGAACTTAGCCCCAGCCCTGCAAAGTATTGTCACCTAGATGGCTTTGTAACTGTGACTTCAAAAAGGCATTCAATTAAGCTGCTTTAGGATGATGGAAAACATGGTAAGACAAGTGAATTCCATAGGCATGAGCCTACTGCCACACTTCTTTAGCTGTAATGTGAGGGACTTGGTCAGAGGCAATGGTATGTGGAATACCATGATGGTGGATAGGCATTCCTTCAGTCCATGGATGGTAGTCATGACAGAAGCATTGCATGCAGGATAGGCAGATATATATCCAGAGTAAGTGTCTTTTCTGGTCGGGACAAACCGCTACCCTTTTCATGATGAAGGAGGTCTAATATGATCAGCCTGTCACTAAGTAGCTGGCTGATCACTCTGAGAAATTGTGCCATATTGAGGGCTAAGTGTTGGTCCCTTATGCTGGCAAATTGGGCACACAGCAGTGGCTATAACCAGATCAGCCTTGGTGAGTGAAAGTTTATCTCTGAGCCAAAGTGTAACCTCCATCCTTGCCACCATGGCCACTCTATTTATGGGCCCATTGGGCAATGACAGAGATGGCTCGGGGAAGAAGTTGAGTGGTGTCCACAAAGTGAGTCATCCTGTCCACTTGAATATTAAAATACTACTGTGCTAAGATTACCGTTTGGTGAACAATTACATGGGATACAAATATCTTCACAGATTTTGACCACTAAGAGACATCAATTTACATACATATTTCCCAAATCTCTTTGTACCAATTTTTCAATCATGCTTCTTCTAAGTCCCTGTCCATTCAGCATAACCATTGGCTACAGCTCATGAATCAGTATATAATTGAACATCTGGTCATTTCTTCTTCCATGCAGAGCTCACAACCAGCTGCACTGCTCAAAGTTCTGCCAACTGGGAAGATTTACCTTCACTGTTGTCCTTCAGGGGTATCCTAGAAAGAGGCTATAGTCATGCAGTTGTTCACTTTTGGGTGGTGCCTGCATATTGTGTAGAACTATTTGTAAACCAAGCCCTAGTCTTCTCTTCCTCTGTTAACTGATCATAAGGAACTCCCCTTGAGGCCATCAGTGCAGACTTGAGAGAAATTAGCATAGCAAGAGTGGATACCTTGGACAATTAAGCCTTGGACAATTAAGTTACTTCTTCATGTAACTTACTTTTTTTTTTCAGGACCTGATCGAGCCCAGTCATGCATATATCACTTTCGTTTGATGATGGAACACTGCTTAGCATGCCCAACTTTATGGCTAGATGGGTCAGAAAACAGCTAGTTTATGATAGGCAGTTCAGGTCACATGGTGATTTGATAACCCATAGTCAAATGTTCAGTTTCTACCTAAGCCCAGTAAAAGGCCAAGAGCTGTCTCTCAAAAGGAGAGTCATTATCTGCAAAAGGTGGCAGGGTCTTGCTCCAAAATTCTAGAGGACCCCACTGTGATTTGCCTAAGGGGGCCTGCCAAAGGCTCAAAACAGCATTCCTATCTGCCACTTACACCTCAAGCATCATTGGATCTGCTGGGTAATATGGTCTAAGTTGGAGAGTAACTTGTACAGCAGCCTGGACCTCTTTCAGAGGCCTCTCCTGTTCTGGACACCACTCAAAACTGGGAGTCTTTTGGGTAATCTGATAAATGGGCTGGAGTAACACACCAAAATGAGGAATGTCTTATCTCCAAAATCCAAATAGGCCCACTAGGCCTTGTGCCTCTTTCTTGGTTGTAAGATGAGCCAAATGCAGCAACTTATCATTCACCTTAGAAGGAATATCTCAACAGGCCCCACATCACTGAGTCCCTAAATATTTTACTGAGGTAAAAGATCTCTGAATTCTAGTTGAATTTATTTTCCATTCCCTGACACACAAATGTCTCACCAATTAGTCCAGTGTGTTTTCTACTTCTCATTCACTGTGTCCAACCAACGTAAGGTAATCAATCTGATGGACCAGTGTGATATCTAGTGAAAGAAAAAATCAATCAAGATCTCTGTGATCAAGATTATTACACATAGCTGGAGAGTTGATCTACTCCTAGGGTAGGACAGTGACGGTACATTGCTGGCCTTGCCAACTGAAGGCAAATTCCTTCTAATGGGCCTAATGAACAGAAAGAAAAAAATGGCATTTGCCAATTCAATGTCTACATACCAGGTACCAAGAGATGCATTAATTTGCTCAATCAATGAAACCACATGTGGTACAGCAGCTGCAATTGGAGTCATCACTTGCCTAAGCTTACAATAATCCACTGTCATTCTTCAAGATTCATCTCTATTCTGCACAGGCCAAATAAGAGAGTCAAATGGGGATGTTATGGGACTTACCACCCTGCATCTTTCAAGTCCTTGATAGTGATACTAGTTAAAGTATGGGGTTATGGTGGTCAGGTAATTAATGAAGTGTTTGCTCAGGTCTGACTTTTAATGGGTCCCTGGACTCATCCTGTGGTCATTTTCCCAGTGCCAGAATGCATAATTCGCATAGACATACTTAGCAGCTGGCAGAATCCTCATATTGGCTCCCTGACTGGTAGGATGAGGGAAATTATGGTGGAAAAAGCTAAATGGAAGCCATGAGAGTTGCCTCTACCTAGGAAAATAGCAAATCAAAAACAACCTTTCCAGGGATGTGACATTGTTTTTGATTTGCTATTTCCTAGGTAGAGGCAGCTCTTATGGCTTCTATTTGGCCTTTTCCACCATAACCCCTTACTTTAACTACTTTAACAGGAGGGCCACCATAATGTTTAGGGCCCCTGGAATTAACAGCAACTCAGAGCCAGTGTCCAGTAGTCCTCGAAAGGTCTGATTATTCCTTTTCTTCCAATGCACAGCTACCCTGGTAAAAGGCTGGAGGTCTCCTTGGAGAGGGAGGGGAGAAAAATTAACAATATAAATTGTCAGTGGCATAGTGGTGTCTTTCTTAAAGGGGAAACAGCCTTTCCTTCATTCAAGGGGTTCTGGAACTGTAAACTGATTCAAGTCTGGAAATTGTTTGAGGGGCCATGATTTTCTATTTTAATAATTCATGTTAGTAATTTGTCCACTAGAACTGGAAGTTTTCTGCTTATACAAATTAGGAATGCAGTAGGTTTCCTATCAATTTCATTTCTAGGAACACCGTAATATATTAGCCAATGCCAGAGCACTACACAAGTCATACTATTCTGATTACTCCTTGGCCTCTGCTGTATATTATGGTAACTATGCCCACCTTGCCTTTGATGGTTGAGTGCTGCCACCTGGCCCCTGATACCTCAGGACTCAATTATTCCTGTTGCATTTATATTTTGTAATTGAGTGACTGCAGTTCCCACTATAAGATCAGAGAAAAGCAATCACAAAGCTCTTCAAGTATGCAAGTGCTCTCCTTACAAATTATTTTGCAAGATATTGGTGAAGTATATGTCTTCTGAATCTTTCCAGCTGGGATGAGGAGGTCTAACGTGACTAATACACGCTAGTATTCCAGTCTCCCTAAGCCTTTGGATCCCTTCCTCTATAGTAAACCAAGGGAGATCAGGCATTTCCAGCTTGCTCACAGTGGGCCATCTTTTGATCCATATTTCAGCAAACCAAGCAAACAAACTATTAGAACCTTTTGTAACTCCCCTAGCTGCAACTCTAAATTTAGAATCCATACTTAGTGAGCTCATATAAATAAACTCAGTCTGATTCACCTTTATGTTCCTTCCACCATTATCCCCGACCTTTAGTATTCACTCCCATACCTGTTCTCTTGATTTCCGCTTATATAAATTAGAAAACTCAAACTGTTCTATTGGAGTGTAGTGACCTTCTTATGGATCATACTGTGAACATCACCTCTTGGGGCCTGAGGAGACTTGAGTATAGGCACAAGTCTAGAAGCAAACCGGGGTGTTGGGAGGGGGTCATGAGGAGAATCAGCATTTTCTTTCCTGACTGCTACCTCATAGGGTCATCACTATTACCTCAGGCAGTACACGGTTAATCTCCTCAGACAAAGGTAGAAAAGCTGATGGTAACATGGGTAGGGAAAGGGATGCTGCCTCCACTGGGGGTGGGAAGGCTGTTTCTTCCTGCTCATTAGAATTTAAGAGCTTAGTGCCTCCAGTCTCATTAGGACCCTCCCCTACATCCTAGTTCCAAGTTGTAGGTTCTCAGGTTTTTTTGTTCCAATTAATGCCCTCACTTTAATGGTAGCCACCTGGTGAGGCTGTGCATGCACCTTTTGTTGCAGGTCAGTCACCTGCATAATAAGAGCTTGTGTTTGATTTTCCACAATTTCAACTCTTTCACTACAGGAGATAAGACTCTCACTCAGGGCAATCTTAGAATATTTGAGGCTCAGTATATGTTTCTGGAGCTGGAAGTTAGAATCCCTGAATTTATTATTTTCTTTCACCACTTTGTCCAGCAAACTTAGGAGCAATCAAGCAACTTCATTATATTCCTTGGTTTTGCACATATAGTCAAACATATTATGTAGAGTCACTAAACTCCTTGCCTCTCAAGAATGGTGAATCAGGAGTATCAGATGCATTTATCGTGCATAATTCTTCAAGCATTTCATGCCAAGGACTGTCAGTGTTCTTCATAATATTAGAAGTAGAGTCTTTAGCATTTTGGGGTCTAATCATATTAAGCAGCCAATTCCAGAAACTTCTAAATCAACCAAAGAAATCATCCTTAAAATTCTGTCCCATTAGAACCACTTCTGGTATGAAAATCTGTATTAGTTAGGTTTCTCTAGAGAGATTGAACTAATAAGATATACGTATATGTGAAAGGCATTTTAGTAAAGACAATTGGCCCACAAGTTCACAAGGTAAAGTCCCGCGATAGGCCATCTGCAAGTTGAGGAGCAAAGAAGCTGCAAGTGGATCAGCTCAAGTTTCAAAACCTCAAAAGTAGGGTAGCCAACAGTGCAGCATTCAATTTATGGCTGATGGCCTGAGAGCACCTGGCAAACCACTAGTATAAGTCAAAGAGTATAAAGGCCATAGAACTTGAAGTCTGATGTTTGAGGACAGGAAGCATCCAGCAGAGGAGAAGGATAAAGACCAAAAGACAGCAAGTCTGCTCATTCTGCCTTCTTTTGCCTTTTTTTCTAGCTGTCCTGGCAGCCAAGGGCTGGTGTCCACCTAGATTAAGGGTGGGTCTGTGTCTCCCAGTCCACTGACTCAAATGTTAATCTTCTCTAGCAACACCTTCACAGACACACTCAAAAATAATACTTAGTATTCTTCAATTTAATCAAGCTGACACTTTATATTAGTAAGCTTACAAAATTTTCAGGATAGCATCAAAAGAGAAAAAATTGAATTATAAGAGTTCATGATGGAGTTTAGGCCAGGTAAGAGTAAAAGAAAATATTTAATGTCTCAAGGAGGGAATAGAAAAAACTCCTGCCAATCAACAATATTGTACTTTGCAAAGCTGTTTTTCAGAAATGAAGTAAAGATAAATACTTTTACCAACAAACAAAAGCTGACAATTTTGTTACCACCATACATATATTACAATAAATATTAGAGTTTGTCAAACTGAAAGAAAATTATGAACATGAAATCATATAAAAATATCAAATTTACTGGTGAACATGAGTAGATAGTAAAATTCAGAATATTGTAATATTGTAATCATGGTGTAAATCACTTATATCTTCAGTATAAATATCAAAAGACAAAATACTGGGCAAGATGGCAAATTACAAAGTCTCAGTCTCCACTCCTTTCACAGAAAGTTAAATTAGAAACTGTCTACAGACTGAAATATTTTTTCCAAAAGCTCCAAAACCTGGAAACAAGCCTAAGACACCTGCATGATATTCAGAAATTAACAAAATACAAATTAGAAAGATAAAAAGAATAATCTCATCTGACCATGTTGTGATCTTCCCTATTCCAGGATGGCACAAGTCATATGAAGAAAACTTCCCTGGGTTCACAGTTTCTATAGGATGAAAAGAGAACTGGAACCAGTCATAAGCTTCCCTAGCATTATTAGAGACTTTCCTGGAAGGAAATTCTGACTTTACCTCATACCCTAGTGATAACAGCACAACTGGACCAACAGAATCATGTAGAAACAAAAGAAATAACACAGCATGCAGACCTTGTTGGTATCACTGTTTTCCTTCCAGTAACAGTCGTTCATTAGAAATATCAGTCAGCACACTCACCCTCAGGAGAAAGTCCACGCCAGACTCTGGCAGAGCATCCCTTGTGCACTTGTGACACATGGAACACCTTGATATCTTCAACCCCTACAGGAAGGCCATGCCCATTCTCTGAGAAAACGTTTCCATGCACCTGTGGCACAGTGAACACCTTGATGCTTTCATCCCCAGCAGAGAGGTTGTGCCTTACTTTGGTACAGTAGCTTCCACACACCTGTGGCATGTGGAACAGCCAGGCATCTCTGCCCCCAGTAGGAAAGCTGCATATGGCCCTTGTGAAGCAGCCCTTGCACACTCACAAAATATCTCAGCACTCCCACCCCTACTAGGGTAACCACATATGCCCTAATGAAGCATCCACACATTCTTGCAGCCTAAGCCACCAGTGGATTTGCAAGCATTGCTAAAATTGACTATAAATGAGGAAACTGCACAAAGACTACACTACTCAGTATTCATCCAGTACCAAAGCTGACATGCTGTACGTAACTGACTCCCTATGACACATAGGTGGGTGAAATATTTTTATTATTACAACTCCATAAAATTGGAACAGGTGACCATTTCATCAGATGCATGGATATCAATGCAAAGATAAACAAAAATATTAAAAATCGAAAAAATATAATACTACCAAGGAAACACAATAACTCTCCAGGAACAGACTCAATAAAATAAAAATTTATTGGTTTCTTGAAAAGAAATTTAAAATAATAATCTTAAGGAAACTCATTGAAATACAAGAGAATACAGATAGGCAATTCAACAAAATTAGAAAAACAATTTATTAGCTGAATGAGATATTTGAAAAAGAGAGAGGTGTCATTAAGGAAACATAAATCCTGGAGGTGAAAACTTTAATGAGTAAAAATAATAATACAAATGAGAGCTTCAAAGCAGACTAGATCAAGCAGAATACAAAAAAACAATACTAAACTTGAAGACTCTTCTTTAAGATAATGCAGTCTGAAGGAAAAAAAGTGACTTCTACCAAGATGGCCAAATAGGAATAGCTCTGGTCTGCAGTTCCCAGTGAGGGTAATTCAGAAGGTGAGTGTTATTTATATTTCCAACTGAGGTACCAGGTTCATCTCATTGGGACTGGTTAGACAGGGGGAATAGCCTAAGGAGAGCAAACTGAACAGAATGGGGCGTTGTCTCACCCAGCAAGTGCAAGAAGCTGTAGAACTTCCTCTTCTACCCAAGGAAAGCCATTAGGGACTTTTCTGAACACTTTGGCACTCTGATTCAGATACTGCACTTTCCCCACAATCTTCACAACCCACAGACCAGGAGATGCCCTCTGGTGTCTACAACACCAGCGCCCCAGGCTTCCAGCACAAAACTGGGCTGCCATGGCAGCTGCAACAATTTTCTTTTCTTTCTCATACCCCAGTGGCTTCCAAAACGCCAGTGAGACAGAACCACTCATTCCCCTGAAATAAAGGGGGCTGAAGCCAGAGAGCTGAGTGATCTGGCTTGGCAGGCCCCACCTACATGAAAACCAGCAAGGTGAGATCAACTGACTTGAAATTCTTGCAGCCAGCACAGCAGTTTGAGCTTGACCTGGAATGTTTGAGCTCAGTGGGAAAGAAGCGTCCTCCATTACTGAGGCATGAGTAGGTGGTTTTAAACTTGACTGTGTAAACAAACTGGCTGGGAAGTTTACACAGCAACTGGGTGGAGCCCACAGTAGCTCAGCAAGGCCTCTACAGGCAGACTGTGACTAGATTCCCTTCTTGCCAGCAGAGCATCTCTGAAAAAAAGGCAGCAGCCCATCAGGGACTTTTAAATAAAGCCCCTACCTTCCTGGAACTGAGCACCTAGGAAAAGGGGCAGTATCGGTCCAACTTCAGCAGACTTAAATGTCCCTGCCCAGCAGCTCTGAAGTGACCAACAGAGCTCCCAGCACAGCACTTGAGTTGTAATAAGGGACAGACTGCCTATTCAAGTGGCTCCCTGATCCCAGTTTATTCTGACTAATAGACACCATATATAGGAGATCTCTGGCTGACATCTGGTCAGTAACCTTCTGAAATGAAGCCACCAGAGGAAGAAACATGCAGCAACCTTTGCTGTCCTTCACTTCCCACAGGTTTTTCCCAGGCAAGCAGGGTCTGGAGTGGACCTCCAGCAAACTCCAGCAGACCTTTAGCACAGGTGTCTGACTGTTAGAAGAAAAACTAAAAAACAGAAAGAAATAGCTTCAACATCAACAGAAAGGACTCAGAGACCCCGTCTAAAAGTTGCCAACTTCAAAAACCAAAAGGTAGATAAATCTATGAAGATGGGAGTAAAGCAGTGCAAAAAGGCTGAAATCACCAAAAACCAGAATGTCTCTTCTCCTCCAAGGGATCAAAACTCCCCACCAGCAAGGGAACAAAACTGGATAGAGAAATAGTTTGACAAATTGACAGAAGCAGGCTTCAGAAGGTGGGTAATAACAAACTTCTCTGAGCTAAAGAAGAATGTTCTAACCCAATGCAAGGAAACTAAGAACCTTAAAAAGGTTAGTCAAAATTCTAACTAGAATAACCAGAATAGGGAAGAACATAAATAACTTGATGGAGCTGAAAAAGACAGCACAATAACTTCATGAAACATACACAAGTTTCAATATCTGAATCAATCAAGTGGAAGAAAGGATATCAAAGACTGAAATTCAAACTAATGAAATAAAGCAAGAAGGCAAGACTAGAGAAAAAAGAGTACAAAGAAATGAACAAAGCCTCCAAGAAATATGGGATCATGTAAAAAGATCAAATCTACATTTGATGGGTGTACCTCAAGGTGACTGGGAGAATGAAAACAAATTGGAAAACTTTCTTCAGGATATTATCTAGGAGAACTTTCCCAACAATCAAATTCAGAAAATACAGAGAACACTGCAAAGTTATTTATTGAGGAGAGAAACCCCAAAGCACATAATTGTCAGATTCACCAGAGCTGAAATGAAGGAATAAATGCTAAAGGCAGCCAGAGAGAAAGGTCGGGTTACCCACAAAGGGAAGCCCATCAGACTTAGCAGAACTTTCCACAGAAAGCCTAGATGCCAGAAGAAAGTGGGGGCCAGCGCAAAAAAAAGGAAAACACCCGAAACCAGAACACCTCACCGCCTACAAAAGACCAAAACTCCTCACTAGCAAGGGAACAAAGCTGGACGGAGAATGAGAGTGATGAAATGATGGAATCAGACTTCAGAAGATGGGTAATGAGAAACTTCTGTGAGCTAAAAGAACATGTTCTAAATCAGTGCAAAGAAACTAAGAACCTTGAAAAAAGATTTGAGGAAATGATAACAAGAATGGACAATTTAGAAAGGAATATGAATGAATTGAAGGAACTGAAAAACACAACACGAGAACTTAGTGAAGCATGCACAAGTTTCAACAGCCGAATTGACCAGGCAGAAGAAAGGATATCAGAAGTCGAAGATCAACTCAATGA
>CM052670.1:54072799-54090596 GCA_028533165.1 Leontopithecus rosalia
TCTCAGCAAATTGACACAAGAACAGAAAAGGAAACACCATATATACTCACTCATAGGCGGGTGATGAACAATGGGAACACATGGACATAGGGAAGGGAGCACCACACACTGAGGTCTATTGGGGGAAATAGGGGAGGGACAGCGGGGGGGGGAGCAGGGGAGGGATGGCATGGGGAGAAATGCCAAATATGGGTGAGGGTGCAGAAGGCAGCAAAACACACTGCCACGTGTGTACCTATGCAACTATCTTGCATGTTCTGCACATGTACCCCAAAACCTGAAATGCAATAAAAATTCAAAAAAAAAAAGAAAGTGGGGGCCAATATTCAACATCCTTAAAGAAAAGAATTTTAAACCCAGAATTTTATATCCAGTGAAACTAAGCTGTATAAGTAAAGGAGAAAAAATGGTCTATACAGACAAGAAACTGCTGAGAGATTTTGTTACGACCAAGCCTACTTTACAAGAGTTCTTGAAGGAAGCACTAAATATGGGAAGGAAGAACCAGTACTAGCCACTACAAAAACATACCAAGTTGTAAAGACCATTGAGACACTATGAAGAAACTGCATCAACTAATGAGCAAAATAATCAGCTAGCATCAAAACAGCAAGATCAAATTCACCCATAACAATACTAAACTTAAATGGAAATGGGCTAAATGCCCTAGTTAAAAGACACGGACTGGAAAATTGGATAAAGAGTCAAGACCCATCAGTGTCATCAGTGTGTCGTATTCTGGAGGCCCATCTCACGTGCAAAGAAAAACGTAGGCTCAAAATAAAGGGATAGAAGATTTACCAAGCAAATAGAGAGAGAGAAAAAAGCAGTGGTTTCCACCTTAGTCTCTGATAAAACAGATTCAAACCAACAAAGATGAAAAGGGAAAAAGAGGGGGATTACATAATGTTAAAGGGATAAATGCAGCAAGAAGAGCTTAGTATTCTACATATATATGCACCCAGTACAGGAGTACCCAGATACATATGGCAAGTTCTTAATGACCTACAAAAAGTCTTAAATTTCCACACAATAATAGTGGCAGACTTTATTACTCCACTATCAATATTAGACAGATCAATTAGACAGAAAATTAAAAAGTATATCCAGGACTTGAATGCAGATCTGTGCCAAGTAGACCTAGTAGACATCTACAGAACTCAACACCCTAAATCCACAGCATACACATTCTTCTCAGCACCACATCACACTTATTCTAAAATTGACCACATAATTGGGAGTAAATTACTCCTCAGCCAATATAAAAGAAATGAAATCATAACAAACAGTCTCTCAGACACAGTGCAATCAAATTAGAACTCAGGATTTAAAAACTCACTCAAAACCACACAACTACATGAAAACTGAACAACCTGCTCTTGAATGACTACTGGATGAATAATTAAATAAAGGCAGAAAAAAGATGTTTTTCAAAACCAATGAAAATGAAGACACAATGTACCAGAACCTCTGGGACACATTTCAAGCAGTATCTAGAGGAAAACAACAACAATCGCATGAAATGCCCACATGAGAAGTGAGGAAAGATCTAAAATTAACACCCTAACATCACGATTAAAAGAACTAGAGGAGCAAGATCAAACAAACTCAAAAGCTAGCAGAAGATAAGAAATAGATCAGAGAAGAACTGAAGGAGATAGACACAAAAACCTTTCAAAAAATTCAATAAATCCAGGAGCTGCTTTGTTGGAAAGATCAACAAAATAAATAGTCTGATAGCCAGACTAAGAAAAAAGGAGATAAGGATTGAATACATGCAATAAAAAATGATAAAAGAGATATCACCACTGATTCCACAGAAATACAAAATACCATCAGAGATTGCTACAAATACCTCTATGCAAATAAACCAGTAAATAAAGAAGAAGTGGATAAATTCCTGGACACTTACACCTTCCCAAGACTAATCCAGGAAGAAGTTGAATTCCTGAATAGACCAATAACAAGATCTGCAGTTGAAGAAGTGATTAATTGCCTACCAACCAAAAAATGTCCAGAACAAGATGGGCTCACAGCTGATTTCTACCAGAGGTACAAAGAGGAGCTGGTACCATTCTTTCTGAAACTATGCCAAACAATACAAAAATAGTGAATCCTTCCTAACTCATTTTATGAGACCAACATCATCCTGATACCAAAACGTTGCAGAGACACAGATAAAAAAAAGAAAATTTCAGGCCAAGATCCACAATGAACATTAATGAGAAAATCTTTAATAAAATACTGGCAAACTGAGTCCAACAGCACATCAAAAAGCTTATACATCACAATCCAGTTGGCTTCATCCCTGAGATGCAAGGCTGGTTTGACATACATAAATCTATAAATGTAATTCATCACATAAACAGAACAGAAAACAAAAACCACATAATTGTCTCATCTCAATAGATGCAGAAAAGCCCTTCAACAAAATTCAACTGCCCTTTATGCTAAAAATTCTCAATAAACTAGGAATTGATGGAACATATCTCAAAATAATAAAAGCTATGTACAACAAACCCACAGTCAATATCATACTAATCCTGTGTTGTTGAGGAGCTGTGATCCCTTGAAGGAGATGAGGTGTTCTGGTCTTTGATGGTTTTACCTTTTTTTGCACTGTTATTTTCCCATCTTTGTGGATTTACTTGGCTGTGGTGTCAGAGAGCTGCTTGATGATGTCCCTTGTCTGTCTGTGGGGGCGCTACCAGGTTTCTAGGGACTCCTTCAGGTTACTGAAGCTTCCTGTGTCTTTTTTGTTTATGCTGGGAGATTAGGCCCACCTCCTCTGCTGACCTGTAGGCACTGCTGGGTTGTCAAGAATGCTGTCCAGTTGCTATGTAGGCTTCCTGTGTTTTTTGTTAAGACATGTAGCCCAGTCCCATTCCTCTAGGAATTCTTGTGATTTTTGCACATTTATTTTTTATTCTGAGACTTTGCTGGAAATCACAAGAATTTCTATACACCCGTAAAGGCAAACAGAGAGCCAAATCATGAGTGAACTGCCATTCACAATTGCTACAAAGAGAATAAAATATCTAGGAATACAACTGACAAGGGATATGAAGTACCTCTTTAAGGAGAACTACAATCCACTGCTCAGGGAGGATCCAAGATGGTGGATTAGACACAACTCCAGTGCACAATACCCAGCAAAAGAGACGCAGAAACCCAGAGATCTCCTAGCTCCAACCGAGGTACAAGGTGCATTTCAATGGGTATGGTCCGAGGGTGACCAAAGCCCACTCAGGGCAGGCCGAGGTGGGGAGGGGTGCTGCTTCACTCAGAAACTGCATCTGACTGGCTAGTTGGAGTCTCCACCTCTGGCGCTCTGGTCCAGATACAGCACTTCCCCCAAAGCCTCAGCAATAGACAGAACAGGGGATCTTTGCCATCAGTGCCAGGAAATACAAGTGTGGAGTTGAATAAGAGTTTGCAGACTGAGCTATTACCCCCTCCCCCCACCCAGAGAAAGAGGGAGCTGTAAGCAGAAGCAGCTGGGTGGTCCCTACCCCATGACCGGAGAGAGAGAAAGCTAAAAGAGGGAGACTGCCTGGTGCGGCTGAGTGGGTCCCTACCCTCCCCCACAAACCCCAGAGTGCTGAGGCTCTGACTCTAGTGGGTTGCATAGCCAGTGCCACATTCTGAGATAAACCCTGAATGGAGGGTTTATCTCCACCAGCCTGGTGGAGGAAGGGCACAACCCACCACTAGAGGGGTGGGACTGGGCTACATGTCTTAACAAAAAACACAGGAAGCCTACATAGCAATGGGACAGCGTTCTTGACAACCCAGCAGCCCCTACAGGTCAGTGGAAGAGGTGGGCCTAATCTCCCAGCATAAACAAAAAAGACACAGGAAGCTTCCCTAGTAACCTGAAGGAGTCCCTAAAAACCCAGTAGCACCACCACAGGCAGGCAAGCGACCTCATCAAGCAGCTCTCTGACATCACAGCCAGGTAAATTCACAAAGATGGGAAAAAAAACCAGTGCAAAAAAGTTTGAACCACCAAAGACCAGAACACTTCTTCTCCTTCAACAGATCACAACTCCTCAACAACACAGGATCACAATGTGACCAACATGGAGTGTGAAGAATTGACGAAAACAGGGTTCAGAAGGTGGATAATAACAAACTTTTCAGAGCTAAAGGAACACGTTCTAACTCAATGCAAGGAAACCAAAAACCTTGAAAAAAGGTTAGGCGAAATGTTAACTAGAATAACCAGCTTATAGAAGAACATAAACGACTTGACGGAGTTGAAGAACACAGCACAAGAACTATGGGAAGCAAACACAAGTTTTAATAGCAGAATTGATCAAGCAGAAGAAAGGATATCAGAGATTGAAGATCAACTCAATGAAATAAAAAGAGAAGGCAATACAAGAGAAAAAAGAGTGAAAAGAAATGAACAAAACCTTCAAGAAATATGGGATTATGTGAAAAAACTGAATCTACGCTTAATCAGTGTACCTGAATATGATGGGGAGAATGAATCCAAGATGAAAAACACACTCCAGAATATTATCCAGGAGAACTTCCCAAACCTAGCAAGGCAGTCCAAATTTCAAATTCAAGAAATATAGAGAACTCCACAATGATATTCCTCAAGAAAAGCAACCCCAAGGCACATAATCATCAGATACAACAGGGTCAAAATGAAGAAAACAAATGCTAAGGACACCCAGAGAGAAAGGTCAGGTCACACACAGAGGGAAGCCAATCAGACTCACAGCAAATCTCTCAGCAGAAACTCTACAAGCCAGAAGAGAGTGGGGGCCAATATTCAACATCCTTAAAAAAAGGAACTTTCAATACAGAATCTCATATACAGCCAAACTAAGCTTCATAAAGGAAGGAGAAATAAAATCCTTTATGGAAAAGCAATTATTGAGAGATTTTGTCACCACCAGACCTGCCCTACAAGAGTTTCTGAAAGAAACACAAAGCATGGAAAAGAACAAGTACCAGTCACTGCAAAAGCAAACCAGTGGGCAAAGATCAAAAATATGATGAAGAAAATGAATCAATTAATAAGAAAGAAAACCAGTCAGTAACAAAATGGTAGGATCAAATTCACACATAACAATATTAACATTGCATGTAAATGGTCTAAATGCCCCAATCAAAAGACAGAGACTGGCAAACTAGATAAAAAGTTAGAATCCATCAATGTGCTGTATTCAAGAAACCCATCTCACATGCAAAGACACACATAGACTCAAAATAAAGGGATGGAAGAAGATTTACTAAGCAGATGGAGAAAAAGAAGCAGGGGTTGCAATCCTAGTCTCTGATAAAATGGACTTCAAACCAACAAAGATCAAAAGAGACAAAGAAGGACATTACATAATAATAAAAGGATCAATCCAACAGAAAGAGCTAACTTTCCTAAATATATACTCCCCCAACAGAGGAGCACCCAGATACATAAAGCAAGTTCTTAAAGACCTAAACCAAGATTTAGACTCCCACACCATAATAATGGGAGGCTTCAATACTCCAATGTCAATATTAGACAGATCAATGAGACAAAAAATTAACAAAGATATTCAGGACTTGAATGCAGAGCTGGACCAAGCAGATCTAATAGACGTATACAGAATGCTCTACTCCAAATTCACAGAATATACATTTTTCTCAGCACCACATTGCACTTACTCTAAAACTGATCACATCATTGGAAGCAAATCACTCCTCAGCAGATTGAAAAGAACAGAAATCCTAACAAACAGTCTATTAGACCACAGCGCAATCAGACTAGAACTCAGGGTCAAGAAACACACTCAAACCCACACAACCACTTGGAAACTGAACAACTTGCTTCTGAATGTTGACTGAATAAACAGTGAAATGAAGACAAAAATAAAGATGTTCTTTGAAACCAACCAGAATGAAGACACAACTTACCAGAATCTCTGGGACACCTTTAAAGCAGTATCGAGAGGGAGATTTATAGCAATGAATAACCACCAGGGAAGAGAGGAAAGATCTAAAATCGACACCCTATCATCAAAATGGAAAGAACTAGAGGTGCAAGATCAAAAAAAGTCAAAAGCTAGCAGAAGACAAGAAATAACTAAGATCAGAGCAGAGCTGAAGGAGCTAGAGACACAAAAAAATCCCTTCAAAAAATCAATAAATCCAGGAGCTGATTTTTTGAAAAGATCAACAAAATAGATCGCTAGCCAGATTAATAAAAAGAAAAGGGAGAAGAATCAAATAGATGCAATAAAAAATGATAAAGGGGATATCACCACTGATCCCACAGAAATACAAACTACCATCAGAGATTACAACAAATAGCTCTACTCACATAAACCAGTAAACCAGGAAGAAACGGATAAATTCCTAGACACTTGTACTCTACCAAACCTAAACAAGGAGGAAGTTGAAACCCTGAACAGACCAACAAAGATGGCTGAAGTAGAGGCAGTAATCAATAGCCTACCAACCAACAAAAGTCCAGGTCCAGACGGGTTCACAGCCAAATTTTACTAGACGTACAAAGAGAAGCTGGTTCCATTCCTTCTGAAACTGTATCAAACAATACAAAATGAGGGAATCCTCCCTAACTCATTTTATGAGACCAACATCATTCTGATACCTAAACCAGGCAGAGACTCAACTAAAAAAGAAAACTTCAGGCCAATATCCATGATGAACATCGATGCAAAAATCTTCAATAAAACATTGGCAAACAGATTGCAACAGCACATCAAGAAGCTTATCCTTCACAACCAAGTAGGCTTCATCTCAGGGATGCAAGCCGGGTTCAACATACACAAATCCATAAATGTAATCCATCACGTAAACAGAACTAAAGACAAAAACCACATGATTATCTCAATAGATGCAGAGAAGGCCTTTGATAAAATTCAATAGCACTTCATGCTAAAAACTCTCAATAAACTAGGTATTGATGGAACACATCATAAAATGATAAAAGCTATATATGACAAACCTACAGTAAATATCATACTGAACTGTCAAAAGCTGGAAGAATTCCCTTTGAAATAAGGCACTTGGCAAGGAAGCCCTCTCTTACCATTCCTATTCAACATACTATTGGAAGTTCTATCCAGAGCAGTCAGGCAAGAAAAAGAAATACAGGGTATTCGATTAGGAAAGGAGGAAGTCAAACTGTCTCTCTTTGCAGATGACATGATTGTATATCTAGAAGACCCCATTGTCTCAGCCCAAAATCTTCTCAGATAAGCAGCTTCAGTAAAGTCTCAGGATACAAAATCAATGTGCAAAAATCACAAGCATTCCTATATACCAATAACAGACCAACAGAGAGCCAAATCAAGAGCAAACACCCATTCACAATTGTTACAAAGATAATAAAATACACAGAAATACAACTAACAAAAGATGTAAAAGACCTCTTCAAGGAGAACTACAAACCACTGCTCAATGAAATAAGAAAGGACACAAACAGATGGAGAAACAATCCATGCTCATGATTAGAAAGAATAAATATCATGAAAATGGCCACACTGCCCAAAATAATCTATAGATTCAATGCTATCTCCATTAAGCTACCAATGACCTTCTTCACAGAACTGGAAAAAACCACCTTAAACTTCATATGGAATCACAAGGGACCCCGCATAGCCAAGACAATCCTAAGCAAAAAGAAAAGCCAGAGGTATCACACTGTCAGACTTCAAACTATACTACAAGACTACAGTAATCAAAACAGAATGGTACTGGTACCAAAACAGAAACATAGACCAATGGAACAGAACAGAAACCCCAGAAGAAACACTACACATCTACAACTATCTGATCTTTGACAAACTCAGCAGAAACAAGCAATAGGGAAAGCACTCCACGTTTAATAAATGATGTTGGGAAAACTGTTTAGCAATGTGCAGAAAGCAGAAACTGGACCCCCTACCTGTCACTTTACACTAAAATTAACTCCAGATGGATCAAGGATTTAAACATAAAACCTAATACCATAAAAACACTAGAAGAAAACATATGCAAAACCATCCAGGACATAGGCTTAGGCAAGGACTTCATGACTAAAACACTGAAAGCAATGGCAATAAAAGCCAGGATAGACAAATGGGATCTAATTAAACTCCAGAGCTTCTGTACAGCAAAAGAAACCATCACTAGAGTGAATCAGCAACCAACAGAATGAAAAAAAGTTTGCTATCTACCCATCTGACATAGGGCTAATATCCAGAATCTACAAAGAACTAAAACAGATACACAAGAGAAAAAACAAATAACCCCATTCAAAAGTGGGTGAAGGATACAAACAGACACTTTTCAAAAGAGTACATATATGAGGTCAACAACCATATGAAAAAATGCTCATCATCATTGGTCATTAGAGAAATGCAAATCAAAACCACACTGAGATATCATCTCATGCCAGTTAGAATGGCAATCATTAAAAAATCTGGAGGCAACAGATGCTGGAGAGGATGTGGAGAAATAGGAACACTCTTATACAGCTGGTGGGAGTGTAAATTAGTTCAACCATTGTGGAAGACAGTGTGGTAATTTCTCAAGGATCCAGAAATAGAAATTCCATTTGACCCAGCAATCCCACTATTGGGTATATACCCAAGAACTATAAATCATTCTACTATAAAGACACATGCACATGTATGTTAATTGCAGCCCTCTGTACAATAGCAAAGACGTGTAACCAACCCAAATGCCCACCAATGATAGACTGGACAAAGAAAATGTGGTGCATATACACCATGGAATACTATGCAGCCATAAAAAACGATGAGTTCGTGTCCTTTGTAGGGACTTGGATGAATCTGAAAACCATTATTCTCAGCAAACTCACCCAAGAACAGAAAACGAAACACCATATGCTCTCACTCATAGGTGGGTATTGGACAACGAGAACATGTGGACTCAGGGAGAGGGGCATCACACACAGGGGACAGTTGGGGGCATAGGGGAGAAACAGTGGGGAGTGGGAAGGAAAGGGAGGGTGGGGAGGGATAACATGGGGAGAAATGCCAGATATAGTATGCACCTAAAGTAAAGTAAATACATTTAAAAGAAAACAGAAACTACTGCTTAAGGAAATAAAAGTGAACACAAAAAGATGAAAAAATATTCCATGCTCTTGGTTAGGAAGAATCAATATTGTGAAAATAGCCATACTTTCCAAAGTAATTTATAAATCCAATGCAATCTCCATCAAGCCACCGTTGACTTTTTTTACAAAATTTTTAAAAAACACCTTAAACTTCATATGGAAGAAAAGGAGTCCTCATAATCAAGACAATCCCAAGGAAAAACAGAAACAAAAACAAACAAAACATATGAAAAAAAAAAAAAAAACCCTGGAGACATCACAGTACCTGACTTCAAAATATACTGCAAGGCTGCAGTAATGAAAACAGCATGGTACTGATGTAAAAACAAATATAGACTTATGTAACAGAACAGACACAGGCCTCAGAAACAGTGCAACATGTCTACAACCATCTGATCTTTGACAAACCTGACAAAAACAAGCAATGGGAAAAGGATTCCCTATTTAATAAATGGTATTGGAAAAACTGGCTAGCCATGTGTGGAAATCTGAAATTGGACCCCTTCCTTACACCTTGCACAAAAATTAACTCCAGATGGATTAAAGATTTAATCAGAAGTCCAAACACTATAAAAACCAGAAGAAAACCTAGGCAATATCATTTAGGACATAGGCAAAGGAAAGGACTTCATGACTAAAACACCAAAAGCAATGGCAACCAAAGCCAAAATAGATAAATGGGATCTCATTAAACTTAAGAGCTTCTTCACAGCAAGATAAACTATCATTGGAGTGAACAGGCAACCAACAGAATGGGAAAAATATTTGCAAGCTACCTATCTGACAAAGGGATAATAACCAGAGTCTACGAGAAACTTAAACAAATTTACAAGAATAAAACAAACCACCCCATCAAAAAGCGGGCAAAATACATGAAGAGACACTTCTCAAAAGAAGACATTTGTGCAGCCAACAAACATGAGAAAAAAATCTCACCATCACTGATGATTAGAGAAATGCAAATCAAAACCACATTCAGATACCATCTCATGCCAGTTAGAATGGTGAAAAAAAAAAAAGGAAAAAAGAATCCGGAGACAGCAGATGCTGGAGAGTATGTAGAGAAACTGGAATACTTTTACACTGTTGGCAGGAGTGTAAATTTGTTCAACCATTGTGGAAAATAGTGCAGCAATTCCAGTAGAATCTAGAACTAGAAATACCATTGGACCCAGCAATCCCATTACTGTGTATATACCCAAAGGATTATAAAACATTCCCTTATAAAGACACATGCACACGTATGTTTATTGTGGCAGTGTTTGCAATAGCAAAGACTTGAAACCAACCTAAATGCCCATCAATGATAGACCAGATAAAGAAAATGTGGCACATATACATCATGGAATACTATGCAGCCATAAAAAGAAATGTGTTCATGTCCTTTGCAGGGACATGGATGAATTTGGAAAGCATCATTCTCAGCAAACTGACACAAGAACAGAAAACCAAACACCACATTTTGTCACTCATAAGTGGGTGTTGAACAATGAGAACACATGGACACAGGAAGGGGAACATCACACACCAGGACCTGTTAGTGGGTGGGGGGCTAGGGAAAGATATCAGGGGATGGGGGCATTGGGGAGGGCTGACATTAGGAGAAATACCTAATGTCGATGATGGGAGAATGGATGCAGCAAACCCCCATGGCATGTGTATTCCTATGTAACAAACCTGCATATTCTGCACATATACTCCAGAACTTGAAGTATAATTTAAAAAAAATGTAAAAGATTCAAGAAAATCTATGAGATCAGTGAGATACCACTAAGTGAACCAAATTTTGCATTATTAGATGTTCAGAGAAAGAAGAGTCAGACAAATATATAAAAAGCTTATTTAATAAAATAATACATAAAGGCTTTCTATGTTTTGAGACAGAAACGAACCTCTAGATCCATGAAACTTATAAAGTCTTATTAGTTTCAACAAAAAGACATATTTTCCAAGGCACATTATAATCAAACTGTCAAAAGTCAAAGAAAAAACTCTAAAAGCTTCAGGAGAAGAGCATCAAGTCACATATATGTGAACTTCTGTTAGATGGTTAGATGATTTCTCACAGAAATCTTGAAGTGTTAAAAGAGAAAAGACTGCTAGACAACAATACTAACTCAACAAAGCTATTTTGAAGAAATAAAGGAGAAATAAAGTATTTTCTAGATAAGCAAAAACTAAGGAAATGTGTAACCACCAGACCAGCCTTACGAGAAATGCTTAAGGGAGTGCTTTGACCTGAAGTAAAAGAAAGTTAATTATTATCAAGAAATCATGAAAGTGTAAAACTCACTGTTAGAGGTATAATCAAAACCAAATTATGTCTTTAATGGTGGTATATATTCTTTCAGGCCTCTAGTGTTAAGTATAAAAGTCAAAATGTTCAACAATAACCATAGCTACAATAAATTGTTAAGAAATGCACAATATAAAAAGATGAAAATGAAGGCAGGAATATTACAAATTATGGGAAGGGAGAGTAAAAGTCTGGAATAACTAAAGTTAGATTGTAATCAGCTTAAATAGTCTTCTAGAACTATAAGATTTTTAAATGTAAGCCCTGCAGTAACCACAAAGAAAAAAAATTACAGCAGCTATGTAAATAAGAAAAAATAGTAACAAAAGCTTATCACTAGAAAAAAACTACAAACCACACAGATGAAATACAAATGAGGAAAAAAATCCAAAATATATACAAAATAACTAAAATAACAGTAAGGTAGACAAAAGTGCTTACCTATCAAAAATAAACTTGAATGTGAATGAATTAAATTCTCCAGTTTTTTTAAAAAATGAGTGGCTAAGTAGATTTTTAAAAAATGATTTAAAAGGTAGTCAAGATGGCCAACTAGAAGAGGAGGATAGTGTGTGTGGCTCTCACAAAGAGGAATGAAAAGGGAGAGTAAATACAGCACCATCTGCTAAAACATCCAGGTATTTTTACTAGTACTAATCAAGGAAACAATGTGACCTGCAAAAAATGGAGATGAGCAAGGCAGAACCACAGACCATCCAGGAGTGACATGGAGCCAAAGGAGCCTCCCCTGCCCAGGGAAGTAGTAAGTAAATGTGTGACCCCAGGAACCCACACTCCTCCCATGGATCTTTGCAGCTTTCAGGTCAAAAGAACTGAATCCACTCAATGAGGGCCTTCAGAAGCAGCTGCAACTCCAGCAATGTGGAAGGTTAGACCCCTGTACATACCTCTAGAAAAGAGTCTAATTCCGAGGGCTGAGTAGCAAAAGTCTACAAACACCACATCCAGAGGACCTCACAGATGAAGACCCACTGGTTTGGAGTTCCAGCCAGCCACTGGTAGCAGCATTGCCACTATATGGAATGGAGCTCCTAAAAAAAACTATTCCAAAAAAAAAATGAGGAGGAGAGACTCTACCCCAACTCAGAATATGAGGCCAGCAACATCATCATACCTCTATCTGATCTCAGAGGATCTTCCTAATCATCTGGCAGAGACACAACAATGACAGAAAATGTCAGGCAAATATCCTTGATGAACAGAGATACAAAAATCTTCAACATGGAAATTGCAAACTGAATCCAGCAGCACATCCAATAGTTAATCAACCATGATCAAGTAGGCTTCATTCCCAGGATGCAAGGTTGGTTTAACATATGCAAATCAATAAAATATCTAATAACAAAAATCACATGATTATCTCAATAGATACAGAAAAGGCTCTAAATAAAACTCAACACCCTTTATGTTAATAACTTTGAATAAGCTAGATATTGAAGGAACATGCCTCAGAATAATAAGAGCCATCTATGACAAATCCACACCCAACATTATACTGAATAGGCAAAAGCTTGCAGCATTCCTGTTGAAAATCAGCACAAGAAAAATATGCCCTCTCTCAACACCCCTATTCAGCATGGTATTGAAAGTCCTAGCTAGAGAAATTAGGCAAGAGAAAAAAGTACAGGGAAGCTAAACAGGGAGAGAGAAAGTCTATCTTTGCAGAAGACATGATTCTATATGTAGAAATCCCCATAATCTTGAGTCAAAAGCTACTTCAGCTGATAAATAACTTTAGAAAAGTTTTGGGATACAAAATCAATGTACAACACTCACTAGCGTTCCCATACACCAATGACAGGCAAGACAAGAGTCCAATTGTAAAGGTAATCCCATTCACAATTATGACGAAAAATAGCATACCTAGGAATATAGCTAAACAGAGAGGTGAAATATCTCTACAATGAGAATTAAAAAAAGAAAATGCTCAAAGAAATCAGAGAAGACACAAACAAACAGAAAGATGGAGAGAGATCCAAGATGGCTGATCAGGATTGTAGCTCCCAGTGAAAGCACAGAGAACGAGAGGGTGCCACAGTTTCAGATGAATTTTTGTTGCTTATGGACCAGGAGATTCCCAGCGGAGGAGCCCCACGGGTCGCCAGTGCGACTCTTGTAGCCAGTGTGGCAGTTTTGTCGGAGCCATGGTGTGGAAGTTCTTGGTGCAGAGTAAACGGGACTGGATCCCCTTTTGGTTGACCTTTGGAGCTCCAGGAAGGCAGAGTCTCTTATTCAGCTGATTGAAGGAGGGACTAAAGAAAGAAGCCAGACCAGAGATTTCCAGGCAGAAAAGCACCATCAATCTTAACACTGCTGTTTTAGCTGGCACAGTGGGTTGCTCAGATTCTGGCACTGGAACTCAACAAGTTGGACATCCACTCAGACACCTAACTAGAAAGTCAGTAATTACAAAAACGACAGGTAGATAAATTTACAACGATGGGAAGAAACCAGACCAAAAACGCTGAGAATACCCAAAATCTGAATGCCTCTCCCTCTACAGGGGATCACAGTTCTTCATCAGCAACAGAACAAGGCCTGATGGAGAATGAGCGCATTCCATTAACAGAAGTAGTCTTCAGAAGGTGGATGATAAGAAACTTCTGTGAGTTAAAAGAACATGTTCTAACCAAATGCAAAGAAACTAAGACCTTTGAAAAAAGGTTGATGAAATCCTAATGATAATAGACAATTTAGAGAGAAATATAAGGGAATTAATGGAACTGAAGAATACAATGCAAGAACTCCGCAAAGTATCACAGGTTTTAACAGTCAAATTGATCAAGCAGAAGAAAGGATATCAGAGGTCAAAGACCAACTTAATGAAATGAAGTGAGAAGACAAGATTAGAGAAGGAAGAGTAAAAAGGAATAAGCCAAGTCTTCAAGAAATATGGGACTATGTGAAAAGACCTAATTTACATTTGATAGGTGTACCTGAATGTTATGAAGAGAATGAATCCAAGCTGGAAAATATTCTTCATGATATTATTCAGGAAAACTTTCCTAACCTAGTAAGGCAAGACAATACTCAACTCCAGGTAATATAGAGAACACCACAAAGATATTCCTCAAGTAGAGCAACCTGAAGACACATAATCATTAGATTTGCCAGGGTTTAAATAAAGGAGAAAATTCTAAGGGCAGCTAGAGAGAAGGGTCAGGTTACCCATAAAGGGAAGCCCATCAGACTCACAACAGATCTCTCAGCAGAAACCCTACAAACTAGAAGAGAGTGGGGGTCAATATTCAATATCCTCAAAGAAAACAATTTTCAACCCAGAATCTCATATCCAGCCAAACTGAGCTTTATAAATGAAGGAAAAATAAAATTTTTCACGAACAAGCAGCACTCAGAGATTTCATCACCACCAGGCCTGCTTTACAAGAGCTTCTGAAAGAAGTGCTATACACAGAAAGGAAGAACTAGTATCAGTCATCCCAAAAGCTTACCAAAAGGTAAAGAGTATCTCCATAATGAAAAATCTATATCAACTAATGTGCAAAATAGCCAGCTAGCATTAAACGACAATATTAAACTCACAAATATCAATATTAATCCTAAATTTAAATGGATTAAATGCCCCAATCAAAGACACAGAAAAGAAAACTGAATAAAAAGTCAAAACTCATTGGTACACTGTATCCAGATCCATCTCATAAGGAAGGACACACAAAGACTCAAAACAAAGCTTTGGTGGAAGACTTAACAATTAAACGGAGAACAAAAAAAATAAAAAATAAAAAAGAACGAAAAAAACAGGAGTTGTAACTTTTTTCTCTTTAACAGTAACAAAGACTAAAAGAAACAAAGAAGGACATTGCATAACGGTAAAAGAATCAATACAACAGCAGGAGTCAGTGATCATAAATATATATGCACCCAATATAGGGACACCCAGATACATAAGATAAGTTCTCAATGACTTATAAAGAGACTTGGACTCCCGTGCAATAGTAGCAGGAGACTTTGACACCACATTGTTAATATTCGATGGAACAATGAGATAGAAAATTAACAGGGACATTTATGATTTGATCTCAGACCTGCAACAAGTAAATTCAGTAAAAATCTATAGAATTCTTCACCCCAGGTCCACAGAACATACATTTTTCTCAGTATCACATTACACTTATTTTGAAAGTGACCACATAATTGGAAGTAAATAATTCTTCAGCATTTGCATAGCATTTCACAGATTTAAATAAAATATGGGTTGGCTGTTTGTTTATTTTCTTCTCTTATTTCTTCCTGTCTCTGCTGATAAGTACAATTATCAGCATAAAAGAGGTTTCTAACACCTATTTTTAGATTGTATTTCAGCCTGGGCAATAGAGCAAGACTCCAGTTCTCTCTCCCCCTTTCTCTTTCTCTTTTTTTCTTTCAAAAAGAAAAAAAAATAGTAAAAAAAGAAAAAAAAGAAGCAAAGAAGAATCTGAACAATCCTTCCTGAGTTCTCCCCAGTTTATTGCAATTAGTTCATATGCACTTTTGTCCAAGCATCTTTCCATGAAAAATAATACACAATCTTCCCTGTTTCTCCATTTCTGAAAGCTCCCATAAAACTTAAAAAAAAAAGAAAGATATCCTATTCTCATGAATAGGCAGAATCAATATCATTAAAATGGCCATACTGTCCAAAGCAATTTACAAATTCAGGGCTAATTTTATCAAACTACTAATGACATACCTCAGATAACCAGAAAAAACTTTTTCACAATTCATTTCACTACAGGGCTACAGTAACTAAAACAGGATGGTACTGGTACAAAAACAGACACATAGCTCAATGAAAAGAACAGAGAGTCCAGAAATAAGGCCACACAACTACAACCTTCTGATCTTTGACAAAGCTGACAAAAACATGCAATGGAGAAAAGCCTTCCTATTCAGTAAATGGTGCTGTGATAACTGGCTAGCCATATGCAGAAGACTGAAACTGGATCCCTTCCTTACACCATATACAAAAATCAAATCAAGATGGAACAAAGACTTACATGTAAATCTGAATATTATAAAAAACCTGATAGGCAGCATAGGCAATAACATCCTGAACATAGGAATGAGCAAAGACTTAATTACAAAAACACCAAAAGCAATTGCAACAAAAGCAAAAAAAATTAATAAGTGTGATCTAATTAACCTTAAGAGCTTCTATATAAGAAAAGACACTATAAATGGAGTAAACACACAACCTACAGAATAGGAGAAAAATATCTGAAAACTATGCATCTGACAAAGGCCTAATATCCAGCATTTATATGGAACTTAAACAATTATCAAAGAAAAACAAACAACACCATTAAAAGCTTTTCAAAAGAAGATACACATGTGGCCAACAATCATATATAAAAAAGTTCAATATCACTGATAGAGAAATGCAAATAAAAACCACAATAAGATGCCATCTCACACCAGTCAGAATGGATATCACTAAAAAGTCAAAAAGTAGCAAGTGCTGGAGAGGTTGTGGAGAAAAAGGAATGATATACACTCTTGGTGGGAGTGTAATTAGCTCAAACATTGTGAAAAGCAGTATGACGATTTCTCAAAGAGCCAAAAGCAGAATTACCATTCAACACAGCAATTCTAACATTAAACATACATCCAGGGGAATATAAATTATTCTACCATACACTAAAATTAACTCCAGATGGATTAAAGACTTAAACATAAGACCAGGCACCATAAAAACCCTAGAAGAAAATCTAGGCAAAACCATTCAGGACATAGGAGTAGGCAAGGACTTCAAGACCAAAACACCAAAAGCATTGGCAACAAAAGCCAAAATAGACAAATGGGACCTAATCAAACTCCACAGCTTCTGCACAGCAAAAGAAACAGTCACTAGACTGAATCGGCAACCAACAGAATGGGAAAACATTTTTGCAGTTTACCCAAATGACAAGGGCTGATATCCAGAATTTACAAAGAACTCAAACAGATTTACAAGAAAAAAGCAAACAAGCCCATCCAAAAATGGGCAAAGGATATGAAAAGACACTTTACAAAAGAAGACATACAAGAGGCCAATAAACATATGAAAAAATGCTCATCATCAGTGGTCACTAGAGAGATGCCAATCAAAACCACATTGAGATACCATCTCATGCCAGTTAGAAAGGCGTTCATTAAAAAATCTGGAGACAACAGATACTGGAGAGGATGCGGAGAAATAAGTACACTTTTACACTGCTGGTGGGAGTGTAAATTATTTCAACCATTGTGGAAGACAGTGTGGCAATTCCTCAAGGACCTAGAAATAGAAATTCCATTTGACCCAGCAATCCCATTATTGGGTATATATCCAAAGGACTATTAATCGTTCTACTATAAGGACACATGCACACGAATGTTCATTGCAGCACTGTTTACAATAGCAAAGACCTGGAACC
>CM052670.1:54090696-54100988 GCA_028533165.1 Leontopithecus rosalia
TTCATTGCAGCACTATTCACAACAGCAAAGACATGGAATCAACCCAAATGTCCATTAATGACAGATTGAATAAACAAATGTGACACATATACATCATGGAATACTTTGGAATTGTAAAAAACAATGAGATGATGTCTTTCGTGTAAACATGGATAGAGTTGGGGGCTACTATCCTCAGTAAACTAACACAGGAACAAAAAACAAAATACCTTATGTCCCCGCTCACAAGTGGAAGCTAAATGATGAGAATTTATGAACACAAAGAAGGACAAAACAGACACTGAAGTCTACTGAGGGTGGACTTTGGAAGGAGGGAGAGAAGCAGAAAAGATAACTATTGAGCACTGGGCTTAATACTTTGGTGACAAAATAACTTCTACAACAAATCCCCATGATATGAGTTTACCTATGTACCAAACCTTCACATGTACCCTGAACCTAAAATAAAGGTTAAAATAAAATAATAAAACTGAGGCTTATCTATATGCTGTCTAGAAGAAGTGCACTTTGCCTTTAAGGACACATATAAAGTCAACCTTTAAGGACACATATAAAGCCAAAGTAGTGGAATGAAAAACGATATCCAATGCAAATGGAAATTAGTAGATAGCAGAAGTAAGTGTACTTATATTAATTAAAATAGACTTTGTGTAAAAAACATATAAAAAATATCAAGATGGGCATTTTACAATGATAAATGTGCCAGTTTATCAAAATGATATAACAATTGTAAACATATATGTATGCAAGACCAGAGCAGAAAAATGTATAAACAAGTCATATCACACCTAAAAGGCAAGATAGACTGCAATACAATAATAGGAGACAACAACATAAGACAACACTAGAAAAATCTAGGATAAATGAATAAACCCTGGACATACAGAATCTACCAAAATTGAATCAGAAAGAAATTGAAAATGTAAATAGACAAATAATGTGTAATGAAGTTGAAGAACTAATTTTTAAAAAGTCTCTCTTCAGATGCTGGAGAGGATGCAGAGAAATAGGAACACTCTTACACTGCTGGTGGGAGTGTAAATTAGTTCAACCATTGTGGAAGACAGTGTGGCGATTCCTCAAGGACCTAGAAATAGAAATTCAATTTGACCCAGCAATCCCATTACAGGGTATATATCCAAAGGACTATAAATTGTTCTACTATAAGGACACATGCACACGAATGTTCATTGCAGCACTGTTTACAATAGCAAAGACCTGGAATCAACCCAAATGCCCATCGATGATAGACTGGACTGGGAAAATGTGGCACATAGACACCATGGAATATTATGCAGCAATCAAAAGTGATGAGTTCGTGTCCTTTGTAGGAACATGGATGAATCTGGAGAACATCATTCTCAGCAAATTGACACAAGAACAGAAAAGGAAACACCGTATATACTCACTCATAAGCGGGTGATGAACAATGAGAACACATGGACACAGGGAAGGGAGCACCACACACTGAGGTCTATTGGGGGAAATAGGGGAGGGACAGCAGGGGGGAGCGGGGGACGGATGGCATGGGGAGAAATGCCAAATATGGGTGAAGGGGCAGAAGGCAGCAAAACACACTGCCACGTGTGTACCTATGCAACTATCTTGCATGTTCTGCACATGTACCCCAAAACCTAAAATACAATAAAAATTAAAAAATAAAAGAAAGTAAAAAAAAAAAGTCTCTCTTCAAAGAAAAGCCCAGGATTGATGGCCTCACTGTTGAATTCTATCAACATTTAAAGAAGAACGAAAACAAACACTTTGAAAACTTTTTCATAATATTGAAGAGGAGGGAATTTTCTAACCTTATTCTTTGAGGCCCGAATCACACTGATGCTCAAACCAGACAAAGACACAACAAAGAAAAGAAAATTAAAAACCAGTATTCCTAATGAACATAGACACAAAAATCCTCAAAATATTAGCTAACCAAATTCAACAGTAGATTAAAAATATCATTTGCTGGCAGCTGAGATTGAATAGAGGAATACAGAGTGAAAACGGGAAGACAATACTTGAGACAGGTCATTCACCAGGCTTGGAGTACAGTGGCACAAGCGGCTCACTACATCTGCTTCATTGACTCAAGTCATCTTCCTACCTCAGCCTCACTAGTTGCTGGGACTACTGGCATACACCCTTATGCCCACCTAATTTTTGCAGAGACCTGATCTCCCTTAGTTGTCCAGGCTAGTCTCAACTCCTCAGCTCAAGATCTGCCCACCTCGTCCTCCTAAAGTTCAAGCCCAGCCTAGGAGGAGAAATAGTCCCTGCCACCCTTACCTCATTGATTATATTTGTTAAAGGTTAGAAGCAAGCCATTGACTCTGGTCTGCTTCAACATGGGAATCTAGTGATTGAGCAATCTGGAGTTTGTCCTAGTGTCCAAAATCTGAGCGAGACACTAATTATGTGAACATCCCCCAAACCCCTGTGATTGGAAATAAATACATATTGGGAACTTCAAACTTGATAGCAAATATATATATATAATTCACCATGATTGAGTACAATTTATGACAAGCATGCGAGAATGGTTCAACATACAAAAATCAATAGGTGTGATACATTAACAACAATTAAAACAAAAACTGTATGATTAAATAGATGCAGAAAAAACATTTAATAATTTTAAATCTCTTTATGATTAAAAAACTGTTAAATGGGTATAAAATAAATGCACCTCAATGTAATATGAAGATCACATATGACAAATTTACAGCTACCATTACACTTAATAGTGAAACTTTTAAATCTTTTTCTCTAAACTCTGAAACAGAAAAAGGATGCTCACTTTCATCACTTTTATTCAGCATAGTAAGATAGGTCCTAGCCAAAGTAATTAGGCAAGAGAAATAAATAAAAGGCATCCAAACTGGAAACAGGGTAGTCTAACCATCCCTGTTTGCAGATTATATGTAGAAAGCAATACAGATTATACACACACACACACACACACACACACACACACACACACACACACCTGTCAAAACTAATAAATGAATTTAGTAAAGTAGTGGGACAGGCAATAACAAATGCTGGAAGGATGTGGAGAAAAGAGAACCCTCAAACACTGTTGGTGGAAGAGTAAATTAGTACAACTACTATGGGGAACAGTTTGGAAGTTCATCAAAAAACAAAAAACAGAGCTTCCGTACAATCCAGCAATCCCACTACTAGGTATGTATCCAAAGGAAATAAAATCAGTACGTCAAAATGATATTTGCATTGCCATGTATTTTGCAGCATTATTTATAATATCCAAGATATAAAATCAACAACCTATGTGTCCATTAAGGAATTAGTGGATAAAGATAATTTTGCATACATACACAATGGAACACTATTAAGCCTTTAAAAAGAGTAAAATCCTGTCATTTGTGACAACATGGATGAATTTGAGCCCATTGGGTTAAGTGAAATAAGCCATGCTCAGAAAGACAAATACCATATGATCTCACTTACACGTAGAATCTTATAAGCCGAATGCATAGAAACAGAGTAGAATGTTGTTTATCAGAGGACACAAGTAGAGGAGTTGAGATGTTGGTGAAAATATTTCAAATATCAGTTAGACAGGAGAAATAAGTTCAAGAGATCTGTCTTAAAACATGGTGACTATATTAATAACCATGTATAGTATTCTTGAAAATTGATGAGAGTAGATTTTAAATGTTCTTACCAAAAAATGATAAATATGTGAGGTAAAGCATATATTAATTAAACTGAGTTATCCATTTTACAATGTATACATATTTGCAAAAAAGTGCATGATAAATATATATAACTTTTATTTGTCAATTTAAAAATGAATTATAAAGAACAGCAATATCAGCAAATATCATTAAGGTATTTCTAAGCCATGGACAGGAATATCTCCCTATTGATAGTCTTATAAAACATTTTCTATTAAATTCAGTATAAGCTGTATCTTCACTTCATTTTTCAAACATTTTTTATATTTTTACTTTATTAGTCTGTGATCTTTCGACCTGAGTGTGTTATAGATTACTTAAAAAGCTTGTTAAAATGTTGATGCTAAGGGCACATCCCCATAAATTCAGATTCAATAGTTGTAGAAGGGGACTTGGAATCTGCATTTTAACAAACACTGTAGGGAATTTTTACGTCCACTGACATTTCAGAATCACAACTCTTAAGGAAGAAATCTAGCATGTAAAGAAACAGCCTTTCATCTACATTTGATATTTCTCCTAATGCTATCCCTGCCCTATCCCCCCACCTTCTGCTATCCCTCCCCTAGCTTCCCACCCTCCAACAGGCCCCAGTGTGTGATGTTCCCCTCCCTGTGTCCATGTGTTCTCATTGTTCAAACCCCACTTATCAGTGAGAACAAGCAGTGTTTGGTTGCAGCAAGCCACCATGGCACGTGTGTACCTATGTAACAAAGCTGCACACTCTGCACATGTACCCCAGAACTTAAAGTATAATAATAATAATAAAATTAGAAAATGGAAAAATGCTTATAGAATAAGGATATAAAGAAAGAAAATTGGCCAGGCATATTGGTTCATGCCTGTAATCGCAGCACTTTGAAAAGCCAAGGTGGGAGGATTGCTTAAGTCCAGGAGTTCAAGACCAACCTGGGTAACAGGCTGAGACTCCCTCATCTCTATTTAATAAAATAAAAATAAAATATTTTTGTGCAAGAAAATGAATAGCCTTTCTCACACAGTTGCAATGCTTTTACCTTTGCCGTAGAGTGCCACTCCCTATTTTAGATCTGGTCCAAGACATTTCTGGGTCCAGTCAGTATTATTAAGACAGACTTCTCTCTCCATGCCCCATTCCTATTGCTACCCAGCACTGCCAACTTTCGGAACAGGGGCAAGGCATAGTTGCTTCAATCTGGCCCTGGAAGGAAAACATATAAAACCCCAGGCTTCATTTTGCCTCTTTCCTATGTCACTCAGCTGACATGCTTGACTACTCTCACTATAGCCACCACATAGCTGTGGTACCCACATTTTCTCACTAAAACTTCACATAATTGGAACAGAGAATGAGAAAGACCTGAATGTATTTTTTTTCTGACATTTGCTGCTAAATTTATTTAGAACTCAGGAAATTCATGGATCAGCTCATTCATCGCCTGCCTAAACTAAGCCAGGCATGGCTTGGCTGAGACTCTGGTGGGAAGGAATTAGGGAAGAGGTAGCATACAAGAAGGATGCAGTAATTTTCTTACACCCTGAAAAACTTCTTGCTGAGAAAAGTTGAAACACGATTTGGAGGTATTTTCATAACAGTTATTCCAGAATTTGGGGACTGAAAGTAATATTTTAGGCTACTCACTCAAGTCCAGCTTACACTGTGTCCCTCCCAAATGTTGCCAGAACCAGCCTTCCTGTCACCATTGATGATGTTTTTATTCCCTTCTGAGACAGCCAATTCTACTCAATATGAGAGAAAGTTCTTCCTTGTGTTGAATGGATAAAATTTGTTCTTCCTATTGCTTTCCGAAGTCTTCCCCTAAGTATAAACTGAAAACATTTGCTCCCTCTGCTCTGTTATAGCCTTTGGGCAATATAATGTCTGAGACCAAGTCCTGCTGATTCTTCTCTTTTCCGAACTAAACAGCCCCAGGAACTCCAATTGTTTTCCAAGCCCTTCCTGTTTTAAACTGAATATTTGTGTCTACACAAATTCATATGTTGAAGCCTCAACCAGAGTGTGCCTATATTTGGAGTACTAAGGTTAAATGAAGTCATAAGGGTGGGTTCCTTATCTGATCACATTAGTTTCCTCATAAGAATAGACACCACAGAACTTGCTCCCCAATACTCCCTTGTTCACACAATGAAGAAAGGCCATGGTGGACATTATGAGAGAGAGGCAATCTACAAGCCAGCAAGAGAGCCCTTTTCAGAAACCAAAGCTCCTAGCACCTTGATCATGGATGCCTAAACTCTTGAACTGTAAGAAAATAAATTTCCTTTGTTCAAGGCACTTATTTTATGATATTTTGCTAATGGAAGCCTGAGAACACTGATATACCAGACTACTAACTTTCCTCTGTACAGATGTCAGTTTGTTTGTGTCTCTCTTTATGTTCCAGGTCTAGACCAGAAGAAAAGAGAGCTATATTATCAAAGTTTTTAATTAACTTTATTTTGGAATTATGTTGGTGTTTTCTAAGTCAGTTCTCCTCATCCAACTTAGTGCGTATGTCCTGAATGTCCTGAATGCCATGTGGACCCACCATACTCCACAGTAATCTGATTCTAGAGGCAGACAATGCATCCCTTGCTCTCTTCTAGTCCTAGTCTATTAATTTATTGGTAAATATTTAATATACTATTTATTCAATAAATATTACTATTTTGTGCCTGGCAGTGCTATGGACACTAGAAACAGAACACTGAATAAGGCAGATACTTTCCTGTTCTGCTGGGCTTATATTCCAGTGGGGAAAAACATAATGAAAAGCTGTTTTCTTGCCTTATGGCAAGTAACAAAATAATTCTTAGCTGGACACACACTCAGACAAAGACTTACAGCACCCCTGCCTCAAAACTCATCCTTAACAGAGTTATTTTCATAATTGAGGAAGCCAAGGCTTTCCCTACTCCCACAAAGATGTCTGGATTCTAAGCTGGGCTGCAAACTGATAGCTAGCAATCATACCCCTGCAGTTGTCATACAAACTCTCTGGAAACTAAGTGTTGTAAGAACTCTTTTTATTAGTCGAGATTTCTTGTAAAACACTCTATGTCAGGCTGCCAATTCAGTCTCCAGGACAATGTTCACCTTCCACATTAGCAAATACTTTTTTCCTACATTCCTAGAATTTTAGATTTAGTTTTGGCTATTCAAGTCTATTACAATGAAACAATAAAACTGCTCTGTAGTCATATGGGCCTAAGTTCAAATCCTAGCCCCATTTTCTGAGCCACCCAGCTTATAGTCTTATGCAAGTTAGTGAATACTCTAAACCCAGATTCTTCACCCACTTCATTGATTGTTGCCAGGAGTTAAGAGAAACATCACTTCAATAGACTCAACTGGTTCCTTTAGCAGGTTCACTTCCCTTTAACATTCCAACAACTCTCATATCAGTTGCCACAAGAAGTCACATGTCTTACCACGTTTTCCTCGTCAATTTTTTTCTGGAAGTGGCTAAGGAAGGAATCCATGCTATACTAATATGTTCTGGTCATTTTGCTTCTCACCACCTCATCCAGCCATCTTGCTTGGAACTGCTATTCCACTCCAGGCTAGTCATTTCTTGGCCTTTCTTAACTGCTTTTCTTCAGGCTACGCCAAGTTTTTGCTATCTTGCTCTTAGGTCCCACCTCCCACCTCCACTCCCAAGGCTGAATTCAATTTTCTATCCTAACTGGAATAGCTACAGGAGATGTTGTCAAGGTTTCAAAGGTTCCAGAGACATTTTTTTCTTAGATGTCGATAAAGATCAGAGAACCTAAGATTCCCATTTTCCCAGGAATTTTTATGAGAGAAAACTGTTTCTCAAGCCTATATAGTAGGATTGTGGGCCCAATGCCAATGTGGCTGGGGGAGGAGTTCAGCTACCTCAGTATCCCAAAGCAAATCTCAAGGAACAGGATTATCTTTTTCTGGATATAGATGAAAAGCAGCTGGCATAACTTTGTTGGAACTGGACCTAGCAAAGAGGGTGAGGTGAAAAGAGAAATCTAAAGATGAGCATTATGTGATCCTTAGTTTGAAGTTTTGCAAGGGAGGAAAATACATATGTGAATGGAAGGCATATATGGGATATTACTTTTCCACCAAAGGCCTAGTTACATTGTAGAGGGGAGGGTTTCTATTCTCTCAATCTTGTCTCTGTGAAAACAGACCTGACTAGACTTGATTAGCAAGCCTGCTCATATCATCCCAGCTATCATAGGAATCTGGCATGGCAGGGATCTTGTGGCACCTGAGGATTTTTGATTATGCCAGGATCATCCTCAAGTCTTCCCCAGTTTGCTTTTACTCTTGTAAAGCAGGATCTTCCAATCCTTGGACCCCTGAGGTTCTGAGCAATACGCTCATGTGCCATGAACTTTGTTCCTAAGTGGACCTTAGCTTTGAATCTTCTGATGATGCTTCCTTTAAACTGTGGCTTTCTAATTATGCCTCCATGCCATTGTACATTCCCTGAAACAACCACTGGGCTAAGCGAGAAATATATCTTCTGATCAGATCATTTGTGTTCTTCATTAAGAAAGACAAAAGAAGTATGTTTATCTTACTGTTGGCTTTCTACTCTATCTTCCAGACATACTAAATATTTTGCCACATCTCAATCACATAGTAGTCTTTCACATATCCATATACTTGTTTGAAATACCACCTCTTGTCCCAACCGCTTTCATAATCACCATCAAGACTCTATATAACCTGATCCTTGCCCACATCTTTAATCTCATCTCATATTACTCTTCCTCTCATTCACGATATACAAAATGTAGTTAAAAAATTATTCTCTGATACCACCAAGCTCATGTGTCTTTAGGGGCCACTGCACTAGCTAGTTCCTCTACTTAAACTGCCTGTATATTACTATTTAAAGTTTTGATCTACATCTATTTGTTTATTACCTGTATCTGCAACTGGAATGGAAAGTTGATGAAGCCTAAGACCTTCATCTTGGTTGTCTAGTGTAGTGCCTAGAAAACACTAGGTGTTCAATAAATATATTTGTAATGAAAATGACTGTCACTGTATCTTTCAAACAAAGAGCTGGAGCACAAAAGCTGTATTAGCACCATGTTTATATGTTAATTTACTGCTAGGAGAGAGTGATGGAGATATAGGGGTGGCAGTCTGGTTCCAAGAGTCATGCTAGAAATTCAAGCTTTCAATCTCTGGCCTTTGGTTTAATCCATTTTCCATACAGCAGAAGTTGAAAATTTTATTTTTTCCAGCTGTATTGAGTTACAATCAACAAATAAAAATTACATATATGCAAGGTGTACAACATGTTTATTTGCTATACATACACATTGTGAAATGATAGTCACAAAAAAAGTAAATAGCATAGCAATCACCACAATTAGTTACACTTTGTAGGTAATGAGGATGAGGACACAAAATCTACTGTTTCCACAAATTTCAAGTAAACAAAACTGAAGTATTAACTGAGTCATCATGCTATACGTTAGATACCAGGACTTGCTCATCTCATAAAAGTGTGTGTGCATTGACCCACATCTTCCTATTTCCCTCAAACCCCTGTTCCTGGATATCACCATTCTATTCTCTGCTTCTATGAGTTGGACATTTTATTTTAGATTCCATATGTAAGTGAGATGACACAGTATTTGTCTTTCTATGTCTGACTTAGCTTACTTAGCATAATGTCCTTTAGATTAATCCATGGTATCGGAAAGGGCAGGATTTCCTTCTTTGTATGGCTGAATAATATTCCATTCTATCTATCTAGCTAGCTAGCTATGGTGTATCAATTTATTTTTATCTCACATTTTCTTTATCCATTCATCCATTAACAGACAGTTTGGTTGTTTCCACATGTTGGCTATTGTGAATAATGCTGCAAAGTACATGGGGGCACAAATACCTCTTCAAGATACTGATCTCATTTTCTGTGGTTATATACCTAGAAGGAGAATTGCTTCTCATTTTTCTTTGTATATATATTCAGAAGTAGAATTGCTGGATTTTATTCTAAGTTTAATTATTGAGGAAACGCCATACTCTTTTCCATAGTGGCTGCACTAATTTACATTCCCACTAACAGTTTCCAAGGATTTCTTTTTCTCCACACTCTTGCTAACATGTTATTTCATGTCTTTCTGATAATAGACATCCTAATAGATGTGTGGTGATATCTCATTTTGATTTTGAGTCACATTTTAGTGATGATTAGTGACATTGGGCACCTTTTTATACAGCTGTGGGCCATTCGTATATCCACTATGGAAAAATGATTATTCAAGCCCTTTGCTCATTCAATTCAAATTAATAAATTTATTTATTATTTTAGTTTATTTTGTCTTTGAGTTGTGACTTTCCCATAAATTTTGAAATTAACTCTTAAGTGATACATGGTTTGAAAATATTTTCTTCTATTCTGTGGATTGCCTTTTCATGTTGTTGCTTGTTTTCTTTTCTGTGCAAAAGCTGTTTAGTTTGGTGTGGCCCGGCTGTTTATGTTTTTTTTTTTTTAATTTTTATTGCATTTTAGGTTTTGGGGTACATGTGCAGAACATGCAAGATAGTTGCATAGGTACACACGTGGCAGTGTGTTTTGCTGCCTTCTGCCCCCTCACCCATATTTGGCA
>CM052670.1:54101488-54121855 GCA_028533165.1 Leontopithecus rosalia
ATACCCTTTATTTCTTTTTCTTGCCTGATTGCTCTGGCTAGAACTTCCAGTACTATATTGAAAAGGAGTGGTGAGAGGGGGCATCCTTGTCTGGTGCCAGATTTCAAAGGGAATGCTTCCAGTTTTTGCCCATTCAGTATGATGGTTTTAAGTAGTTTTATGGTTTTAAGTCTAACATTTAAGCCTTTAATCCAGTTTGAGTTCATTATCGTATATGGTGTAAGCAAAGGGCCTAATTTTGTTATTTTTCCTGTGGATACTCAGTTTTCCCTGCATCATTTATTAGAGAGAATAACCTTTCCCTATTGAATATTCTTGGTGTTCTTGTCAAATATTAGTTGACCATATGTTTGGATTTTTTTTTGGGCTCTCAAACCTGTTATATTGATCCATGTGTCCCTTTTAATATTAGTATTATACTGTTTTGATTACTATAGCTTTGTAATATAATTTAACATCAGAAAGTGTGATGCCCTTAGTCTTTTTTCTTCTCAAAATTGCTATTGATATTTAGAATGTTTTCTCAGTTCAAATACATTTTGGGATTCTACTTTTATTTCTGTGAAAAATGTCACTACAATTTTGATGAAGATTGCATTGAATTTGTGATCATTTTTGGAAATATAGACATTTCAAAACTTCTAAGTCTTCTGACCAATTAATAAAGGATATCTTTTTATTTGTGTCTTCTTTAATTTCTTTCATCAATTTTCTATACTTTTCAGTGTACAGATTTTTCAGCTCAGTTTATTCCTTAGTATTTAATTTTTTATACTGTTCTAAGTGTAAATGTTTTCTTAATTTCTTTTTCAGATAGTTCATTGTTAGTGTATGAAAACACAACTGATTTTTGTTTGTTGATTTTGTATGCTGGAATTTTACTGAATATGTTCATTTGTTCTAACAGTGTTTTTTGGTGGACTCTTTAGAGTTCTCTATGTATAGGTCATCTGCAATCAGAGAAAATTTTACTTTTTTAATTTGGATAACTTTTATTTGTTTATCTTGCCTAATTGCTCTGGCTAAGACTTCCAGTACAATATTAAATAGAAGTGACAAGAGTGAGTATTCTTTTTTTTTTTTCAGATTTATTTTAAGCTCATGGGTACAAGTGCAGGTTTTGCTACCTAGGTAAACTTGTTTCATGGGAATTTACTGTACAGATGATTATTTTATGACCCAGGTATTAAGCTGGTACCTATTAGTTATTTTTCCTGATCCTCTCCCTCTTCTCACATTCCACTCTCTGAAAGGCCTCAGTGGGTGATGTTCTCCTCTAGCTGTTCATGTGTTATTATCATTTAGCTCCCATTTATAAATGAGAACATGTTATTTGGTTTTCTGTTGCTCAGTTAGTTTGCTAAGAATAATGGTCTCCAGTTCCATTAATCTCCCTGCAAAGAACTTAATCCAACATTCTTTGGTATTGCTGAATACAAGTTTATGGTGCATATGTAACACATTTTCTTTGTCCAGTCTATTATTGATGCATTTTAGGTTAATTTCATGTCTTTTCTATTGTAAATTGTACAGCAATGAATATACGTGTGCATGCATCCTTATAATACAATGATTTGTATTCCTTTGGGTATATGCCCAGTAATGGGATTACTGGGTTGAATGGAATTTCTGTCTTTAGGCCTTTGAGGAATTGCCACACTGTCTTCTACAATGGCTGAACTAATTTACACTTCCAACAACAATGTGTAAGCATTCCCTTTTCTCCACAACCTCTCTAGCATCTGTTATTTTTTGATTTTTCATAATAGCCATTCTGACTGGTGTGAGATGGTGTCTCATTGTAGGTTTTTATTTGCATTTCTCTAACAATCAGTGATGTTGGGTCTTTTTTTCATATCATTCTTGGCCTCATGCATATCTTCTTTTGTGCCTACTTTTTGGGGCAAAGGCTATAAAAAATGGGCATTCTTATGTTGTTCCTGGTCTTAAGGGAAAAAGGTTTTAACGTTTTACTGTTTAGCATGATGTTTACCATGGGCTTTTCATACATTTATTGTGTTGAGGTATATCCCCTCTACATATAAATTTTTTGGCGTTTCATTGTGAAAGAATGTTAATTTTTTTCAAATTCTTTTTCTGCAACTATTGAGAAGATTCTTTGATTTTTATTCTTCATTCTGTTAATGTGGTATATCATACATTAATTTTTTGTATGTTGAACCACACTTTCATCCCAGGGTCAAATTCCACTTGATATGGTGTATGATTGTTTTAATATGCTGTTGAATTCAGTTTGATAATATTTTGTTGAAAACTTTTGCATCTACTCATCTGAGATATTGGTCTGTAATTTTCATTTTTCGTAGCAACCTTATTTGGATTTGGTATGGTAACCTTGTAAAGTGAGTTTGTAAGTGTTCCCTCTTTTTTAAATTTTTTGGAAGTGTTTGAAAATAGGCATTTGTTTTTCCTTAAATGCTTTGTAATGTTTACCTGTGAAGCCATGTCCTGAAATTTTCTTTCATGGCTGTTTTTTTTTAATACACCTTCAATCTCCTTACTTATTATTCATCTGTTTAAATTTTCTGCTTCTTTATGATTCAGTGTTGGTAAGTTGTAAGTTTCTAGGAATGTATGCATTTTGTGGAGACAATTTAATATATTGGTGTAGTGTTGTTAATAGTAGCATATTTTGAACATTTGGAATTCTGTAGTATCAATTGCAATGTCTTTTCTTTCATTTTAAATGTTACATACTTGAGTTATTTCTCTTTTCTGTTAGTCTAGCTAAGAGTTTGCTGAGTTTATCAATTTAAAATATTGACTTAGTTTTATTGATTTTTTTACTGTCTTTATTTTATTTCTGCTTTATTCATTATTATTTCCTTTTTCTGCTGTTTTGGGGACTAGTTTATTCTTTTGCTAGTTAATTGAGGTCTAAAGTTAGATCATCTATTTAAAGTATCTTTTTTCTTACTGTAGGCATTTATTGCTATTAATATTTTTCTCTCAGAACTGCCTTTGCTGCATTCCTTGAGATTTGGCAGGTTGTAGCTTCATTTTTGTTTTTCTAAACATATTTTTAAAATTTCCCTTTTGATTTCTCTTTGACCTATTGGTTGTTTGGAAGTGTGTTGTTTAATTTCCACATATTTGTGAATTTTTCAAAATTCCTTCTGTTGTTAATTTCTAGTTTATAGTGTTGTGTTTGTAAAAGATATGTGAGATGGTTTCAATTTTTGTAAATTTGTTAATATTTGTTTTGTGGCCCAACATACAATCTATTCTGAAGCATGTTCTGCATGCACTTGAGAAGAATGTGTATTTTGTTGCTGTTGGAAGAAATGTTCTTTACATAATTGTTAGGTCCATTTTGTCTAAAGTGTGGCTCAAGTTCACTGTTGTTCTCCCTGATATAAGTATAGCCACTCATGCACTCTTTTGGCTAAAAATTTCTTAGACTAACATTTTCATTCTTTAACTTTCAGGCCTATGTGTTTTATTAAGGTTACAGGAGTCTATTCTAAGCAATACAACCTTGATCCTAATGTTTTAATTATAAAAATTGTGGGAACATGGTAGGTATATATATTTATGGGGTACTTGAGATGTTTTTATACAGGCATACGGGGTATGTGGGATACCCAGTATCACATCAGGGTAAGTGAGATATTAATTACCTCAAGAATTTATCCTTTTCATGTTACAGACAATCCATTTATAAACTTTCAGTTATTTTACAATGTATAATAAGTTATTTTTCACTGTAGTTATTCTACTATGCTATCATGTACAAGACTGTATTCATTATGACTATATTATTGTACCTATTAAACATCATTACTTCCCTTTTCATTCCACTACCCTTCTCAGGCTCTTATAACCATCATTTACTCTCTATCTTTATTAGTTCTACAGTTTTTATTTTTAGCTTCTACAAATATGTGAGAACATGTAAAGTTTATCTTTCTGTCCCTCACTCTTTTTAACTTAACATGAAATCCTCCAGTTCCAACCATATTGTTGCAAATGACACAACCTCATATAGAGCACATGTTCTTTATCTATTCGTCTGTTGATGGACACTTAGGTTTCTTTAAAATTTTGGCTATCTGAATTTTAGTTCTTATAAAGGTGTTCTTTTTGTGTGGATAGCTTTCAATTCAATGTTCCTGTGAATAATCCCTGGAGGCCTCTACTCAGCCCTTTTGCTCCACATACCCCACTTAAAAAATCCATTTATTCATTCTGTGTCTTTTGATTACAGAATAGAATCCAATTACATTTAAAGTCATTATTGATAGGTAAAGACCATTACTTTATTTTTATTGTTTTTTTTTTACAATTTTGGGGACTCTTCTCATTTATTTTTATGTATTTTTGGTGATTTATTGATTTTCTAAAGAGTAAATTTGCTTTAGTGCCTTTTCCTTTATCTTTTGCATATTGACTAAAGGTTTTCTCTTTGTGTTTACCATGGGCTCACATGAAATATCTTACAACAATCTCTTTTAGCTAGCAATATTTACACATCAATTGCATGCAGAAATGGTACACTTTTATTCACCTTCACTATGTTTTATACTGTTGATATCACAATATCTTATCATGTTGTGTATTCACTAACAAATTATTGCAGCTATAGCTATTTTAATAATTTTATCTTTTACATTTCATATCTGAGTTAAAAGTGATTTATATCCCACTATCGTAGTATTATAGAATTGAGAATTTGACTATATATTTACATTTACCAGGGTGTTTTATAGTGCCATATATTCTCATGTTGTTAATTGGTATTCTTTCATTTTGACTCAAAGAACTCTCCTTAGTATCTTTCTAAGGTAGGTCTTGTGGTTATGTACTCTCTTAGCTTTTGTTTGGGAATTTCTTTATTTCTCCTTCATTTTTGAAAAACCATTTTTCTGAATATGCTATTCTTGGTTGCTGTATTAGTCAGGGTTCCCTAGAGGAACAGAACTGATAGGATAAGTGTTTATATAAAGGGGAGTTTATAAGGAGTATTGACTCACATGATCACAAGGTAAGGTCCCACAATAGGTCATCTTCAAGCTGAGGAGCACAGAAGCCAGTATGAGTCCCAAAGCTGAAGAACTTGGAGTCTGGTAGGGTGGGAAGCATCCAGCATGAAAGAAAGACGTAGGCTGGGAGACCAAGCCAGTCTACACTTTTCACATTTTTCTGCCTGCTTTTATTCTGGCTGCACTGGCAGCTGATTAGATTGTGCCCACCAAGATTGATGGTGGGTCTACCTTTCCAGTCTCTAACTACAATGTTAATCTCTTTTTGCAACACCTTCACAGACACACCCAGGAACAATACTTTGTATTCTTCAATACAATCAAGTTGACACTCAGTATTAACCATCAAAGTTGCCATTTTTTTTTTGTTTGAGGACTTTAAATATTCATCCCACTCCTACTTGGCCTGAAAAGTTTCTGTTAAGAAATATGCTTATATACTTATTAGGTTTACCTTGAATGTGATGAATCTCTTTTCTCTTGCTGCTTTCAAGATTCTTACTTTATCGTTTACTTTTGAAAATTTAATTTTAATGTAGATCTGAGTATTCACCTTGAGGTTGAACTTGTTTGGGATTCCTTTAACTTCACAAATTTGGATGTCCATATAACTTTCAATATTTGAAAATTTTTCAGCTAGTCATTCTTTAAGTAAGTTTACGGCTCTTTTCCCTTTTTTTTTTCTCTCTCTCTCTCTTTTTTTCTTCTGGGACTCCTAACATTTGCCCTAACATTTGCATATTCTGTCACTTGATGTTGTCTGACAGGTCCCTTTTGCTTTCTTCATTTCTTTTTTTTTTCCTTTTTAGTTCTCTAACTGGCTAATTTCAATGACCTTTCTTCAATTTTCTTTATTTTTTCTTCTATATGATCAAGTCTGCAGTTGAAGTGCTCTGTTAAATATTTCAGTTCTGTAATTGCATTCTTCAGCTCCGGAATTTTTGTTTGGTTCTCATTATGTTTTCTGTTTATTAAACTTTTCATGTTATTCATGTCTTCTTTTTCCTTTTTATTTTAGGTGTTTATATGTATTCCCTTGCATCTCATTGAGCTTCTTTAAGATAATTATTTGGAATTCTTTATCAAGCAATACATGGATCTCCATTTCTTTGAGGTGTGTGACTGAATTTGTATTAATTTTCTTTGGTGGTGTCATGTTTTCTTGATTCTTCATTATCTGTGTAGCCTTGTGTTTGTGCATTTGTAGGAGCAAATGCACTTCCAATCTTTACTGACTGGTTTTGGCAGAGAAAGATCTTCTCGACTGTGTCCTTAGTCTGATGGGATTGCCTCTGGGCTTTTAACTGAATGGATTTCTATTCAACTTACGTGGCTCCTGCTGAGTCCTTAATGTGGTTCACAGTTGGTGAGCCTCTTAAGAACTTATGGAGACATGGATCCTGGGTGGACTGGACTATCGCCAGGGCTTTGGTCAGTAGGCCTGGCACTGAGATAAGGGTCTTCTTCAGTAGCCACATACAACGGGCCTGTTACCAGGAGAAAAGATGATTATGGCTCATTTTGGGTCCCTGGGAGGACTCCCACTGTGTCTCTGAGTGGGTTCTGGGTAGAAAGTACTGGATTTTAACTGTAGCTGAGAAGGGCTGGAACTGAGTCACCAGTACATTCTAGGGGCCAAAGGTGAGATTGAGGTCTGCAGACCTGCCTCTGAAGGCACGAATAGGCAAATAGGCATGTCTTCCTCTAGAATCCTGGCAGACAGTACTGTTCTCAGAATACAAGCTGAAGGGGCTAGAGCCAACTTATAGGGCTGTTTCTGTATCCACAGCCAAGACTGAGTTCTGCAGACCAGTCGCCTGAAGCACAAGTGAGTGTCACTTCGATGTTTTGTGCAATATGATTCTGGTAGCAGGACCAAAGCCAAATGGGGTTGTAGCCAGACCCACAAGAGTCAGATCTGTTTCCTGGTCTGATCTTGCAACCACAACCTGACACTTGGATGATGGTCTGCTCTTTCAAAATAACCATCCTTGGTCTTGGATTCTACCAGCGTTTTGCTGTCTTTTTCCTGAATTCAAAGCTTCAACTCAAGTACCTTTGTCTGTGGATGGCTGCCAAAATATTGTTTTTGTTTGGGGAATGGGAGTAAGGGCTTTTTATTCTGCCACCTTGCTAATATGATTGCTGCAGAGTGAACTTTTCATAACATAAGTTTTTTTTTTCTTTTTTATATCACTCCCCTGCTTAAACCATTCAGTTCCATTATCGTTAGGTTAAATTCATTCAATATATTACAAAAAGTTACTGAATGATCTATTTGTTATTTCCTATTGTTGCATAAATATTACTTCAGATTTGTAGACTGAAAACAGCATTCCTTTATTAGTTGACATTCTGTAGGCCAAAAGTCTAGTTATGTTGAAGTTAGGTTCTCTTTTCAGGATATCACAAGGCTGAAATCAAGGTGGCAACTTAGCTGAGTTATCATTGGATACTTTGGAGAAAAATTACCTTTTAAGCTCATATTTGTTTTTAGCGGCATTAAGTCCCTTAAAGTTTTAGGACTGTTTTCTTCCTGGCTATAAGCTAGAGTCTACTCTCAGCTCTCTCCATCTTCCAGACAGCAACAGTACATCAAATCCTCTATGTGCATTAAAACTTTGACTTCTTTTTCTACCACTATTCAGAGAAAACTCTCTGATTTTAAAGGCCTGTATCAGGCCCACCAGGATAATCCCTCTGTCTTGATGTAAAATGATTTGTGGTCATAATTACATATAAAAGTCCCTTTAAAACAATATCTGGATTAGTCTTTTATTGAATAACTTCACACCAGAGGCCAGAAATTTTGGGAAGCCATTTTAGAACTTTACCTACCACAAATATCCATTTTGTATTCAGCACTTAGACACTGAGCTAAAACATCAAATCAGTAAAAAGTTAGGGTACATGAAGCTTTTATATTATAGTACAAGGAAACAGAAAAGAAATAAATAAGTATAATATATAGTACAGCAGATGATAATAAATGGCATGAAAAATTAAATTAGAAAAGAAGATTGGAATTGATAGGGTAAAATTGCAATTCAATTATAAATTAGATGATCAAGAGAATCCTCACTGAGTGAGTGAAATTTGAGCAAAGATTTTAAAGAGGTAAACTAGTAAAGCCTACTGGTATTTGGGGAAAGGGCATTTTGGGCATAGAGAACAGCAGGTGCAAATTCCCTGAAGTAGAAAACAGTCTGTATTCTGTACCCAAAGTTGCTTCCTGGTTCCCTCTTCAGCATCATCTCAGTCCCTCCATTCCTTATTTTTCAGCTTAACTTACATTCTTCTTTCTGTAATTTTTTCCCCTAGGCCTTTACGTGACTGGCTCTTCTCATTTAGATCTTGGCTCATGTATTTTTCTGTTCAATTGTTAAATCTCATGCTTCCCTTTAGTTTTCATTTATGACCCTTATAATTTGTGAGTATAAACTATTGGGTAATTGTGAAATTACTTTCTCTAATAGATGGTTAATTTAATCTTCAAAACTGTTATGTGGATTTTGCTATTATATTACTGATGTCTAATGCAGTGACACATAATTTAGGCTTCATTGAATAAATTAATCAAAACAAAATGCAAAAGTAAATTGGTTATTTAGACTGACGTATATTAGTCTGTGAAGTCCTGTCTATCAAGCTTGATTTTAAATGTTTGTGGACATCCAAGTAATGTGTTCTTATCGAATTTGTAAGCAAAACCCACATTTTAATTTATAAAACATGTTAAATCAAATACCACCCACTTCTATCACAATGTTGTTTTTCATGTAAGCTTTTGCTTGAATCAGGTTATTTAAATAAGAGAGGACACAAAAAGACAGAAAAACATTTCATGCTCATGGTTAGGAAGAATCAATATTGTAAAAATGGCTATACTGCCAAAAGTAATTTATAGATTCAGTGGTATCTCCATCAAGGTACTATCGACTATCTTTACAGAATTGGAAAAAAACACCTTCAACTTCATATGGAACAAAAAGACATCCGGCATAGCCAAAGCAATCCTCAGCAAAACAAAAACAGCAGCAGCAACAACAACAACAACAACAACAACAAAACTGGAGGGTATCATGCTACCTGATTTCAAACTATGATACCAGTCTACAGTAATCAAAACAGCATGGTACTCGTACCTAAACAGAGATATACACCAATGGAACAGAACAGAGGCCTCACAAGTAATGCCATACATCTACAACCATCTGATCTTTGACAAACCTGAAAAAAATAGCAATAGGGAAAGGATCCCCTGCTTAATAAATGGTGTTGGGAAAACTGATTAGCCATGTGCAGAAAGCTGAAACTGAATCCCTTCCTTACACCATACAAAAATTAACTCCAGATGAATTAAAGATTTAAACATAAGACCTAACACCATAAGAACCCTAGAAGAAAACCTAGGAAATACCATTCAGGACGTAGAAATAGTCAAGGACTTCATAACTGAAACACCAAAAGCAATGGCAACAAAAGCCAAAATAGACAAATGGTTTTTTAGTTTAATTATATAATTAAACTAAAGAGCTTCTGCACAGCAAAAGAAACAATCATTAGAGTGAACTGGTCATCAACAGAATGGGAAAAAGTTTTGCCATCTATCCATCTAACAAAGGGCTAATAACCAGAACATACAAAGTACTTAAACACATTTACAAGAATAAAACAACCCCATCAAAAAGTGGCTGAAGGGTATGAATAGACACTTTTCAAAGTTAGACATTTATACATCCAACAAAAATATGAAAAAAACTCATCTAACTGATTAGAGAAATGCAAATCAAAACCACATTGAGATAACATCTCATGCCATTTAGAATGGCGATCATTAAAAAAATCTGGAGACAACAGATGCTGGAGAGGATGTGGCAAAATAGGAACACTTTTACACTGTTGGTGTTAAAGTATTCAAACATTGTGGAAGACAGTGTGGCGGTTTCTCAAGGATCTAAATCTAGAAATACCATTTGACCCGACAATCCCATTACTCGGTGTATGCCCAAAAGATTATAAAACATTCAGTTATAAAGACACATGCACATGTATGCTTACTGTGGCACTGTTTGCAATAGCAAAGACTTGGAACCAACCCAAATGCCCATCAGTGAGAGACTGGATAAGGAAAATGTAGCACATATACACCATGGAATACTATACAGCCATACAAAAGGATGAGTTCATGTTCTTTGCAGGGACATGGATGAAACTGGAAACCATCATTCTCAGCAAACTGACACAAGAACAGAAAACCAAACACTGCACATTGTCATTCATAATTGGATGTTGAACAATGAAAACACATGGACACAGAGAGGGGAACATCACACACTGGGGCCTGTCAGGGGTGGGAGGGGTAGGGGAGGCCTAGCAAGGAGTAGGGGATTGGGGAGGGATAACATTAGGAGAAATACCTAATTTATATGATGGGGGGATGAATGCAGCAAACCACCAAGGCACATGTATACCTATGTAACAAACCTGCATGTTCTGTACCTGTACCTCTGAACTAAAAGTATAATTAAAAAAAAGAAAAAAGTGTTTAAAAACCACTGATCTGATCTCATCACCTCATTGCCGAAAATGGGACACTGTGGTCATAGAAGCAAAAACAGAGACTTTCTCAAGGTTAGGTGGTGAGTCAATCATATCACCAACACCCTGAACTATGTCTTCTAACTGTTGGTCTAGTAAGATTCTTTCTCCATATTCTATGTGTATCTAAATGAAATGTGCCATAATGGGGGATATGGGAGATGTAGTTGCAGATGACAACTGGGCCCCTCTGAGAAGTCAGAGGAAAACAGTGAGAAATACAGCTGATGTCAATATTGAGCATGCAGGTCCAGTCTGGGACAAAGAGCAAAGTGCTCATGGATTCAAGAAATGAGCTGGAGAGCTGCCTCCGAGATACAGCATGAATATTTTCTTACTCTTCAGACCTGCAATAGTGCCCATGTAAAGCTCTGTGGATGTACGGTCACAGATTCATAGTACTTGCAGGCTGGGGAGTAACCAATCATAATATGGCTGTGCAACTGGTTTATTTCTTGTATATAAGCAGAAAAGATTGCCAAATCTTAGTGTTACATGGTACTTTAATTCATAAACATGTATGAATTATTGACTCTTTCAGATATCCTGTTGGATACCAGGGATAGCATCGAATAAGACATGGATCCTACCCACGAAGAGGTCATAATGTAGTAGGGTACATAGATAAGGATACAGAGTGTGATAAGACTTGTATTGGAGATTAGTATGGGGAGCTGTGCATTAGTCATCCCTGTAGTATAATTGGTCAATGGTTATTCAAAATTTTGATCACTTCTAGAGATGGGGAAGCTCATTGTCTTTCTAGGCACATGCTTCTGTAGAACTGCCTGCCAGTTCTCCAAGTCCTAAAGACTGAAAATATTTCATGGAAGCTGAGGACTGAGTGTAGTTTTTAAAAAATCATATAAACATCTTAGTGTAATAGAAACAGCTCTGAAAGTAAATCAGCAAAGGGAAGGTAAAAAAAAACAGCCATTACAGAAATAACTATGCAGATTTTGAAAAGAATGAAGCAGTTTTAAGTATGTACAGACATAAGAAGAACTTTAAGATATGTAGTTAAATGAATAAATCATATCACAGAACAATACATTTAAAAAGACCCAAATTATAGACCACATTTATATAAAATCACTGTACATGAATACATGCAGAAAATGTATAAAATACAGATGTAACACTGTTGATCTCAGAGTATAAAAGTAGATTGGGATGGGGGTTGGAAGGAGAGAACGGGTCTGAAAATTAGTATACCTGAATCTTAATTCCAAATTCCCTACTGATTCACAATGTAATCTCAGGCAATTCCTGCTTCCTTTCCAGGCTTCAGTTTTCTTACTGAAGTTATTTAAAGTTAAACTTAAAGTTAACTTAAACTTAAACTTACATAAACTTAAACTTACTTAAACTTAAACTTACTTAAAGTTATTTCCAACTCCACTATTATTACTCTGCCCTAGCAATTTCTTCTTCATTAATATCTACAAGTTAATTTTAAGCCTAAATTTAGGAGCTGAAATTTATATTGTTTATATTTCATTTTGTTCATTTTGGTCTAGGATTCCAGATGTCTGTGATCATTTTAAAATCATTACCTTTTATTCTATGGCATTAGCCTTGGGGTGTCTGCAAAACTGATATACCTTTCCTGCATGCATTTATCCATCTTCAATTAAAAAAATCAACAAGAACATGACTTAGTCAATCCAAGTATGCAGTAGTGTTTTGATAACCCATTCCTGCCCTGAAAATTCACCAAACAATACGCTTATCTTGTCTATACTTCAACATCCCACCCGTTGAAAATCTTATAGGAGATTTTGTCAGGCATTTGATTAAAATACAGATAACGCTTCCCTAATTTACCAACCTAGCGATCCTGTCAAAAAATACAATTTAAATAGTTTTGAATGAGTTAATCTAAGTGAACCCAAAATAGCTCCTGGTGATTTCTGCTTTCTCTTCTAGGTTCCTACGAACATATTTTCTTCTAGCTTTTAAAATTTTTATTATTTCCTGGTTTCCCATTTCTAGTATTTGACTTTTACCTATTTATTTATTTATTTTTAAAATCAGTACATTTGACAATCACTAGTCTTCCAGAACTAACAGGAACATTCTTGGACTGGATTATGCTAGAGAACAGTGGTTGAATTCCAACTCCAGGCCCATCGAGCCTTGACACTTCTGACCTGAGACAGGATACTCCCTGGGCATGCCCTTTTCTTACTTAAATTCCTTCCAAGATTAATAAAAAATTGAAGAAAGAAACCTTTAAAAGAACCCTGAGCATAGGGAGACCATGGCTTTGGTACTACAGTTAGAGTTCAATAACGGGGTCAGGAAATGTCTTGGATTCTGATATGGTTTGGCTCTGTGTCTCCACCCAAATTTCATTTAAAATTGTTAACCTTACGTGTCAAGGGAGGGAGGTGATTGGATCATTAGGGTAGTTTCCCTCATGCTGTTCTTGTGATAACGAGTGAGTTTTCATGAGATCTGATGGGTTTATAAGCATTTGGAAGTTTCTTCTTTGCTTTTCTCTCTTCTGCTGCACTGTGAAGGAGTTCATTTTCCCTTCCCCTTTCACCATGATTGTAAGTTTCCTGAGGCTTCCCTAGCCATGTGGAACTGTGAATCAATTAAACCTCTTTCTTTATAAATTACCCAGTCTCGGGCAGTTCTCTATAGCAGGGTGAGAACAGATTAATATAGATTATTACTTTTTTTGGAAAAGAAATTAGTATAGATTGGTCATTGTAATATTTATTCACTCATCAAAAATTAATATCTACTAGGAATACAGAACTGAGTCAGATAACGGGACATGACCTTGAGAAATCCAGAAAGGAGATAAGAATGGTAATAACTAAAAAAACTTTTGAGATTAAGTGACGGGCCTGAGAACAACTTAATTCTTCAAACATATTCCTAGTGCTTGTGTAACCATATCTTTATGTAACCTACTTTTTTGAGACACTTTGAAACTATAGAATCTATGGAGGTAAGATAATAGAAGGATATTTTCATTGTCAGGAGACACAAGTTCTAATGTCAGCTCTGTCACTGACTGCTGGTTTGACCACAGAGCAGTCTCATTTTCTCTCTGTGTCTCAGTCTCCCTATCACTAATCTGAGGAGTTGAGAGAATATGAGATAATCACAATTGGTTCTTTCCTGAATGACACATGCCAACCTGGTGTATACTATAGATCTTCCACTGGGCTTCTCTCATGTTGCTTGTGTTAAATGCAGTTAGGAGAAATGAAATAAACAGTGTTCACAGCTTAAGCTTAAAAAAAAGAGAGAGTATCACCAATTAGGACTGTATGAACACATCAACTGTAGTGACACAGTCCATGAGAGCTTAGAGCAGGTCAATGAAAGACAGTTCTAGTCTGGAGACACAGACAGCTTTTTGTTAAGACTAAATTCCAGAATGTCTGGAACAAAGGAAAAGCTCTGTACATCTGGGCTTCTTCCAATGAGAGATATCAGTCTTTCAACAATGAAAAAAAATAAGGTCAGTAGATGAAAAAGATGAGCAGAACAAATGAAAAGAACTCACATATACTGAGCATCTATTATGTGCTAGACTCTGTAGTAATATCTGATGAAAGAGAGATGAATCTCTGGTTCATACTGCTTTCAAAAAGCTAACTTAATTTATTCATCAAGAACATATTCTGCTGCTACTATGCAACAGGCCCTGTTCTGGGTGCTTAGGACACACCAAAGCACCCTAAGCACCTAGAATGGTGCCTGCTGTATAGTAGGAGTAGTGCATAAACAAAGATACAACCCCTGCATTAGGAGGGCGCAGGTCGAATGTCAAGAGAAATTTACAGTCTTTGGCACTACAAAGGGCAAGAAAAGTTATTAAAATCCATCATCCTTCCTGGAGGTTCTTAAAAGTTGGTTGAGGAAATATGATTACTACTCATAAAACAATAGACAAATTCAAGGCAGGATATAATCAAGGATCACATTTTGTGTTATAAATAGATTTTCTTCTTCTGCCTAGATTGCTAAAACCTCATTAAAAATTCTTTATGTGACAGGATTGAGTTATTCATAGGTTTCAGTATATGATACTTATTATCACTGGTCCATGCAAGTTTCCACTCATGTTTTCATTTGTTTATTCTTCTATTTATTTTTCCCCTTTAACTGCACCCATTCACTTAATCTTTCACTGGTCTCTGTTCAAATGTCACTTCTTTAGTGAAGACTTTCCTTAATTTCCTATCTAAAATCTCACCTCCTCATCACTAACTATCATCTTACTGTTTCATTTTTCTTTACAGAACATATCACTACTTAAACTCCAATTACTTATCACTTTCACAAGAATGTAAGCTTCTTGGTAGTAGGGACTTTGTATTAAACAATACTGTATTTCTATAGCCTAAAATAGTGCCCGGCAGAAAGTAGGTGGTCAACTAATATTTGTAAAATGAATGTATATATGAATGAATAAATAAAAAGAAGATGGATGATAACTAGGGAAGTTAAGTTTTCATAGATGACTCATAAATACCTGAAGTATTATATATGTTAATAATTAATCCCTTGCCTTGTCTGCATTTTTATTGATATACTCCTTCAAAAAATATTCATTGCCTACTTGTGACAGGCACTGTTCTAGGCACTGCAGAGACCAAAACAAATAGGACAAGGTTATTATTTTCCACAAGAAGATTGCAGTCCAATAAGTAAAACGAACACATAAATAGATAATTACAAATATGATGTAACAAAAACTTTAATAAACATATGGACAAAGTGCTATGGGATCTCAGGGAAGAAAGCAACCAATTTCAAATATATGTCTTGTTGGAGAAGGAGACATTTCGTTTCTCCTTTCAACAAAAATGTATGTGGAATCCGCTGTTAGCCTACCCTGTGCTGGGTGCCAGTGACACAGCAGCAACTGTGACTTAGGTTCAATATGCAGAATAACTGAGCACCAAACAAGAAGCATTTGCCCTGTAGGACAGATGAAAACAAGCTATAACCCAGAGCTTACACGACTGCCAATGTGAGAGGCTTTATTCCAGGTAGTTGAAAAGTCCAGCAAAAACGACTTTTGGCAGCCACTTGGAAGGAGACATGCTCTGGAGAATGGAAACAGATATTTCAAATAAGCTTTAATTGAGTCTGCTAAGTAACATTGCTTCAGCTCTCTGAAATGGAAAGGTGAATCTAAAAGTACACTCTGTTCCAATGGTTAGGTCATTTGAGATCCCAAAGCACAGAAAAGAGGATTCATGGAATACATTTGCAATTAAAACAATTAAAAAACTAACAATAGAGGTTACAATAGCACATTTCAAAATGCTGTGGTAAAGAATGTAAGTATAAATCCTCCAGCTACCCTTGAATGACCTAATTTGCTTTAAAATTTGTAGTTACCTGGAAGCATTTGCTTTGTAGCACAACTACTATTATACATCACAGTAGCAAATGCTCCATATAACAGGCATTGATTTGTGATAGAACTGCTTCCTACGTGGTTAACTCTAAGTAGCATGCTCTAGAGTGACAGATTTCAAAGATTTACAGTAGAAGAACAAAGGTGGTTTATAAAGAACTTTGTTTCAACTTTGAGAATTACCACAGCTACGTATGAATCATTACAAATAAATTCAATAATATAAATCCAAGAATAATTATTTCATTTGTTCTATTAAACTGTATTTAACAAGGTTCTTGATGTCTCTGAACAACATCAGTTAAGAAAGCTAGTAATAAATATAAAAGTTAGATGTGATGCATCTAAAACTTAGCACAAGCACTTAAAATATCCATAATAGAATATTATCTCAATGCAGCATGCTACATAGCCTTCTGATATTGTGCAGCTGACTATCACATCCGGAGGAGTGCATGTGCCAAACCAATGGGCCTGAACCTTGGTTGTCCATTTAAATAGACACGTACTGACTGAATTCAAAGAAAGACTAGGACAAAACTCACAGCTTTCTGAATGGGATGCACTTAGAAAACAATTAAATATAAAGTTTAGATATTCCAGGATCCTTATTTCAATGTCTGCATGATAATCAAATAAACCATGCAGTTCAAGTGAATTCATAACTGGTTTCCAAAAGAGGCCGAGTTTAGTACATCACACACACATTTGCATATGAATTCTGTTTTTAATTACAATTATTTGAAAACATCCTTAAGAAGTATTTCAAAACTGAAAATAAAATTAAATGTCTCTGGATTTTCTGACACCTTTCATTAGATAAGTTTATAGTTGCCTATCAGCTCTAAAGGTAAACCACAAGGGCAATAACTTTAGACCAGTGATTCTCAAACTGTAGATTATAATCCATTAAAAAGGCATAAAATTTATTTAGTGGGTGGATTGGGACCAATAGTGTGTGTGTGTGTTTGTGTGTGTGTGTGTGTGTGTCCGTGTGTGTGTGTATAAACACACACACACGGACATACATATACATATACATACACATAACATATGTATATGTATGTATATGTACATATACACACACATAACATATGTATATGTATGTATATGTACATATACACACATATATCTATGTATGTATGTGTATATATGTACGTGTACATATACATATATACAAATATATACATGTATGTCTATATATACATATATATGTATATATATGCACATACATATATATATACATATGTATGTATATATGCACATGCACATACACATATATGCATATATACATATAAGCATATACACACACAAATACACATACACACACACACACAGCTACCAAGTAATAATGTACATTTTTTTTTTACTGTGGATCATAGCCAGAACATTTTCAAAAGTATTTCTTTAGTCTCTATTTTCTTCTATGCCACAAAACTTACAAAGAACCCCACCCCCATTTGTTTCTGAGGCCTAAATCCTCTGGGTTACATCTAATACCCATTTTATTTTGGCCCTTCTCTACCAAAATTATCTCTGATTATTTTCTTCAAGGAAATTGACTGGGTTCCTTAATCTCAGCCTTCCTACTACACCTAATTACACCCAAACCATAGTCATTTCTGTGTTTGAGGCTTTGCTTCTCTCAGCTTTCTTGCTGCATATATCATTTACAGTTTCTGTATTTATCCAAATTCAATTCCTAGATCCAACATAAGGGTGACAGATCCCATGAAGTCATCTCTGACCATATATTTCTAACTGTTCACATCAACATTTCTTTCCTCTCTTTTTAATTTAACCATGATACTTATCTTCCAAGCCATATATCTGAATACTTTAAGAATAGTAAGAATTAAAAAAAAGGAAACAATAGTAAGAATCTTAAAGACAGAAGAGTCTTGAAAGTCTATTTGGTCTAACTCTCTATCAGGGTGGTACAGCTCACAAAACTCTGCATCCAAAATCACTTGGGGAGTATATTCCATATACAGATTTCTGAGTCTTACCACCAGAACTTCTGAATGATATGTAAAGAGTGGGGTATGAGAATCTACATGTACATCATTTGGGGGTCCCTGATGTCTAATTTAGTTTGAGATTTGAGGATCATTTTTGTTCTACTACCCAGACCAGGTACAATAGTTTTTTCCCATTTTTTCTGGAAAAAACCCAGGGTCATTGCTTTCATTAGTACCAATTCCATTTTTCTAGTACTGTCCAGCTGAACAGTAGGGGTTCTCATTTTGCAGATTTGTGGAGATTAAGAGCAGAATTTAGCCACCAGGCAAGAACATAACTGAATGACAACACCTTTCCAGGACCATAGGGAGCTTACGACTGGAGCCCCCAGGACTTTGTGCCTGCCTCTCTAGAATGGCAGGAGTAGCTGCCATCTATTTCTATATGTCATGAATCTCAAAAATATTATCTTTAAAATCACCAGAAATTGGGTGTATAATTTCAAATTCTGTGTTTACGGCTCTGCAGGTTAACTACTCTAAGCCTGAGTTTCCTCATATGAAAAATGGGAATACTAGTGGTATCAATTTCACGTGGTGATATGAGAAATAAATACAGCAATGAACAGGAAACTGGCTATAATAAAAGACAGACTCACTAAATGAAAGTTGTCATCATTCCCATGGTCTTTCTGGTTCCAAATAACTTTTGACTGTTATCACCCCGGTTCAGCAGACAACGCTAAGAAACGAAAGACTTTTGACTGGATTCTATGAAGGCTGTTAAATTCAACTCTTGTGCAACCAGTCCTCAGACAGCAAAAAAATCTGATGAACCCAAGACCTCTTGCACTCTAAGGAGAATAATACCCCTAAACCAATGAGCCAAGACTCGCTTATATGGTAGGTAAAGATCTGTCCAATAGGGACATTATGAATGCTACCTGATACTGAGATGTGTATCACAGAATCCCCCTAAGCCTAGGTTATATATCCTACCTCTCTCCTATATTTGTACAGTAAACCTTATACAAATACTTAATATATTTCCCACAAAATATGAAGATATTTAAAACCCTGATTAACTATTCCATGAAGCTTTATATCATCCATAAATGTAAACAACCAATATCTTGATCTATGCCACTGACATCAAGTAGTATAGAGTTCAGTGTAGAATCTTGTGGCACTCCAGTACAGACCTCTATAAATTTATGAGTTCTTATAGAGATCAATTATTCAGTCACCCAACAACTGGACTGTTGGATTCACCCAAAATTCTACAAAGATGTCACACCTTTTAATAACTTGATTTCAGTAAGGTTTTAAGCAACATTACCTGCATACTGTCAGTCTGGTAACTTTGTCAAAGGACAAAAGATTGACATAACTCACTTTTCTGTAAATCATATGAAATTTTATTTGCATAAACGTATGAAAATGAAAAACAACTTACCAGAATTGGCAAATTTTTAATAGTATAATACTGTATATATTACCATTTTAAAAATTCTTCTTTTGGGGATCAAAAACAAGTTCATTCATATGCATAGATTCATGTAACTATCACCACAATCTAGATACAGTGTAGTTTTGATGACCCCAAATTATTCCCTTATCCCTCTGTAGTTATATCCCCTATTCCTAAACCCTAGCAACCACTGCTATGTTTGCTCTTATAGTTTCACTTTTACTAGAATATCATGTAAACACAACTATATAGTAAGTAAGTTTTTAACTCTGGCTTCTTTTTCTCAGAATAATGTATTTGCAAATACATCCATGCTGCTATATGTATCTGTAGTTGGCTATTTTCTACTCCTCAGTGGTATCCCATGGAATACAAGTATTACAGTTTGTTTATCCATTCAACTGTTGATGAACATTTGGATTGTTTTCAGTTTTTGATGATTTTGAATAGGAATACAAGACATTAATTTACAGATTTTTATGTAAATTTAAGTATTAAATTTTCTAGATTAAATCCTCAGAAGTAGTTGTTCTGGATCATATGGTAAGCACAAATTTTTAAAAAACTGCCAAACTGTCTCCCAAGGTGGTCGTATCATTTTACATTCCTCCTACTTCTGTTGTTTTTTGTGAACTAGGACTGCACTCTTTTTTTTTTTTTTTTTTTTTTGAGACGGAGTTTTGCTCTTGTTACCCAGGCTGGAGTGCAATGGCACGGTCTTGGCTCACCGCAACCTCCACCTCCTGGATTCAAGCAATTCTCCTGCCTCAGCCTCCTGAGTAACTGGGATTACAGGCACGAGCCATCATGCCCAGCTAATTTTTTTTTGTATTTTTAGTAGAGACGGGGTTTCACCATGTTGACCAGGATGGTATCGATCTCTTGACCTCGTGATCCACCCGCCTCGGCCTCCCAAAGTGCTGGGATTACAGGCTT
>CM052670.1:54121955-54151178 GCA_028533165.1 Leontopithecus rosalia
GACGGAGTTTCGCTCTTGTTACCCAGGCTGGAGTGCAATGGCGGGATCTCGGCTCACTGCAACCTCCGGCTCACTGCAACCTCCGCCTCCCGGGTTCAGGCGATTCTCCTGCCTCAGCCTCCCGAGTAGCTGGGATTACAGGCACGCACCACCATGCCCAGCTAATTTTTTCAATTTTTAGTAGAGACGGGGTTTCACCATGTTGACCAGGATGGTCTCGATCTCTTGACCTTGTTATCCACCCACCTTGGCCTCCCAAAGTGCTGGGATTACAGGCTTGAGCCACCACACCCCGCCTAAAGCAGGTACTTGTTGAATGTCATTTATAGTTTTGATTTTTTTATACCTTTCACACGTCTTTTTAAAGTTTATTCTGATTAATGAGTCTCTTGTAACTTGTAGAATGAAAGCCACATGCTTAAAGATCACGTTTAAAGTCTTTCATAAGCTTTTCCTCATATTCCTTTTCCAGCATCATCACCATATATCACTAGAGCCCATATTTCAACAATACCAGAAAACTTCAATCTATTCCTTCCACCTGGAATGTGTCCCTCAATCTCTTACTACAACTACTATGAATATTGGAAATTATATTTACTAAATATCCCCATGATATGTTATTTTATTATCTCCATTTTACAAATTTGGAAACAAAAGTTCAGATAAATGAAGTAACATGCACAAGATCACTCAGCTGGTGAATTTAGAGCCAGAAATCAATCAAACAACTACAAGATAGAGCCTCACATCCTTGCCCTGACATTCAAGGTTCTTCATGACCTTTTTCTAGCCTTTGTTGAAAGGTAATGTGCTATAGAGGTTGAGAGCATTGATTCTGTCTGGATCCAAACTTTCTCGGTTTGAAACTTGACTCTGCTACTTGCTCTCTGTGGAATATTGAATAAGTTATTTAATTTTTCTAGGCCTCAGTTTCTGAACTGTCAGTTGGGAGTGATGATGTTCATAATATTAATCTGTCTCTTAGGGTTATCGTGAGGATTAAGTTAATACATGAAAAACTCACTTTTGTTTCTGAAATACAGCAAGTAATGAACAAATATTAACGGTTGGTATTACTTTCTATTATCATCTTTTCTCATTCCATTATTACACTTTCTGTATTCTGCATTGTCTTGTTTCTGTGTGTTAGTTCATATTGTTGCCTGCATCTCATCTGTATGTATAAAAACTCAATTTGCTTTTCTCAGCCCTGGCTAAATGCCACCCTCTTTGTAACCTTCTTGGATTCTACTTGCTAGAAGCCAACGTTTCCTTCTCAATGCTTTCAGAGTAATTTCTTTACATCTGTCTCATTATAGTGTTTATCAATTTCTACCTTTTATTAACTTGTGTAGGTACTTCCCTCTTCCTTGACTGTTTATGTTCAAAAATGGAAATCTATACTTTTCTCTGTTGCTTAAAGTGTTTATCACAGTATATGGCACAGGGCCTTCAAGTACAATGAATTGCTGTTGAATTGCAATCATCTCTTTCTTGTTACTCTCAGCAGTGACAGCTGCAGCCTGGAACAGAGTGAAGCTGATAGAAGCTTCACTCTGACGTTAAGCCAGCCAAGCCTTTCATCTCCTCTTTGCAGACACTTTTATTTTGTGCTAATATTCTCCATATGGGTATCTTTAAATCTGCAGTTGAAGGTGACTAGAATAAGTCTAGCCTAGGAAAGCCACCATGTAGTTAGTAGTTGTTGTCAACTTTGGGGTCTTCCCTTCCAGTGGAGATGGGGGTGAGGAGCTCCTGTAATTTCTTGACTCTGATACAGACAGAGTCTGATGACACCAGAAGCCCCCAATAAATTACACAGATCCGGGGCTCTCCAGATTTCTGACATCTAGCATAGCTTTGTAATTGGTCCTATTAGGTTTCATCAGGCCCAGAAACACACTCTTAAGCAAAAACACAAGTAATACACAGCCTTTTGTTTCTGAAAGGAATCAGTCATAAGTCCCTCAGAATGGCCAGTCCTCTGATATCTGTTGAGGTGGGGAAGGAGAGCTAGTGGGAAGTATGGATAGCCAAGGCTGTGTATAAAAAGAAACCTAGGCTGATGAGGATAGCCTTTTAATGTTTCCATGCCCAAAACATTGAGGATGAGTTCAGCAGGAGAGCTATTATTTATTAAGCCAGTTGCGTTCATTTGTTCCTTCATCCCTATTAAAAATACTGTCTTGGGACTCATGATGTCTTAGCATATTGTCCTCTATCCCTTTTCTTTGCTATCACTTTTGTAGTTTTTGGTCAGTTGCTTCATTTATTGTGGGCATTGGAACCTGGCTCACTGTCTTCATCCATACTATCATCCTGGATGACAAGTTCTAAGAGAAGACCTAGCTAACATCTGGGCTTTTGGGTCCTTTGACTTCTTCATTTGCAGTGATTTTGTTCTACACCTCTTTTCAGCCACCCTGGCTAGCATCATCACCCAGAACTACCCCACTCTTGAAATACTAAATATAAATATTCAGTTACTATCACAAATCTTTTCAGCTTTCTTTTCAGTTACTCCCAGGTGACCCCCTGCATTCTTCCTATTTAAGCAGTTAGTGTGACACAATCTTCTTTATATCACACAATATTTTTTATAATTCGCTCCTTCAAAAGGCAGGAGCCAGGTTCTCAGTCCCCACTCCATTTTTCCCCAACCAACCTTAGTTCATTCCAGTAGGAGCTCATATTAAAAATAAACTTCCTCCCTGCCTGAAAAACAGCACCTAGGCCAAGCCACTATGGCCATGGTCCATTAGCTATTGATCATTGTAGAACTAAAACTTAACCAATGATTAGGTTCAACAGCCCCAGTCTCTTGAAACTAGGGCTAAAGTGTGTGTGGGTATAACAGTGATCTTCCTAGAGTATTATGTGTAGGGCATTGGGGGAGAATTGTCTTTGGGGGCCTTGAATCCCCAAGTAAATGCTGTTTTTAAATAACACTTTCTCCCTTTGATTACCAGAATGGTCTTTTAATTATTCTGAAGTCTTTAGGCCTTAAATGAAAAGCAGACCAAAACAACATGGTTATAATGCAGCAGTTTGATTGGATCAAGTACTTTATTTCAAACATTAGAGTGGCTTTTAGCAATGTAATTGAGAAGGGCTGATAAATTACTACTATCTTGAATTGAAACCTAGGTCTTGAATACCTGGATATTCTTCATAAGAGTTGTGGCTATGCCTTGGACCTTTCCTCCATTGAAGCCCGAAGGAATAGGTTATATTTACAGTGTCATATGTTGTTGTTATCCCAGAAAGGCCCTTCAACTGTAATTGCTTTCTAGAACCAAAAAGGACAGCCCCATCTTTCTGGAGATCTACAGGTTGCTGGAAATTACGTTCCTATTATTATCACCACCAGTTATGTCTCTGTCACCAATGTTCTATCAGCATTCCTTTCTACAGTCTGTCCAAATGAGAGAAGTTCTAATCATTTTCTCCCCTCCAGTCTAGATAAGGGTATACTATAAAATTTGCCTTGTTTTACTAACTTCTGGCAAATCTATGCTTTCTGCATAAAGGACTGCTTATTTAGACGGGGGAAAATGGTACTCTTGGTTTAACTTTTGGACATAAAACTTGGTAATAAACAGATAAGAATGGATGTTGGAGGGGCAGAATTGGGAGGACCAGTGGAGCTGAGTTATACCAGGAGTTCCCTGAACTACCTCTGGAGTGCATGAGAGGGGTCTGGGGAACACATCCACTGCCACAGTCCAAAAATTTCTCTAAAATACAAAAACATAGTAGGGGATACATTGCCTTAGCATCATAATACCTGGGTTTCAAATCCTAAACTCTATCATATTTTAGTTGTGTAAGCTTGGGCAAGACACTTCATCTGTCTGAGCTTCAGATTCTCTACCTGTAAGATGTACAAAATGGAGATACTACTTGCCTTATCAAGTTATAGTCAATTCTGAATAAAATGATTAGTATAAAAGCATTTGCTTTATTCATCCATTCAGAATATCTTCCGGGAATGTGACAGGGAATTCCACCTGATTAGCAATGTATTCAGAAGCCCAAATGTAACAGAAACAACAGGTAGAGATGTTGAGTCCTGTTCTGTACTCTGGCTTGTAGTCTGATCCCCTAGGGCCAGATGAGGCAGTATTTACTCAAGAAACTATGCTTAAGTACTATGACCCCCTAGACTGGATTATGTTTTTCCTTCTCAAGACCTAGTAACTAAAAGTGTGGACTTAGAAATCAGATTGAGTGGGTTAAGATTTTGCCTTATCACTTTCTAACTGTGTAACCTTGTGCAAATAGCTTAACTTCTCAGGTTTCAGTGTGTAAAATGGGGATAATAATGCAGTACATATTTAAAGCACTTAATAGAACAGTGCCTCGTGCATTATAAGTGCTGCAGAAGTTATTCACTTTTATTATCATCATCCCAACGTTAGTTGAAATTCATTACCCTCATCTATTATTAATTTATGACATCTACCCCCACTTGGCTAGGAACGCATTCAATGCAAATAATACATATGCATACAAATTTCAAGCAAGAGCACATGAATAAAATGTTAATGAACATCCTCTTTATTTTGCCTCTAGAGATAACCATAATTTTCTTGTATAAGTTTATGATCTTACAAAATACATGTATGAGATCATACTATATATACTGTTCTATCACCTGACTTACTAAGTTAACAAATAATTTTGGCAGTCTTTTCTTGTAAAATCTTCTTTAGTTTCAAAACTTCTGAGGTCACTTATAAGATCGTTGTTAATATTTTAAGTTGATTGACAAAATACATATAAAATGTCACAATAACTGTATCACAGTCATGTTTACACATCTTTGAAAAATTGCATTTCTTATATGTGTAAGATAATTTTTTTATTTAGCATAGATATGCACCTATAGATTAAGAGTCCTTACCATAACTCTGGAATGACAGAGTGATCTATAACCTCGAGGATGGAGCTTGTTATGCAATCAAATTGGTATTTCCAGATCTTACTATCTATGGATATATGTTGGATTGTAAATATTGGTGGGTCTTGGTGGGTTTCCTTTTGCTAATCAGTATCTTGAGCTGTCCATGGTTGTCATTTAAAACTGCCTTGTTGTTCAAGGACAAGGCTTCCATGTGGGCCAAGAAGTTGGGAGGGAGAAAGAGGAGGAGGAGGAAAAAAAGAGAGTGGAGAATACAACCACCCCACAGTCCACTAGAAGACCCATCAAAGCAAATCTGCTGCCAATGAGATGATGGAGATTTAGTCATGAGAAGGAAAAGTTGTTTGGGCATGGAAAACTGTGTAGCTCTTTCTGAGGCTTGGAGAAAACATTGGCAAAAGTAGTGGAACAATGCTTTACTTTCGCATTACAAATTTTTTTAAAAAAGTAAAAGACAAAAATGAAAGTATTTTACTGCTCCTATAGACTAGAAATCAAGATATACTTACAAGTCCTAAACATAATGCTCTTCTATTGACATCTCTGACATTCATTCATTGTTCTATATGAATAGAGACTAAACACTTGGACAGTACCATTCTTAAGGCAAATCTCTGGATTCAGAGCATTAAGTTATGTTTCCGTCAGTTAGGATCCTGGCAGGAAACAAATAGCACACTCGTTTGGGAATTTGAGTTGAGTTGTGATAGAAAAAATATTACAGAAGATGCAGATAAGGTAGTGTAGTACCTTGGAACTGTAACAGTAGGTGTATACCCACCACTCTAGGCCTAAAGAAGTGAGGAGAGACACAGTGAAGATGTAGTCCAGCCATGGCAAGACACTTCCTCACAAGAGGGTAAGCGGTGGAGCCAAGCACCTTAATTTTGCTATCCCCACCACATCTTATCTCCTTCCAGGAAACCTCAGCAGTCAAACCCATCCAGAAACTCCATTCTGGTCTGTCTCCTCATGCACAGAGGAGGATAGAATGTGGATCTGGGAGACCAAACAATAGGTATGCGGATCACCCTATACCATTTTTTTTAATTCCTAGAAAATTGGAGTTATAGAAGCTTTTAGTAAAGGGTTTTTATATGGAGAAACTAAGGCCCACAAAGGAAAAGTGACCTGCCCAGTGCCATACATAAACCAGTGGCAGATTCAGGGTATTATTTTATCTGATTTTATAGATCCCCTTTCAACCCTTTGGGTCACTTTTATGATTGATGTGTTTTTTAGCAATTGCATGTTCTGTTCAAAATAAACACACCAAAATACTAGAGAGATGAAAACAGATGTTAAAGGCATGATTCATTTCATGAAATGGATGTTTTCCTGAAAAGGAAAAAAGCCTATAAAACAAATCATGCTCAACCACAGAATTTAAAAAATAATTGAAGGCATATTTTGACAAGCAATTAGTTTTTAGATGCCAACTTTGTAATAAAAGTAACAAGTGAGCATGTAATAAGTGATATACAAAAACGTAATTTTAAAAGACTCAATAACAAACATAACAATACCTCAAATAAAATTCAAAATTTATCAACAGAAATTATAGACCATAATGACTATTAGCAATATGTTTATAACAGCTTAGTAAAATCATTTTTCCAAAAGCAGTACAAGTAACACATTTAAAGTAAAATTAAATTTCCCTTTCAGTATTAATATTCAAAATGTCACAAAGAACAAACACCAAAATGAAACTTACAATATGATATTGGAAACTGAACTCCCTGGGAAAGACAGCCACATATTAGAATATATATTGTGCATGTTGAATGAACCTTTAAAGTTGCCAATGACTCCCTTTCTATCCCTAAGTAAATGCGCTCCCTTAAATTAAATCTTCAAGTATTCACTTGATCCTTTTGGAAATACTTATATTCTAGGAAATTCCTTAATTCCTGCTATTTCTCATTTCAAGTAAGAACAGTTAATTATTCTCCCTGTGTTTAGACAGCATTCTTTTCAAAACTCCATGGTGACACTAACATAAATAGATAATTTCCAGGTTCCTTTGTATTTCTCTATTAAAGTTCCCATTAAATAAATAATTTTCAGGTTGATTTGTATTTCCTTAGGTCACATTGCAGTAGAATTTCAAGTAAGCCATTTCTCTAGTCTTTTTTCTTGCTTACTGTTTAAGGATGTCAAACTCCCTTCATGTTTTTTTCAGTTATTTCTTTCATGATTTTGTGCAATATAGTGACAATAAATAAGGTTTGTGCAGTTGAGAGGGAACAGAATTAAATCCTGGTTATATCACATATCAGCTTTTGACCTTCAGAAAAGTACTTTTAATTTCATTGGGCCTCACTTTTCTAATGACTAGCAAAGTAACTAACTTATACAGTTCTCAGGATTAAGTAAGATAATACACATAAAAGCTTTCAATACAGTGCTTGGTACATAAGAAATGTTTGATAAACAAAATGTTTTTTTTTAAAAAATAGTTAAAAAGCAAGATCTTTGAACCTGTACTAGCTAATGAGGTTTATACTTTCTATGCTATGTATATTAGATGTGCAGAAGCCAAGCTATATGTTAGCAAACAAGAGAAGCATACATCTTTAGCCTTTGGTGTTATACTCTGTCACACTTTGTATCCTATTTCTTCAGAGGTTTTCATGAAGAAATCTATCTCACACTTAAAAAAATTCTTCCTCAATTACTTATAAATAAGTACATAGAGATCTGGAGCATGAAACAATTACAAATGCCGTTATTTGCCATGCTCTATTTAGTATAATTTATCTAGTTGAGAAACTTACTGAGCTATTCTTGTCTTGCTTTCTCTTCTCTTAGAGTGTGTTTTCCCAAAAGATTACTTTTTTCTCTACCTGCAGAAAACATATCCCTGGTAGACTTGTTATACTTCCTGTAATGTCTGAATCTCAATGATAAACCCAAGTTCAATTGAAACTGGGATCTGTGCTGCCGAAAAGACCACTAACTCTTTCTCACTATTCATCTCCCACTTTTCCTTTTGGCAATGGAATCATGCCTAAGTTTAGCTGAATACACAGGCATTCAGCTAGAGGCTACAATTTCTTGTCTCCCTTGCAGTTCGCTATGGCAATGAAACTAAGTTATAACCAAAAAAACTGCAAGTGGACATAATGTATGCAACTTCTTGATTATCTTTGTAAAGATGAACCTGTTTTCCACACAATTGTTCTCAGTCTTCCACCTCCATTGGCTTGAAAGAAGAGAAACTAGTTAAGACATTCTGGTGGAGATTTGAGCACATTAATATTCAGTGTTATTGCTGATAGGTAAGAACTTACTACTGCTATTTTGTTGCTTATTTTCTGGTTGTTTTGCAACTCCTCTTTTTTTCTTTATTTCTTTCTTATTGTTTTCCTTTATGGTTCAGTGATATTTTTCTGGTAGTATGTTTTGATATGCTTTTTTACTTTCAGTGAATCCATTCCAGGATTTTGCATTGTGGTTAGCACCAGGCTTACAAAAACCACAATCTTGTAGCTATATCAAGTTACTTTAAAGAGATGACAACTTATTTTAGATCACAAAGAGAATAAAGAAAAAAGGAATACAAAACTCTCCATACTTTAATGCCATTCCCTACATTTTGACATCCAGTCAACTCAATTTACTTGTTTTTATACTACCTATCTCTTACCAGATAGACATAGTTATTATTTTTTTTGATAGATTTGTATTTTGGGCTTCATATTAGAGTAATGAGTAGATTGCCCACTATACTATAACTGTGATATTATAGTATTCTGGATTTTTCTGTGTACTTAATTTTACAGTAAGCTTTATGTATTCGTTTTTTGCACGTTAGTGTGCTTTTCTTTCAGACTGAAGAACCCTTTAGCATTCTGTTGTAAGATGGGTCTAGTGGTGATAAATTCTCTCAACTTTTGTTTGTCTGTGAAAATCTTTATTTTACATATTTAAAGAATACATTTGGCCAGCCACGCTGGCTCACGCCTGTAATCCCAGCACTTTGGGAGGCCGAGACGGGTGAATCACGAGGTCAAGAGATCGAGACCATCCTGGTTAACATGGTGAAACCCCATCTCTACTAAAAATACAAAAAATTAGCTGGGCACGGTGGCGCATACCTGTAATCCCAGCTACTCAGGAGGCTGAGGCAGGAGAATTGCCTGAACCCAGGAGGCGGAGGTTGCGCTGAGCTGAGATCGCGCCATTGCACTCCATCCTGGGTAACAAGAGGAAAATTCTGAAAAAAGAATACATTTTCTGGATACAGTATTCTTGGATGCAGGTATTTTTTATTCCAGCATGCTGGAAATGTGGAAATGATTTTTTACTCCCTGTGACATGTATGGTTTTCATTGAGAAATCTGTTGATAGACAAATTAGATCTCCTTTATTGTTATTTGCTTTTTTTAAATCTTACTGCTTTTAAGATTATCTCTTTATTATTAACCTTTGAGAGTTTGATTATTATGAGTTTTGAAGTACTCTTACTTGAATCAAATCTGCCTGGTATTTTCTGATCTTATTGTACCTGGATATCATATATTTCTCAAGTTTTGGAAATATTTCTGTTATTATTCCTTCAAATAAGCACTCTACTTTTTCTTGTTCAAATTCCACTTGAATATCAATAACGATTAGGTTTGGTCTTTTGAGGTAATTTTTTATGTCTTGTAGGTTATCTTCATTGCTTTTTATTCTTTTTTTCTCCACTGACTTTGTATTTTCAAATAGCCTATCTTCAGGCTCACTGATTCTTTCCTTTGCTTTATGCATCCTGCTGTTGACACCCTTTACAACTTTTTTTTTAGTTCAGCAAATGTATTTACCAGTTTCAAAATTTCTGTTGGATTTTTTTATTATTTAAATCTCTTTGTTAAATGTCCCTGGTAAGTTTCTAAACTGCTTATCTGTTCTCTTTTGGAAATCATTGAATTTCCTTAAAACTACTATTTTACAAAGAGCTAAAACAGATTTACAAGAAAAAAACAAACAAGCCCATTCAAAAGTGGGCAAAGGATATGAACAGACACTTTACAAAAGAAGACATACATGAGGCCAACAAACATATAAAAAAACGCTCATAATCACTGCTCATTAGAGAGATGCAAATCAAAACTACATTGAGATACCATCTCACACCAGTTAGAAAGGCAGTCATTAAAAAATCTGGAGACAACAGATGCTGGAGAGGATGTGGAGAAATAGGAACACTTTTACAATGTTGGTGGGAGTGTAAATTAGTTCAACCACTGTGGAAGACAGTGTGGCAATTCCTCAAGGACCCAGAAATAGAAATTCCATTTGACTCAGCAATCCCATTACTGGGTATATATCCAAAGGATTATAAATCGTTCTACTATAAGGGCACATGCACACGAATGTTCATTGCAGCACAGTTTACAATAGCAAAGACCTGGAACCAACCCAAATGCCCATCGATGATAGACTGGACAGGGAAAATGTGGCACATATACACCAAGGAATATTCTGCAGCCATCAAAAACGATGAGTTTCTGTCCTTTGTAGGGACATGGATTAACCTGGAAACCATCATTTGCAGCAAACGGACACAGGAACAGAAATTCAAACACCGCGTGTTGTCACTCATAGGTGGGTGTTGAACAATGAGAACACATGGACACAGGGAGGGGAGCACTACACACTGGGGTCTATGGGGGGAAAATAGGGGAGGGACAGTGGGGTGTCAGGAGTTGGGAAGAGATAGCACGGGGAGAAATGCCAGATATAGGTGATGAGGAGGAAGGCAGCAAATCATGCTGCCATGTGTGTACCTATGCAACAATCTTGCATGTTCTTCACATGTACAACAAAACCAAAAATGCAATTAGATTTGGGGTCAGAGAGCTCACATATCATCATATCACTAGGTCAGTTACTGGTTCCTTGCTTTGCTCATTTGGGGGATCATGGTTCCCTGTTTGCTAGTCTTTTTTTGTGTATATTTCAAGGCCTTCACATTGTAGAAATGTCATTTATTCCAGCCCTCTCTGGCTTCTTTTGTTTTTCATTTGATATATTTGCTTAGAGGTCCTTTACCACTATGTCACTGTTCCTTTTTGGTTTTAGGTGATTCTTGCCCTCCAGGTTCACCTTGACTCTAGTAAATGGTCTGAGCTCTGTCCTTCCTGAATGGGGATATCATGCCCTTCCAATGGGGATGTCATGGCAATGTGGGAAGGTTAGCTAGGGGTTTGTACTTAGGAGACCTCTGGGATGAACCTCCTGCAGCATGGTGCTGCTGAACAGCCACCCTGATTTGGCATCTCCTTTGGCTGAATTACAGAGCACAGGTTCCAGGGCTGGGAACAGAAGTCCCACATTCACTGTTTGTCTCCACATGCTCTTAAAAATACTTCTCTCTTCAGAGACTGACAATGCTTCCCATGGGTTAAGGCATGGAGCCCATGATAGTGCGGAAGCTAGTTGTCCACTTCAATCTCATTTTTTCTAGGTTAGAAACAGTGAGTTTGGGGAAAATTTTATGCATATTTGATGTTGAGCAGAATTGGGGGAAAGGTATTGCAGATGTAGAATTTCAACCCTCTTACTATCTGCTTGGAAGTTTTTCGGTTCTCTGTGGCTCCAGAAATGTCACATCTTCATATTCAAATTCTAGGGTATTTTAAGTGATAATTTCATCACTGTTTTTTTTTCTGTTGAAGGGAATAATATCAGCTGACCTTTATGCTGCAAGTTTGGAACCAAGCCATTCAAATGAAGAAAGCAATTTAAGAAATGGTGGAACTAGAAAGTAAGTCCCAGTTGTTCTATTCTCAGAAAATGGCACACAGGACATGTTCACCCCACTCCCTTGACTAGAGATTTTCCCTAGATAAATCCATGGAACCAAGCCACATCACTAACCTGGACCACTCACTTCTGGACAGTTACAGGAGATAAAAGCTTCTATCTTAATTACACCTCTGCATTTTGGAGTCTTTTTGTTTTAACAGCAACTTACCTTTTTCACTCTAACTAATACAAGACTATACCTTAAAACTATACCTAATTTTTCTGAGCATAGAGTGTCACACAGTAATTGTTCTTTAGTTGGGAGCATATCTGTTTTATGACCTTTATGCCTAGATATAAAGCTTACACTGTCAGCCTTAAGGCAACATTTAGCAAGGGCCAGAGAAGTGGGACAGGAACCTTCTTTAGATGTCAAGGTGGTGTGTGTACTAACTTTAGCTCTAGGCCATTTCCTGGAAATGTATCAATTGGAACCCCAACCAATGGTTTCTTCCCTTTGCCTGGATCTTTAAAAATCAGTCAGGAGTAGCTGAAAGTCTCTATCTGATGTGTGGCTGATAGACTTCCAACATAGTCATATTCTACAGTAGAATGACTTTTGGACATAATAACTGTATTTGATAATAAATTTATTGTGTAAATCCATGAAAAAACTTAGAGAAGAATTCCTTATATTATTCTTCTATAGTGACAGATGCCCTGATGCCCACGGTTTTCAAGCCTACTCCCTGAAATATCCATTGCCTTCATACATACCACTCTTCTAAACTTCAAGGCTCATAGGAATCGGAATTGGTGGCCAGCACTCAAAAGTTTCAGAATTCCCACTAGGTCAAGATCTGCCTGTGTGAACTGCTTCTAATGAGATGCTGCTGAAAATCTCAAAATGGACTTTAGCTTAAGGGATAATGTTAGGTCTTCATCTATTCCTTATCAATTTGTATTGACCTAGAATGTGGTGGGTCTTATACTGTTACAAGAGCTGATCAGTAAATTCAATGCATCAGTAATATTAGTCCCTTTATTTACTACCTGCCTGCTTACAAAAAGAATTTTAGGCAGCTTACAAGAAAATACAGAGATAAAACAAATATTTATTGTAAGTAAAAGAATGGGAATGCAATAGTGAAAAGAGAAAAAAAGAGAAAGCTAATCATAGTGGAAACACTGAGATAGCTGTGAGCACTTAAAGAGCTAAAACAAAGGGAGAATGTGACAAGACACAGGACATTTTACTAATGAAAAGAAGCTACCATTCCATCAGGAGAGGAAAGCTTCTCTGTGCAGATTTAGTTTTCTAGCCAGTCATTACTATATGCCGTTCAATATTATTATGCTGTCCTGAATAGTAGTTTTACCAGCAATGCAGAAATAATCTACCTTGGTCAATTTTTTTAAAGCAACCTTGAATTTCAAAATGATTAAAGACAGAGTTAAATTATAATCAAACAAGGCATCCTTTAGAGTATGGAGTATCAAACTTTCTGGACATTTTACCTGATACAAAAAGAATAAAATTGGCATGTGTTTTTAAAGCAGTGTCTACAGGGAAATTTATAGCACTAAATGCCTGCCATAGAAGCAAGGAAATATATAAAATTGACACCCTAACATCATGATTAAATATACTAGAGGAGCAAGATCAAAAAATTGAAAAGTCAGTAGAAGACAAGAAATAACTAAAATCAAAGCGAACTGAAGGAGATAGAAATCAAAAAAAAAGCATGCTTCAAAAATTAATAAATCCAGGATCTAGTTTTTCAAATATGTCAACAAAATAGATAGACGGCTAGCCAGACTAATAAAAAATAAAAGAGTGAAGATTCAAACAGATTAAATAAAAAATGATAAAGGGGATATCACCACCAATCCCACAGAAATACAAACTACCATCAGAGATTACTACAAACACCTATGTGCAAATAAACCAGTAAATCTAGAAGAAGTGGATAAATACCTGGACACTTACACCCTCCCAAGACTAAACCAGGAAGAGGGTGAATCCCTGAATAGACTAATAAAAGGGTATGAAGTGGATCCAACAATTAATAGCCTACTAACTAAAAAAAGTTCAAGTCCAGATGGGTTCACAGTCAAATTCTGCCAGACAAACAAAAAAAAGCTAGTACTAATCATTCTGAAACTATTCCAAACAATACAAAAAGAAGGTATCCTCCCTAACTCATTTTATGAGGCAAACATCATCCTGACACCAAAACCTGGCAGAAACACAACCAAAAAAGAAAATTTCAGGACAGTATCCATGATGAACATTGATACAAAAATCTTCAATAAAATACTGGCAAACTGAATCCAAAGCACATCAAAAAGCTTATGTATCATGATCAAGTTGGCTTCATTCCAGGGATGCAAGGCTGGTTCAACATATGCAAATATGTAAACATAATCCACCACATAAACAGAACCAAAGACAAAAACCACATGATTATCTCAATAGAAGCAGAGAAAGTCTTTGACAAAACTCAACAGCCAATTATGCTAAAAACTCAATAAACTAGTTGAAAGCAAACAATCCTATCAAAAAGTAGGCAAAGGATATGAACAGATACTTTTCAAAAGAAGACCTTTATGCAGCCAGTGATGATGTGAAAAAAAAGCTCATCATCACTGGACATTAGAGAAATGCAAATCAAAACTACATTGAGATACCACCTCACACCAATGCACACCTATGTTTATTGCAGCACTGTTTACACTAGCAAAGACTTGGAACCAACCCAAATACCCATCAATGATAGACTGGTTAAAGAAAATGTGGCACATGTACACTATGGAATATAATGCAGCCGTAAAAAAGGATCAGTTCATGTCCTTTGCAGGGACATGGATGAAACTGGGAACCATCATTTTCAGCAAACTGAGGCAAGAATAGAAAACCAAACACTGCATGTTGTCACTCGTAAGAGGGTGCTGAACAATGAGAACACATGGACGCAGGGAGGGGAATATCACATCTGGACCTAGGGAGTGGGGGCTAGGGAAGGAATGGCAGGGGGTTGGGGGATTGGAGAGAGATAGTATGAGGAGAAATACCTGATGCAGATAATGGGGCAATGAATGCAGCAAACCACCACCATGGCATGTGTACACCTATGTAACAAACCTGAACAATCTGCACATGTACCCCAGAACTTAAAGTATAGTAAATAAATTTTTAAAAAGAAAAGAAAATTGGCATGTGTTAAATATAAAATATATGCCACAGGGCTAGAGAGCATTATTTATTTCTCCAGTTACCTTATGAATTGAGTATCTCCATTAATTAACCTAATCAAATGTACTACAGTTATTCATTTGTTCATTAAACATATTTATCGAGGCATAATTGGATTCCAAGTACTATTCTAGGTGTTAGGAGAACAGAAGTGAAAAGAATGCTAATCCCTGGAATCAAGTAGCTCACATTTAAAAAATGGTAGATCTGAATAGCAGGAGAGGAGATTACAAAGCTAGGCTAGGATAAGAGATGAGTAATCTTTTGCACTGTGTCAAAAATATTGAAGTATGATTTTGCGGGGTTTTAAAAATTTTAGGTTCGGGGGTACATGTGCAGGTTTGTTATATAGGTAAACTGCACATCATAGGGGCTTGGAGTACACATTATTTCATCACCCAGGTGATAACTGCAGTATTTCATAGGTAGTTTTTTGATTCTCCTCCCTCATCCTACTCTCTAGCCTTAAGTAGGCACTGATGTCTGTTTTTCCTCTCTTTATTTCTGTCTATGTGTTCTCATTTAGCTCCAACTTGTAAGTGAGAACATGCAGTATTTGATATTCTTTTACTGGTTAATTTCATTAGAATAATAGCCTCCAGCCTTAAGTAGACCCTGTTGTCTGTTGTTCCTCTCTTTATTTCTGTCTATGTGTTCTCATTTAGCTCCAACTTGTAAGTGAGAACATGCAGTATTTGATATTCTTTTACTGGTTAATTTCATTAGAATAATAGCTTCCAACTTTATCCATGTTGTTGCAATAAACAAAATTTCATTCATTTTTCATGACTGCAGAGTATTCCATGCTGTATATGTACCACGTTTTCTTTATCCACTCTAAGATTGATGGACATTTAGGTTGATTCCATGTCTTTGCTATTGTGAATAGTGCTGCAATAAACATATGCATGCATGTGTCTCTATGATACACTGATTACTATTTCTTCAGCCATATACCAAATAATGGGATTGATGGGTCAAATGGTAATTCAGTTTTAAGTTCCCCTGGGAATCATTACATTGCTTTCCACAGTGGTTGAACCAATTTACATTCCTGCCAATAGCATATAAATGTTCCCTTTCTCTGTACCCTCACCAGTATCTGTTATTTTTTTGACTTTTTTTATAATCGCCATTCTGAAAGATGTGAGATGGTATCTCACTGTGCTTTTAATTTGCATTTCTCCAATGATTAGTGCTGTTGAACATTTTTTTTTTCTTTTTCCTTTTTTTTTTTTTTTTGAGACGGAGTTTCGCTCTTGTTACCCAGGCTGGAGTGCAATGGCGCGATCTCGGCTCACCACAACCTCCGCCTCTGGGGATCAGGCAATTCTCCTGCCTCAGCCTCCCGAGTAGCTGGGATTAAAGGCACGCGCCACAGTGCCCAGCTAAGTTTTTGTATTTTTTTAGTAGAGACAGGGTTTCATCATGTTGACCAGGATGGTCTCGATCTCTTGACCTCATGATCCACCCGCCTCGGCCTCCGAAAGTGCTGGGATTACAGGCGTGAGCCACAGTGCCAAGCAGAACTTTTTTATCATATGCTTATTGGTCACATGTATTTCTTCTTTTGAAAAGGATCTGATCATCTCCTTTGCCTACTTCTTAATGAGGTTGTTTTTTGTTTTGTTTGTGTTTTGCTTTTTAATTTAAGTTCCTTATATATTCCAGATATTACACCTTTGTCAAATACAAGTTTGCCAATATTTTCACCCATTCTGTAGGGTTTTTTTTCTGTTGATAGTTTATTTTGCTGTGAAGAGACTCTTTAGTTTAATTTGGTCCCATTTGTCAATTTTTGGTAACTTTTTCATAAACTTTTTGCCAGATAGCATGTTCAGAATGGTATTTCCTAGCTAATCTTTCAGAGTTTTCACGCTTTTATGTTTTACATTTAAGTGTTTAATCTATCTTGAGTTGATTTTGTTTTTGTTTTTATTTTTTGAGATGGAGTCTCGCTCAGTCATTCAGGCTGGAGTGCTGTGGTGCGATCTTGGCTCACTGCAACCTCCACCTCCCAGGTTCAAGCAATTCTCCTGCCTCAGCCTCCTGAGTAGCTGGGACTACAGGTGTCTGCCACTATGTCCAGAATATAAACCATAACAGTCTCTCGGATCACACTGCAATCAAATTAGAACTGAGGATTAAGATACTCAAAATGGCACAACTACATGGAAACTGAACAATATGCTCCTGAATGACTACTGGATAAATAATAAAATAAAGGCAAAAATAAAGACGTTCTTCAAAACCAATGAGAAAAAGATGCAACATACCAGAATTTCTGGGACACATTCAGAGTATTGTCTACAGGGAAATTTATAGCACTGAATGGCCACAAGTGAAAGGAGTAAAGATCTAAAATCGACACCCTAACAGCATGATTAAAAGAATTAGAGGAACAAGATCAAACAAATTCAAAAGCTAGCAGAAGACAAGAAATAATTAACATTAGAGCATAACTGAAGGAAATAGAGACACAAAAAGCTCTTCAAAAAATCAATAAACAGAGGATCTGGTTTTTCAAAAACATCAACAAAATAGATAGACCACTAGCCAGACTAATAAAGGAGAAAAGAGAGAATAATCAAATAAATGCAATGAAAATGATAAAGAGTATATCACCACCAATCCCACAGAAATACAAACTACCATCAGAGATTACTACAAACACCTCTATGCAAATAAACCAGTAAATCTAGAAGAAATTGATACATTCCTGGACACTTACACCCTCCCAAGACTAAACCAGAAAGAAGTTGAATCCCTGAATAGACCAATAACAAGGGGTGAAGTTGAGGCAGCAATTAATAGACTATCAACCAAAAAAAGTCCAGGACCAGCCAAAGTATTAGAGATACAAAGAGGAGCTGGTACCATACCTTCTGAAAGTATTCCAAACAATAGAAAATAGGGGAATTCTCCCTAACTCATTATATGAGACCAACACCATCCTGATACCAAAACCTGGCAAAGACACAGCTAAAAAATAAATTTCAGGCCAATACCCACGGTGAACATTGATGTAAAAATCCTCAATAAAATACTGGCAAACCAAATCCAACAGCACATCAAAAAGCTTATCCATCATGATCAAGTTGGCCTCATCCCTGGTATGCAAGGCTGATTCAACATATGCAAATCTATAAACATAACCCATCACATAAGCAGAACCAAAGACAAAAAATCACATGATTTTCTCAAAAGATGCAGCGAATGCCTTTGACAAAATTCAACAGCGCTTCATGCTAAAAACTCTCAATAAACTAGGTATCAATGGAACATATCTCAAAATAATAAGAACTATTTATAATTTTGACTTATATGTTCAGAATTGAGTGTTTTTATTTTACCATTTACCTTGATACCTTTAAAATGTGCAATGTGTTGGCATGGTTCTTTAAAAGTAAATTTAGCATAACTTTAATAAAATGTGGCACATATACACCATGGAATATTATGCAGCAATCAAAAATGATGAGTTCGTGTCCTTTGTAGGGACATGGATGAATCTGAAGAACATCATTCTCAGCAAATTGACACAAGAACAGAAAAGGAAACACCGTATATACTCACTCATAGGTGGGTGATGAATAATGAGAACACATGGACACAGGGAAGGGAGCACCACACACTGAGGTCTATTGGGGGAAATAGGGGAGGGACGGCACGGGGGGAGCAGGGGAGGGATGGCATGGGGAGAAATGCCAAATATGGGTGAGGGGGCAGAAGGCAGCAAAACACACTGCCACGTGTGAACCTATGCAACTATCTTGCATGTTCTGCACATGTACCCCAAAACCTAAAATGCAATAAAAATTTAAAAATAAATAAATAAATAAATAAACAAAACAAAAAAAATAAAAAAAAATTTGATCACCAAAAAAAAAGAAAAGAAAAGAAATTAAAACCCTGTCATCTCATCCCCAAAATTTCTTGAACTGATAAGTAACTTCAGCAAAGACTCAGGATACCAAACCAATGTGCAAAAATTGCAAGCAGAGAGTCAAATCATGAGTGAACACTCATTCACAATTGCTACAAAGAATAAAATACCTAGGAAATACAACTTAAGAGGGATGTGAGAAACTTCTTCAAGGAAAACGACAAACCACTGTTTAAGGAAATAAGAAAGGATACAAACACGTGGAAAAACATTCCATCTTCATGGATAAGAAGAATCAATATATTGAAAATGCAATAGTGTCCAAAATAATTTATAGATTCAATGTTATTCCCATCAAACTACCATTGACATTCTTCACAGATTTAAAAAATGTATTTTAAATTTTATATCAAAGAAGACCCTGTATAGTCAAGACAATACTAAGCAAAAAGAGCAAAGCTGGCAGCATTGCACTGCCTAACTTCAAACTATCCTACAAAGCTATAGTAACCAAAACAGCATGGTACTGGTACCAAAACAGACATAGAGACCAATGGACCATAACAGACACTTTAGAAATAACACCACACATCTACAACCATCTCATCTTGACAAACTTGAAAAAAAAAAGAAATGAAGAAAGGATCTCTTTTCAGCAAATGATGTTGGGAAAACTGGCTATCCACATGCAGAAAAATGAGCCACATGCCAAAAACTGAAACTGGACTCCTTCCTTATTACATCTTCTACAAAACTTAAATCAAGATGGATTAAAGACTTACATGTAAAACCCCAAAACCATAAATCTCTAGAAGAAAACTTATGTAATACCATTCAGAACATAGGCATGGGAAAAGACTTCATGACAAAAATGCTAAAAGCAATTGCAACAAAAGCCAAAATTGACAAATTGGATCTAATGAAACTAAAGAGTTTTTGCACAGCAAAAGAAACTATCATCAGAGTAAACAGACAACCTACGGAATGGAAAAACGTTTTTACAATCTACCAATCTGACAAAGGTCTAATATGCAAAATTTACAAGAAACTTAAATATATTTGTAAGAAAAAGACAAACAACCCTACCGAAAAGTGGGCAAAGCATATGAACAGAAAATTCTCTACAGAAGACATTTACATTGCCAGACATATGAAAAAAATGCTCAACATCTACTTTGGAAGGCTGAGGCAGGCAGATCATGAGGTCAAGAGATCAAGACCATCCTGGCAACATAATGAAATTTCTTCTCTACTAAAAAATACAAAAATTATCTGGGCATAGTGGTGCACACTTGTAGTCCCAGCTACTCATGAGGCTGAGGTAAGAGAATCATGTGAACCCAGGAGGTAGAGGTTGCAGTGAGCTGAGATAGCGCCACTGCACTCCAGCCTGGTGACAGGGCAAGACTACGTTTCAATTAAAAAAATGCTCAACATCACATCACTAATCATCAGAGAAATGTAAATCAAAACCACAATGGGATACCATCTCACACCAGTCAGAATGTGATTATTTAAAAGCCAGGAAACAATAGATTCCAGAAAGGCTGTGGAGAAATAGGAATGCTTTTACACTGTTGGTGGAAATATAAATTAGTTCAACCATTGTGAAAGACAGTATGGCTATTTCTCAAGGATCTAGAACCAGAAATACCATTTGACATTTGACCCTGCAATCTCTTTACTGGGTATATACCCAAAGAAATATAAATCATTCTACTATATAAACACATGCACACATTAAGTTTATTATAGCACTATTCACAATAACAAAGGCATGGAACAAACTCAAATTCTGGGTTGAAATTTTTTTTTCTTTAAGGATGTTGAATACTGGCCCCCACTCTCTTCTGGCTTATAGGGTTTCTGCTGAGAGATCCACTCTGAGTCTGATAGGCTTTCTTTTCTGGGTAACTTGACCTTTCTCTCTGGCTGCCCTTAGCATTTTTTTTCTTCATTTCAACCCTGGTGAATCTGACCAGGGTTTATTATGTGGTCTCGTGGTTGCTCTTCTCAAGGAATATCTTTGTGGTGTTCTCTGCATTTCCTGAAGTTGAATGTTGGCCTGCCTTGCCAGGTTGGGGAAGTTCTCCAGGATAACATCCTGAAGAGTGTTTTCTAACTTGGTTTCATTCTCCATCACTTTCAGGTACACCAATTAAATGTAGATCTGATTTTTTTTTCACATAATTCCATATTTCTTGGAGGCTTTGTTCATTTCTTTTCACTCCTTTTTCTATAATCTTGTCTTCTCACTTTATTTCATTGAGTTGATGTTCAATCTCTGATATCCTTTCTTCTGCTTGATTCATTTAGCTCTTGAAACTTGTGTATGCTTCACGAAGCTCTCGTGCTGTGTTTTTTAGCTCCACCAGGTGGTTTATGTTCTTCTCTACACTCTTTATACTTGTTACCATTTCATCTAGCCATTTTTCAAGGTTCTTAGCTTTCTTGCATTGGGTTAGAACATGCTCCTTTAGTTCAGAGAAGTTTGTTATTACCCACCTTCTGAATCCTTCTTCTGTCAGTTCTTCAAACCCTTCTCCATCCAGTTTAGTTCTCTTGCTGGAGAGGAGTTGTGATCCCTTCAAGAAGAGGCATTCTGCTTTTTGGCAATTTCAGCCTTTTTGTGCTGGTTTCTTCTCATCTTCGTAAATTTATCTACCTTTGGTCTTTGAAATTGCTGACTTTTGAATGGGTTCTCTGAGTAGACATCTTTTCTGTTGATGTTGAAACTATTTCTTTCTGTTTGTTAGTTCTTCTTCTAATAGTCAGGTCCCTCTGCAGGTCTGCTGAAGTTTGCTGGAGGTCCACTCCAAACCCTGCTTGCATGGGAATCACCAGAAGAGGCTGCAGAACAGCAAAGATTGCTGCCTGTTCATTTCCCTTGTAGATTTGTCCCAGAAGGGTACCCACCAGATGCTAGCCAGAGTTCTTTTGTATGAGGTGTCTGTCAACTCCTGCTGGGAGTTGCCTCCCAATCAGGATACATGGGGGTCATGGTGCCACTTCAGGAGGCAGTCTGTTCCTCATCAGTGCTTGAAAACTGTTCTGGGAGATATGCTGCTCTCTTTAAAGCTGCCAGGCAGGGACATTTAAGTTTGCTGAAGCTGTGCCCACAACCACCCGTTTTCCCAGGTGCTCTGTCCTGGGAAGGTGAGGGCTTTATTTATAAGTCCCTGATGGGTTGCTACCTTTTTTCAGAGATGCCCTGCCCAGCGAGGAGTGAGTATAGTGACACAGTTTGCCTGCAGAGGTCTTGCTGAGCTACCATGGTCTCTGCCCAGTTTGAACTTCCCAGTGATTTGTCCATCAATTGATTAATAGAGAAACAAATGTGATAAATCCATGAAATGGAATATTATATGATATTATGGACTGAATACTTATGTCTCTCAAACTCAAACATTGAAACCTTCACCCCCAATGTGATGGTATTTGAAGGTGGGGACTTTGGGAAATAATTCAGTTAAGATGAGTTATTGATAGGATTAGTGATCTTATGAGAACAAGAAGAGAGACTAGAGAGAAAGAAGCTGGCAGTAGGCTAGGAAGAGTGCTCAGTCTAGGAACTGGAATCTTCCAGCATTTATTTTTATTTCTAAAATTTCAACTATTTTGTATATGTAATAGTTATACACATTTGTGATGTATATGTGATATTTTAATACAAGCATACAATGTGCAATAATCAAATTAGGGTAACTAAGGTATCCATCACCTCAAAAATGTGTCAATTCTTTGTTTTAGAAACATTCAAATTATGCTTTTAGTTATTTTGAACTATACACTTAATTATTGTTAATTATACTAGTCATATTATGCTACTAAACACCAGATCTTATCTTTCTATTTTTCTACCCATTAACAATATTTTATTCACCCTTCCCTTTACACTACACCCTGCCCAGACCCTGCTAACCATCCCTTATTCTCTATCCCCATAAATAAAATACTTTTTTAGCTCTCACATACAAGATGACTAAATTTGATATTTGTATTTCTTTGCCTGGCTTATTTTGCTAAGCATAATGTCCTTCAAGTCATCCATGTTGCTGCAAATGACAGAATTTCTATGTCATGAGTAGTATTATTCTATGGATGAATAATATTCCATTGTGCATATATACCATATTTTTTATTCATGCACAAATTGATGGAAAGATTGATTCCATATCTTGGCTATTGTGAATAGTGCTGCAATAAACATGAAAGCTATCTCTTCTATATACTGATTTATTTTCTTTTGGATATATACCCGTGAGTAGAATTATTATATCCTATGGTAGTTCCATATTTTGATTTTTTTATTCAATTCTTTTACATTTTTTTTGTGTGTGTAGGTATGTAGTAGGTGTATATGTTTGTAAAGTGCAAGAGATATTGTGATACAGGCATGTAATGTGAAAGAAGCACATCATGGGGAATGGGATATCCATCGTCTCAAACATTTATCTTTTGAGCTAAAAAATCCGATTACATTCTTTAATATATTTTATAATATATGATTAAGTTATTATTGATAATAGTCACCATGCTGTGTTATCAAACAGCATATCTTTTTTGTCCTTTCTTTTTTTTATACCCAGTAACCATCCCCACTTTCCACCAGCCTCCCATTACTATTTCCAGGCTCTAGTCATCATCTTTCTACTATGTCCATGAGTTAAACAGTTTTGATTTTTTAGATTCCACAAGTAAGTGACAACAGATTATGTTTGTCTTTCTGTGCCTCATGTATTTCACTTAACATAACAATCTCCAATTCTATTCATGTTGTTGCAAATAATTGGATCACATTCAATTTTATGGATGAATAGTACTCTATTGTGCATATGTACAACATTTTATTTGTCTATTCATCTGTTGGTAGACATTTAGGTTGCTTCTAAATATAAGCTATTGTAAATAGTGCAGCAATAAACATAGGATTGATATATTGAAACATATCTGTTTGATATATGAATTTGCTTTCTTTTGGGTATATACCCAGCAGTGAGATTCTTGAATCCTATGAGCTCAATTCTTAGTTTTGTGAAAAACATTGAAACTGTTCTCCATAGTGATTGTACTAATTTACTCTCCCACCAATACTGTAAAAGCATTCCCTTTTCTCCCCGTCCTCACCAGCATTTGTTATTACCTATCTTTTGGATATAAGTCATTCTAACTGGAATGATATGACATCTCAGTGTAGTTTTGATTTTCACTTCTCTGGTAATAAGTGATGCTAACCATCTTTTCTTATACCTGTCTCTATTTGTATGTCTTCTTTTAAGACATGTCTTTTCAAATCTTTTGCTTATTTTGTTGATTGGATTATTAGATTTTTTTCTTTGTTCATTTTTTAATTTTATTGCATTTTAGGTTTTGGGGTACATGTGCAGAACATGCAAGATAGTTGCATAGGTACACACATGGCAGTGTGTTTTGCTGACTTCCTCCCCTTCACCCACATTTGGCATTTCTTCCCAGGCTATCCCTCCCCAGCTCCCCCTGCCGCTGTCCCTCCCCTATTCCCCCCAATAGACCCCAGTATGTAGTACTCCCTTTTTTTCTATAGACTTATTTGAGTTCCTTATACTTTTCTGCTTATTGATCCCTTGTGAGATTAGTATTTTGCAAATATGTTAACCTATTCTGTGGGTCATCTCTTCACTTTGTTTATTATATACTTTGCTGTGCAGAAGCTTTTTACTTGTCCATTTGGTCTTATGTTGCCAGTGCTTCTGAGGTATTGCTCAAGAAATTATTGTCCATGCCAATGTTGTGGAGTATTTCCCCAAAGTTTTCTGGTAGTATTTTCATAGTATGAGGTATTAGGTTTAAATTTTTGTTCTGTTTTAATTTTTTTTCTATATGGTGAGATATATGGGTGCATATTTAATTTTCTGAATATGAATATCCAGTTTTCCCAGCACCATTTATTGAATAGACTGTCTTTGTCTCAGTGTATGTTCTTGGCAACTTTATTTTTTTAAAAAAATTCACTGTAGGTGTGCGGATTTGTTTCTGGATTCTCTATTCTGTTCCGTTGGTCTATTTGTCTGTCTTTATGTCAGTACCATGCTGTTTTGATTATTATAACTCTGTGGTGTGATTTGAACTCAGGTAACCTTATTCATCCTATTTTGTTCTTTTTACTAAGGTTAGCTTTGGTTATTCTATGACTTTTATTGTTTTATATAAATATTAGGGTTTTTTCTCTATTTTTGTAAAGAATGTCATTGGGATTTTAATAAGAATTGCATTGAATCTGAAGATTGCTTTGGGTAGTAGGGACATTTTCACAATATTTCTTTCAATCCAAGAATATAAAATATTTTCAAATTTTTTGGTATTATCTTCAGTATCCTTTGTCAGTGTTTTATAGATTTTTTTGTGGAATCTTTAGGATTTCTTTTAAAAAATATGAGATTATAAAAAATGAGATTATATCATCTGCAAACAAGAAACATTTGGCTTCTTCCTTTTTAATTTGGATCTATTTTTGTTTTTCTCTCATCTAATTGCACAAGTTAGGTCCTCCAGTAATATGTTTAACAAGAGTGGTAACAATGGGCAACCTTGTCATATTACAAATTTTAGAGAAATGTCTTTTGGTTCTTCCTCACTGAGTATGACAATATCTGTGGATCTGTTATATATGGCTTTTATTATGTTTAGGTATGCAACTTCTATTTCAAGTTTTTTGAAAGTTTTGATTATGAAGGAATGTTGAGTTTTATTAAAAGCTTTTTCATCATTAGTTGAAATAATCATATCATTTTTATTCTTCATCCTGTTGATATGATGTATCACATTGATTTGAATATGTTGAACCATCCTTGCATCACAGGGATAAATTTAACTTGCTCTTGATGAGTAATCTTTGAGATGTATCCTTGGATTTTGTTTGCTAGTATTTTGTTGAGAAATTTTGTATCAATATTTTTTGGAAACATTGGCCTGTAGTTTTTTGTTTTGTGTTGTTAATATATCTTTGGTTTTGTTATCAGGGTAATACTAGACTAAAGAATGAGTTTGGAAGTTTTCCCTTTTCCTTTATTTTTCAGAAAAATTTTAGTGGAATTGATACTAGTTCATCTTTAAGTATTTGGTAGAATCATCAAGTTCCAGGCTTTCCTTTACTGGAAAACATTTTATTACATCTTCAATCTCATTACTTCTTATAGGTGTTTTCAGGTTTTGGATTTCTTCTTGGTTCAATCTTGATAGGTTGTATATATCTAGAAATGTATTAATTTCTTCTAGATTTTCTAGTTCATTGGCATACAGATGCTAATAGTGGCCACTAATTATCTTTTGAATTTCTGCACCATTAGTTGTTATGTCTTTTCTTCTTCATTTTTTATTTTACTTGAGTCTCCTCTCTTTTTTCTTAGATAGTCTTGCTACAGTTTTGTCAATGTCTTTTAACTTATTTTTTAAAAGCATATTATTTCATTTCTCTTTGTGCGAGATTTTTTTAAAATTTTAATTTCTTTTATTTAAGCTCTGATCTTTATGATTTCCTTTTTTTCTATGGGTTTGATTTCTTGTTTTTTCAGTTTTTTTAAGATGCATCATTAGATCTTTCATTTGCAGTTTCTCCCTTTTTTAATGTAGGCACCTATAGCTATAATTTTCCCTCCTAGTACTGCCTTTGTGGTATCCCATAGGTCTGGGTACATTGTGTTTCCATTATTATTTGTTTCAACAAATTTTTCAATGTCCTTCTAAATTTCTACATTGACTTACAGTCATGTAAGAGCATATTGTATAGTTTCCATATATTTGCATAGTTTCCAAAATTCCTCTTCTAGTTTTTTCCATTGTAGTCATATAAGGTGTTTCATATTATTTATCAATTTTGTATCTTAATTTTTAATTTTTTTACCTAATGTATGATCTATGCTTGAGAATGATTCATGTTCTGAGAAAAACAATGTGTATTTTGCAGTTCCTAGATGAAATGTTTTAAACACATCTATTAGATTCATTTAATCCATAGTGCAGATTAAGTCTAATATTTCCTTGTTGATTTTCTGTCTGGAAGTTCTGTCCATGTTGAAAGTGGATTGTTGAAGTCTCAGATTTTGTTATATTGGGTTTATTTCTCTCTTTAGCTCCAATAAAATTTCCTTTTTATATCTGGGTGCTCCAGTGTTGAGTGCATATATATTTAAAACTATCGGGAGGAGTGGCCAAAGTGGCTGACTAGAAACTAGGGTGAGTGGCACTAACAAAGAGAATAAAAGAGGAGAGTAAATACAGCACCTTTCACTGAAACATCAAGATACTCACATTGTGACTACATTGTGACTAATCAAGGAAACAACTCAACCTGGTGAGAATGGAGAAAAGGCAAGGAAGGACGACAGCCTATGTGGGAGCAACATGGAGCCTAGAGAATCTCCCCAACCCAGGGAAGCAGTGAGTGAGTGTGTGCCCCCCAGAAGCCATTCTTCTCCCATGAATATTTGCAACCCTTGGATCAGGAGGTCCCCTGTTGAGATACACTAGGGGTCGCTGGCAAAATATTAAGGGAAATACTAGGAAAAGGTTATAAGATATAGTCTCTAAATTTTTGGGAGGCTGAAAGGTTTTTGCTAACTTATGGAGTGTGCTGAAGGCAGCCAGTTATTATGTTGGAGCATTAAGTCACTAGAGTAAACATTGGGATAATAAAAGTTTCCCCAGTTAAGTCTGTTTACCCCACATTCCTTTGTCCCTACTCTAATTTGTTTACTCATGTAAACTTTGTGCTGGATAGCCCTCTCAGGGGAGGTCAGAGGGAAATTAGCTGTTAATGTTGTTTATTCTGGGCCCCAGAACCAAGACCTTTTATCATTTGTAAAAGCACTCTTTTAACCATGTTACTTATCCTCAGGCATGTTCACTTAGAACCTCTGTTATTCAACTTATACTGAATAAATGTGAGGAGAAGCAGGGAGTGGTGGTGAGTTAGTTGCAATTGCCCTCTGAAAGCAGTTGGCAATCATCCCTAACCCACTCAAATCACTCTACTGTGTGTGTAAGTGCATTTATTCATCCTTTGCTGAGTCAGGGTCTGCAGGACAGACCTCCACAGGTGGTGATTAATGTCTCAGTCCCCCTGTGAACCTATTCTATCAGGGTCTTCAGCCTGACACACAGAGCTATGCGGAGTCTCAGCAGAGAAGCCACTCAGGCACACATGGAGATGTGGGACCATCAGATACTCTGGTTCTGGGCTTCCCAGCAAAAGTTATGGCAACTCTGGCAAAGTAAGAGATTATACCCCTAGGAAAGAGGCTGAACACAGGTGATCAAGTCACATCTCTGGGCTCCATCTCCACAGCACCTCATAGGATATGACCCACTGCCTTGAGATTCCAGCCAGCCACTGGCAGCAGTGTTGGAGAATCCAGGGGGAGAGGCAAGCCACCATCTTTGCTGTTTGGGCAACTCAGCCATTCTGCTATGTGGGCATTGGAGAGTTCAAACTGACCAGAGGTGGAAGGAATCCCCCTGCATAGCACAGTTGCTCTACCAAAGTGTGACCAGATTATTGTTTCTTTAAGTGAATCCCCAGTCTCTTCCTCCTTAGAGGGTGGGACCTTCTAACCCGAGCCTCCAGTCACCCCCACAAGTGTTCTCTGGCCAACAAAGATTTGAATTATCCATGAGACAGAGATCCCAAAGGGAGAAATTATCTACCAGTATTTGTTGTTTGGGTAACTTACTTATTTTAACCTGTGGACTTTGGGGTATCCAAGCCAACTGGAATAGGAGCAGTACCCCAGCACAGAATAGTTGCTCTACAAAAACATGGCTAGACTGCTTCTTTAGGTGGGACCTCAATTGCATTTCTACTCACTGAGAATAAACTTTCATCTCAGGTCTCCTGCCACCTCCCACAGGTGAATTCATGCTGACCACAGGTTCATACTTCCCTGGGATGGAGCTCTCATAGGAAGATGCAGGCTACCATCTTTGCTGTTTTACAGCCTTCACTGGTGATATCTCTAAGCACTGGAAAACCCAAGGTGACTGGAAACTGGAGCAGACACCCAGAAAACTGCAACAGTCCTACAAAAAAAATGCTCAGATTGATTTAAAAAATTCAAAGTGCAGCAACCTCAATAACTGAAGATAGATAAGCTCACAAAAACAAAAAAGAATCAGTGCAAGGACACTGAAAACTCAATTAGTCATAGTGCCCATTTTTCTCCAAATAACCACATTACCTCTCCAGCAAGAGTTGGGAACCAGGCTGAAGCTGAGATAGCTGAAATGACAGAAGTAGAATTTCGGGATTGGGAGGAAGATGGCGCTCTAGAAACAACTCACCACTGCAGCTCTCAGTCAAGACGCAGAGGGTAAGCAAACACCGCATTTTCAGATGGATCCTTATAGCCCACAGAGCGGGGGAAAAGCCCAGGTGTAAAAGGC